>VSDK01026717.1:165418-227918 GCA_009767595.1 Symbiodinium kawagutii
TCCCTACACCTTAATTGTTCGAATCCAAATTCTGACATATTCTGACTAGATAACAGGATTTGTAATGGATTTGTTGGATTCATTTCCTTGTTGTTTCGAAGCTAACCGGTTGGCATTTGAAGATTTTTTGAGCATCACCTGCGCCTTTTCCAGCAGCAACAACTCCGGCCTGCAAGCTGGAAAGATGCCCCTCTAACCTCTCAAATGTCTATGATAATGTCAGATCCTGCATAAGTCATCACAAAGCATCTTGAACTGAGCCCCTAAAGCCAGCGACTCCAGAAAAACCCAAGCTACACGGGATTGGGTGCAAAACGCTTGGTCAGCGAATCCATAGTTCACGACCCCCAGAAATTCATCCGGAGAATCCGGAGCCATCCACACCACTCTTCCAATTTGGCTGTAGATCACGAGCAACTATCCCCAAAATGCGTTGCAGTTCTCATCCCCAGTGAAACTGGTAACTGGACATTCTTGGGAACCAGGGGTATACCCACAGCCATGAGTGGGACATCAACGTTTTGGGCCAAGACAGCAGGAGCAGGATCAAGCTGGCTTTGATCATCTTTGATCATTTTTTCGCAAACATGTCTCCTATTGCTAGCCTTTTTGAGGACGCTATGTCAACCCATTTGTTTCCTTCCTTTCCAGGCAAAGCTTGGGAAAAAACCGCACCACAAGCAGTGAGAAATGGCAGTGGGTCAAAACCCTGTACCCCTGGTTCCCCTCCTATTCACCATTGTTTTCCTTATTATTGGTTGGTCATTATCCCCCATTATTGGTTCATTAATATTGACCCACAGCCAAATGGTGGAATTTGATCCGTGGCAGGATCTGTGTCCCACGCAACGCGTCGTCTCGCTGCACTCGACCTTGGGTCGTCACCGGGGAAGCGACCGCGGCGAGGGCTGCTTCTCCCCAGTGACTCCGGGTGAAATCCCTGTGAAGCAGAAGGACCACCAGGCTGTGAGAACCTGGAGGACCTGGCAATGTAAACCATGGCGAGCTGGGTCAAGCAGTTCACCAACCAATGGCTGGTTAATGCTGGTTATAATGGTTAATAATAGGGGATAACAACTAGCAACTATAGGGGATATAAGGGATATACCAGCTATAAATGGCTATGCGTCAAGCAGTTAACCAACCAATAGTTGGGGATAATCACCAACAAACTATAGGGAAAACAATGGCTAATGATGGGGTACAGGGTTTTGACCCACAGCCCCATAACCAAGGATCCATAAAAGAAGTACTCGTAATATCTGGTTGGTGGTTTGATTGACATTTTTGATTTTCACGAGTAATAATTAACAAATGGTTGGTTGACTAATATTTTTCATAGGGGTTGAAACCACCAAACAGATAAGCAATCAATAAAATAATATAAACCAGAACCTAGATGAACCAAGTGTTCGACTTGTTCTACTGTTCGGTGGGTGTGTGTTTTTTTTGGTGAGTTCTTGCACACCTGGGATGCGTGGCAGGTGTCAAAGGTCCAGAGGCAAGTGTACTACTGTGGTACCTGAGTGGACCCTTCTACCGCGCGAAATTTCTATTTGAACAGTGGCACCCATCCGTTTTTTCGTGATCTCGAAGTGATGGTTTTTCAAGATTGGGAACCCAACAAATGGTTGGTTTAGTACTAGATAATTCATATTTGCATATATTTGATGATTCGGTTGGGGGGTCCCCTATGGCTTGAGAAACCACCAGGTCTACTGTACCCGCTGAGTTCTCATAAAGCCGTGTGAAAATCATTTTGAATTTGTGGCTCGAGATCAGCGCCTTGGCTATGTCATGGAATTTCTGGGTTTCAATATGGTGGTCTCTCAAGCCATGGGGGACACCCCGGTCATCATCTAGTAGGAATGGCGACTGTAGGAATGAACCATTCATGTCATTCCAGTCAATATGGTGGTTTATTACCAATTTGTAGGAATGAACCATCATTTTTTTCGAAACATCCCATACGAACCATTTCTAGTCACAAACCAGCCATCCTTTTTTGGGGTCCCCTATGGCTTGAGAAACTATCATATCACTGGTATGTTGGACTTTCAAAAAATTAGTAGTAGCAGAAACTCCGGTAGCTCTGGACCAACCAATGTTCGGCTCTTACAATGCTGACGTTAATCTGATGGCTCTATAAACAATGATCTGAGAATATTAATCATAGCAAGGGTAAGAGTATGTACCCTAGGCATGTAATTACGTAATCTAGCAATATCAAGTCAATGTAATCATGCTGTGTTTGCCAGCACTCATCACATGACCCATGCTGAGTTGTAGGCAAACATCGCATGTCTTTGGAGCAGTGCCCTGGGCACAGGCAGAGATTACCTTCGAAGTCTTGACTGAGGCGGGGGGGGTGTGGGAAGGTGCTGGTGGATCGAAAAAACCAGCAGTGGCAACACGCTCGGCAGGTTGACTGTGTCGTAAGATATGAGTGAACCAGAGGAATCGCTGGGACCTGGGATGAGGAGGAACCAACCAAATCGGTTCCAGCGATTCCATGGTCGCTGGTATGAATTGTTCAACCTTCCTGGCGAAACGTGGTTGATAGGCAAAAGGAAATAGCTAAATGACGTTCCAAATCAGTGAATTTTCCAGCCAGCTATGTCAGATTACGAAAGGTATAGACTACAGTGGTTACTGGTGGTTATTTTCAAGCCATAGTGGTTATAGGTTGGCTGATTAGGTCAAAGGTGGTTCATCACTACAGGTTGATGGCGGTGCTTTCCAAATGGTTGGTGCGATCCCAGCCGCACCAAACGGAGCAGGGGAAAGCACAGCCCACGGCACCCATGGTGGCTGCAGGGCATGTGCCCCAAGAAATGTCACCTCGCCAACCAATGCACCAGGAAGCAAGAGGGTCGCAACATTTGGGGATGACAGGTTTTTGTTGAATAGGCACATCCAGCATTTCCAACAACAGGTGATGGTTCTCAGCGCAAAGGAACGGTACCCACGTGGGATGAACCCGTCAGACAATGACTGTAATGTTGGAGTTGCGAACAGCTATGGTGTGGGTCAAGTCCCCAACCCTCCAATAGCCCGACGAAGTAGTTACGCTATCCTAAGCAGCTGACGAATTTGTTCATTTGGGGCAAGGAAACAGCCAGGGGTGCCAAGGGCCATTGACCCATGTTTTCTCAACTTGGGCATGCACAAGAGTGGTGCGGACGCGGTTTGACAACCACGATTGCATGCTAGGACAATGCCCAAGAAGAATGACATAGAATGACCAGCAATAATACCCCACGTGAAATGTGCTCATTCTGCAAGTTGATGGGTTTCGGATGGGTTTCGGATGGTTTCGGGGGTCATATCAGGGGGAACAATTGTGCTTCGTTGCTGGAACTGGAGAAGAGTCACGCTGTTGCTGGACCCTTTCAATGATGCGTTTATGGATGATGCGGGTTCTGCCAGTTCTGCCTGACTCGCTCTTTGTTTGGAGACAGATCCAAAAAGATTACCCTTTGGTAAACTAGCCTTCCAACGTTTATAGCTGATTTTCCATCGGGTTTCCTTTGAAAAACAACAATGATGTTCCAATATCTTCCATGTCCAAGTTACTTTACCAGAGGACAAGTCCAAACGGATAAGATCTTGAATTGCGCAGTTCCAAGCGAGGCGCCAAGACAAGTGCTGCAGCTAGAAGTGAAGTTGATGGTAAGACAAGCTACGGAACCAGCAGGATATGCTTCTGGGGTTGGTGGCAAGTGGCAGGTAGTTCTTTGTGATCGCAAATCAGAAGATGGTTGATTCAGCTTAGTCAGTGGGGATCAACACCATGGCTTTACTGTTGTGTTTGTGGATACCCATCAACCTCGGAGACATCCTGTTCGGGTAGGCAGCCAATGCCATCAGCACGTGTAGGTTCACCTGGGTAGCCGTCCCCGGTCGGAGCCGCCCAGGGCATCGGGCCCTATTGCTGTGTGACGGTGGCTATGTCTCTGATTCGACGCTGGGCGTGGAGCTGGCAACGTTACCAACATTTGGAAATGACATGGTCACCGCAATCGCAGCCATTGATATTGTAGTACAGTGTAGTGTAGTGTAAAGCATAGTTTATAGTGAAACAAATAAGTGTAGCATAACATATAGTAACTATGTGAAACAATTTTTAAATGTAATTATTTCATATTACACATTTCGTACATGTATACTGTATACGTTCATTTTTAGGACATTGAACGGTGGCAAATTATATATCTACGTTTACGTTTAGAATATTATTGGAAACATTCAATTTCTATCCACACGTTGCGTATATCTATTCTACATTTCAAGTATGTGTGCATATTTTTTAGTTGTGTGACGCATTGTGACACATGCATGTATATATCTATATATATACATAACCAATATTTCATATTTGCATGCAGGTTTGCATATCTTAAAATATTACACTCACGCGTGAGGGGATGTAATTCAGTGGATTTGTTGGTTGATTATGTTGCAGTTGTTGTGGACTGTTTGATGAATTTACCTGCACCCATGGTGAGAGAATCCGACCACATCGCTGGGGCTCTTGTTGGTTTACTACTATGAGCAGTTCAAAAACTGGATGATAAATGGGGGGTCCCTCATTTTTGAAAAACCACCCAATGAATTGCACACTGTTTGATGCAAAAATATGTGCTAGATTTGTTCAAGTTCTACCTTTATTGTTGACATCTTCGGAATTCATCACAAGCTGGCAGACATGCTGCTTTCTCTTCTTGCTTGTGTTTGCACCACAGGGTGGGCAGGCCAAGACACATACTGGTTGACCATCGGCAGTGCTGCTGTACCATTTGATACCTGGTTGGTTGTGAGGATTATTAAGTGGGTTGATGACTAGAATCTATTTGCCGGTGCCACTAGCTGTGCAGTAAGTCTTTTTGCTGCTTCGTCATCACATTCACCATTATACCAAATTATACCCCATCTAAATCATTTACTCGCGTCACTTGATATTACTTAGATCAACTTTCTGAACTCTCGAAAGTATTGCAGAAGGAACTCCATGAGTTGTAATTAGTTCTGAATGGGGCGCCTCACATGGTCGTCCATGTCGAGACGTGTTGCTGACTGAACTGCTGGATTTTGAACACCGACAACCCCCGAACACCGAGCGGTGAAATGGGTTTGGGTCAAAACCCCGTGCCCCTGGTTCCCCTATCATCAACCATTGTTTTCCCACTATTATTGCTGGTTATTATCCCCCATGAAATTGGTTGGTTAACTGCTTGACCCATAGCCAAATGTTGGGCCATGACCCGGCCATCTTTTTTGTCAGTGACTGCGAGTGAACGATCCTGAAAAGGCGCTGGTTGTTTTGACTGGGAGATTAACCGGTTCATCAAGCACCATCAGTTGGCTATGGGTCAAGCAGTTAACCATCAATAATGGCTTATAATGACCAACCAAATCATAGGGAAAACAATGGTTAATGATACGGGAACCAGGGGTACAGGGTTTTGACCCACAGCCAGTTCAATATTGACCATGGGTGCAGTGATCTAGCTTAAAATATGGCTGGCTTGTCAATATGGATCATCTGCAAATAGAACCGTTGCCACGTATCATTGCCACGGTGACCCATAAATATTCAGAATTCTTACCCAGGGACATCAATTTATGGTGGGAGATGACTAATCAATACGGTGTATCATGAACTCCTACCATAATGATTGATTCCCAAATTGTTGAACAAAATCCCCAATGATTAGCAATGACTCGGCAGTTGATTTTCAACTGAGCATAGTTGATGCATGTTGATTCATTCCCATCCCTGAGAAACCATGCTCATGTACAATCCTTTCTTCATCCAATCGCCCACGGTGATATGCACCCTAAGAGTCTTCATGCTGTACTTGGATGTGCATGCAAAGGGATCGATGGTCGGTGGTTATCGCCATGGCCCTAGGTGTTCTGACTTGGAAGCAAAGTTTCTTCTGTTCAGTACTGCAAGCTTCATGTCCAAGTAAACAATTTGACCATGCATTTGACCCGACCAAGTTTACCTCCGGCCTGAACTGATTTGATTTGCTGTACAGAATGTACAGAGTGGTGCTCCTAGTTGGAAATTGGATACTTTAGTCGCGTTTCACATTTGATGTACTGTACCCTGATTATGCAGATCATATACATATGTTGTGCATGTTTGCATTTAGTTTGCCAACACTTTTGGAGGTACAACTCTGTAGCTGCTGTTCACAGCAACGAAGCTGCCAGGACATGAATTTTCATGGGAATCATAGGCCATTCTCCCTGGGTTCTGGATCAGGACGCCTTTTGCTGAGGCAACTTCAGCGAGGAGGATCCGCTCAGCAACCATCTAAGCTATGGCTTGGTGTTCCTCGACAGACCATGGTGTTTGCACTTGTGCTTCAGCTGGTCTCTGCTGTATGGTGGTTTTTCAAAATAGGGACCCCAAACATGGTTGGCATATGAATAAACAATGGTTAATATGATATGTTTTGGGAGTACCCCGCCTATTTTGAGAAACCCCCATATGTTGCTGGTCTTGTTGCCGGGAAGATCGTTGACCTCGGTTTGCTCTGCAGCCACATTGCTTGTGACCACTGCTACAGCGATTTGGCAAAGGGTTGCTGAACCAACGAATGCCAACGAACCACAGGGTTGGTCCTTTGTAGCTGTCATAAGTTGGGCTCACCGCAAAAAACTGCTTGAAATCACCCAAGCAAAATCAGGTGAATAATCCATACTGTAGCGAGCCAACAGCTATAGCTGGGCTTTGCGCTGGTCCACATTGCAGCCGGTTAAATTCGACAACGTCACCATGATTTCTAGCTGCTCCCATGAGCCCATGTTCGTATTGCCAGCTTGTGGCAGTGAACATAAACCCATCCAGTTGGAGTGTCATACGACATGCAGATCTAGAGTGACACAATGAGCGACTGCCTGGGATTTGCTCGCTGTCACGGCGAGATTGAAAAGGTTTCACAACCGCAGGACCAAGGTTGAGGTTGACACTCAACACCATTTATGGCTGGCCACAAGCCTTGTGAATGATCCATTTGATGAGCACATTCGGTGGAATGATTGGGTTGGAACGGAGCGATTCGGAGCCGTTCGGGGTATCCCTGTATCCTTTGAAAGGGGGCTGCAAGCAAATAGTTGAGGAATTAATGGTACCGAATTGGTGATCCACCATTTTTAGTGTCATCCACCATTTGGCTCACACCAAATACCATAATTGGTCACCAAAATGGCTCAAATACCCAACTGGATGGCTTATACCAAACTGGACATAATCTTTTAGCAAGGGAAGCCACCGAGCACAGCGCATCGCCATTTTTCTTCGTGACCATTCGCATCCGCAGCTAACCACCACCAACAAATACCCCAACGGAACGAGATCATCGATGCGCCGTTGAAGGCCTCGACGGAATGAAACGACCCATCCTTTGGCTTGGTACAAGGGTTGGCTGGTAGATTTGTAGTGGTTTCTCAAAATAGGGTACCCCAAAATGGTTGGTTTATTACTAATAATGATTAATAATGGATGATTTGGGGGGTCCCCTATTTTGAGAAACCACCATTTGTAGTGGTTGGATAGTGGCAATGGGTCAAGCAGTTAACCAACCAATTTCATGGTGGATAATGACCAACAAACCATAGGGAAAACGAGCTGGTTAATGGTGGGGAACTAGGGGTACGGGGTGAACTGACCCACTGCCGAGTGGTTTGATATAGTTGGATAATGATGACTTAAGAGTGGTGAATGGTGGCTTGATAATGGTTATATGGTGGTTTCGTAATTTTATAGAGGTTAATAGCATCTAATTGTGGTTAAACATCTACAATAGCATACAATTAGTAGCTGGTGGTTAATGATGGCTCATCATGGTGAATTACAGGGGATACCCAACAATAGTGGCCAAACAGCTACTAGTTGGTGGTTTGATCGACATGTAAATTTTCCCAAGTATTTGGGATGGCGGGTTGGTTGACCAATACAAGTTTTGTTGAGGTTGAAACCAACAACTAGGTATTCGGTGTCCCGCAAAAACCGTTGTGTTTTGCAGCCCTACTTGAGGAAATGCCCGCATCAACATGTCCATGTCGATTGGGACGTAATCTACGTATTTGACCATGTGGAAATGGTGGTGCCCACAAACCGTCCGGTGCAGTAGGTGGGGCGCGGCAGTTTGGGGCATCCTACTGAGTGACAAGGTTCCATGCTGCTGATTTTGTTTGATGCGAGTTAGACATGTACTCAGTCACATGATGCAACATATAGGTTTGATTGGGTTATACATGAACGAATGTACATATACATTTTCAATACATATATTATATATGGCAGTGGGTGAGTTCACCCTTGTACCCCTGGTTCCCATGTCATTTAACCATTGTTTTCCTTGTAAAATTGTTGGTTATTATCCCTCATGAAATTGGTTGGTTACTATTGACCCAGCTCGCCATATATTTTCAATACATATATATATATATATAATATATATGTATATATATATATATGTATTTTTGATTACACACATATACACTGACTGGTGGTTTACAACATGTTAGATTTTCCCAATGTCATCATAAACAATTGGCTGGTTGACTGGCGCGCATCTTTCACGACGGGGTGGTTCAACCACCAACCGGTCAATGATCATTATCAACCATATTATTCATTAACGACCATTATTAGCTATTATTTAGCACTATGTCAACCGCCAATTATTCAACCATTATTCACCACCAGTTAACCATGGTTCAACCGGGGGTGGTTGAACCGCACCGACCAACCGCGCATGGCTGATCATCGTTGTATCTCAGGTATGGCGATGCAAATGTCCTGACCTTATTTGTAGCCACCTCAGAGCCGCGCCGGCGAAGGGGCAGACCAAAAACGCCGCTGGCAGTGCCTAACGGCTGGAAGTAGTTAAAATATCCACTACAAGGTGGACCCCGTTCATCAGCTATAGCTGTTGGGTTGTAGCTAGGGTAACTACCACTTAGGGTAGATATAACTATAGCTAAATGGCTTATTAATCAACTTATAATTGGGGGGCCCCACCTTGTTTCTACTATAGTGATTTTACCTACACAAATTCTATTTATATTGGTTTTACTTGCAAAAATGATGGTTTTCGGCTTCCAGGTTAGTTTGCGGGAGTGTACATGCGTTCGGATTTCCATAGCATTTGCAATAGCATCGAGTAAATTACCAGTACAAATAATGTGTGCTAAAGATTTTAAAAGCTAAGACGTGTCAATCATTTCGACATTTCAATAGTGTCAGATTGTGAATTTGCCGTGCATTGTGCGATGCAAGATTTCATGGGGCGAAAGGGGGGTTACCGCGCGGCTTGGGCTGAGATTGTAACAATTCTTTCCATGCTGCGAGCGCGTCCAACTGTGATGTGGAGGAGGATTATTTGGACGAATCTTGGCTTGGCACAGGTGAGCACGGTGAGCTATTTGGAACACCAAGATGCGTTGATTGCTGTGTGAAGCCTTCCTTTTTGCGATCCATGGCTGGGTTGTATGGCTGGTTGTTGTTCAATAGCAGCGCTTGCCACGACTGTTCCGCTTGTCGCTGGCCAAGGATCCTAGCACTGTGGTATGCATACTGCTCTCTGACGTCCATGCTGGATCCGAAGCTGATCTTTTCGGAGGAGCGGATGGAGGCAAAGATCCAAATTGGTTAGTCGGAAGCAAAATTGTTTCGATAACTGTGATGCAGTGTGGTCCTTTGTTTTTGTTGTTATAGTGTTTGTTTTTGTTTGTTGTTCTTGTTGTTATTGTTGTTCCTGTTCTTGCTTTGTTGTTGTTGTTGTTGTTGTTGTTGTTGTTGTTGTTGTTGTTGTTGTTTCGTTTATGTTGTGGGCCAATCACTGACCTGACATCTATACATCTACATACATCTACTTTTTTGTTTGTTTATATTTTTGTCTCTTTCTCTCTGTCTATATCTGCATTTCATATATAACTATATTTTATATAATTAAATGTATATGTGTGTGCGCGTGCGTTTGCATTCATATGTTCACGTACATGTTTGCATATTTATATTTAAATATATATGGAGATTTACATTTGAATTTTATATATATATATATATATTCACATTTTTTTCATTTACATATATGTCTCTACTTGTTGTTTGGGGTTGGTGCGCCATAGCATGGGATGAAGTATGTCACTCGTGACAAAGTCATCCACACGCACAAACACCCTTCATGAACGCAAACTTCTCATATGTTTGTCATTGCCGACATATTGGGAGGCTATCATGACAATGGCTCCTTTAAGAACAACCGACCGAGAACAAACCAAGAGCAACAACATGAACTTTGTTAGGTTCCGTAAATGAATTGAGGAGCAACGAAAAATCCTTGAGATTGGTGATATCTCAAGAAACCATGACGCTAACAGAATGAACCGATCATCTCACGGCAAATTGACTGTTCCAGGCCTGATTCAGGGGAATGAATGACCAAGAAGATACGACTGATCCTGTCAGTCGCTGGGTGAGCCACAACCCCGGGCTCAGTTTGCGGGCACCCGACCCATTCCTCTTCATGATTTCTCAGTCATCAGGTGAGATTGATTGCTGTCGTTCGCGGCTCATGCTGTAGTACTTGGGGATTGCTTAAAAAATGTGAAACTGCGAGAGGGGTGATTCATTGGCGTAACTCTAGGTGTTGCTTGTCACAGTTGTGGAACATGTTGTGGAACATGTTGTGGAACATGTTGTGGAACATGTTGTGGAACATGTTGTGGAACATGTTGTGGAACATGTTGAAATCCAGGCTGATTTACCCAAATTGGGAGGACCCCCCAGTTAAGCTCCCACAAAAATCAACTTGGATCCACAAACTGCCTCTTTTCTTGGCTTCAATTCTTGTCACCTATTGTCGTTATTCTTGTCGCCTATTCCGGTAATTTTACTTGGCTAGTTGGAAAGGATCATTGCATTTTTTCTAAGCCCTGGTTCTGCAAGGGGGCTGGCTATGCTTGGGATGAACAACTGCAATTCGTGCAGGTTTCGTGTGATTGCTCCTGGACTTGTATTTAAAGCAGCCATTTTGTGGATGGAATCCCTGGGATAAAATGAACGCATATATTATATTACAGTACATTGGATAAACCATAGATTAATATTGGAAGTTGCCAAGAATGAACGTGGAATCGCTAGATTAATAGATCATCATTGGCTACCAGGTTGTGGTCACCAGCCTAGCAACCAGCCTAGCAACCAGCCTAGCGACCAGCCTAGCAACTATATATGTTGTGGCGAAAGCCTTTGAGACTCTGGTGGTTGCTGATCCAACGAGAATAGCTCTCGTTGGTAAATCGGCGCCCACATAACCCATGTGACCAAGCACTAACAAGGTGGGGTTTTCGAGTTAGCTGACTTGGGTTGCAACTAAGGTAAATACCTTCTCCAATGTTTCGGATATGATCTGTTTTTTTTTGAGAATGGTAATGCCTGAAACAAACTTGTGAACACATTGTTATTCCACCGATTCTCATCATCAACCATTATTTATAATTGCTCGCTATGCTTTCTTGGGTAATGACGCACATAACCACTATTTCCACTATTGAACTATCAAACATTATTTTATCAATCTATTCTTTGCTGACCTTGGTTACAACAACTAGTCCCATTATTCCCACTAATTATTAACAATCTTGGCCATGATTCCCGTGAATATCATACGTATTCTTGTTATCAACTATCGTAATGTATCATTATTCCTAGCTTTGAAGTTTGATTGACCACTATTACCACTAGTATCACCACTATTAAGCGTCATTAATCAATGAACATCAATCACTATTCCCATTATTAATGTTTGTAGCCACTATGATGGTTACTATTATCATAATTAAGCATCACCAACCAGACTAACCACCATCAATCATTATTCCGATTATTGATCATATAAGCCTGTATCAACCATTGTTCACATTATTTATCACTGTTTCTCATTCTTAACAATCAATGAAATATCATTAACCCATTACTAATCACATGTTTACCTGATAGTCGAACCCCATAACCGTCATGCCATGTTGCGACGTGGGGTGTCCGTAGGACGTTTGGCTGAATCACATGGTGTTCATCGCGATCACCTCGTGCCTGGGGCGAAAGCAAAGGCAGGTGATGGCATGGCGAAACGGAATGGAGAAATCGGTGATTTGCCAATGTGGAGTTGTTTGACGAAAAATACGACAATGATTGCATAGCCGTTTGATTACACAATAGCCCATGTAATGTAATAATGGCTTAGCACTAACAATGTAACAATGATTATGATCAGCCTCATAGTTGTTTACCAACAATGGTTAATGGCTAATAATGAGGGATCATAACGGTAGATAATGGTTGATCAATGGGGCAATTATGGCCATAATAGTGGACGACAATCAAGTTATTCTTACTCAAAATGGTTCTTAGATGTTCTTTGTGGGAAAATCTGAATTATGGTGTTCATTCATGGTCGACAATTATGGTTTTTTATTTATGGTCAACAATGGCTTGTTGGCAAAAACCGATACCAATAATGTGGTTTTGTTTGCCAAAAATGGTTCCCAGTGGCTAATGAGGGGGGCTAATAACCAACAAGACTATGGTTAGCTTCTACTTAGGCAACCAATCACAACTAGTAGCTCTTATCGTTAAGCAGCTGTTTTTTTCATATGGCTGTGGGTCAAAACCCCGTACCCCTGGTTCCCTATCATTTATCATTTTTTTCCCTCTGATTTGCTTGGTTATGATGAGCGTCATTATTGATGGCTAACTGCTCACAGGGGCATGGACAAAGCCATGGAAGGGGGCCCCAACCACACAAGGTGGGCCCCGTTCACCAGCTAGAGCCGTTGGGATATAAGTAGGGTAGCTACCAGTTGTGGTAGATACAACATGATACAACTATAGTTAAACTATAGTTAACTGGCCTTAGCAAGTTATAACTGGGGGGGCCCACCTTGTAATTCCTGAAGCCGTTAACCAGCAACCACTGATCGACCCTTATTTCTCTTTTATGAAGCAGTCATGTAAGCATTATTTCATAATCAATTCACCATGTTTGAAATGATCAACTAATCCTCCATTCACCATTAATTCACTAGGAATGAGTTTTCATTGGTTAATAAACAATTGACTAATTAATTGTGTCATGAATCGTGAATGATTGAATGATTGCCACTAGGTACACAATTCCAACCGAACTATTCAATCAATCATTGATTCTATCCCTCCAATCCAGGATGACTATCGATATTCGAGAGTTGCATCAAGTTTAATGTGATGTGAAGGGAGAGGTAATGGTAAATGCAAAGTGAAACCGATGCCATTTAATGTAATGTATGTATGTTTCATTCTTACGTTTGACATGGGTTTTGCTAGCAAGTAGTAAAAGCAGTCCATGCTTTGGCAGTTGTGGTAATAACTTGTAATCGCAGAATTATGAGATTCCCTCAAAGCTTTGGTTGATAGACCACTTCGATTCGCACAAAGCCCTTTAGAAACGACAGGAGTCTCGCGCAAACCCGTACCTTGTTGATCATGGACACTGATCGGGGACATGCAAAGTGGTCAATTTGCTTTCCCGAACATCAATCAAGGGCAGTGGCTAATAAGATTTACATCTATTTGCCCTGTAAAATTCTATAATTCAAATTAGTGAAACTGATATGAAATGCATTGAAATTAGTGTGTAAACTGTATACATATACAGGCCACAAGGCCTGGTAAGATAGACATCTTCACATGCTTTAAAATGTTGATATAATTAATTGTATATACTTATATTAACTTTACTTGTATTGTTTATTTATCTTACATGTATCATATATGTTCATTAATTTTGATTTAAATATAGTTTAACATACAAATATGAATATAGATATAAATATGACATTGATGCAAAGTGTATCTTTGTTTGAGCTAGTTTCACGATTGCCATTCCGAAGTATGGCACTTTTGGACGAGTATATTGTTGGATACTTGTTATTTCCCTATGATTAGTTGCTGCTCCTTTATGAATAGTTCGCTGTATTTTGGAAATACTCTTAGTAATTACTAGAAAAAATAGTTTCTAGTACTGTATTTGATAAATAGCGCCTGCATCTTTATAAATAGTTTCTGGGTTGGCCTGGCCTGCAACACATAAAGAGGCCTAAGCAGTATCTAATATATATATATATATATATACATATATATATATATACATATATGCATTTTACAAATGCTTTTACAATTTTGATCATTACTACGATGTTTCTCTACTGAGTTCATCGATGCCAAGGCTCAGCCTGGGTTTACCTCGATCAGTGGTGTGGCTGTTGACCTTGGGTCACTTCTGCTTCTTCCTCGTCTACACCGTCACGCAACAAGACAGCCAGAGTGCCCAGTTCGGCTGGCGCGGAGGCTGGCGCCGTGGGGAGTCAAGGGGGGATGCTGATTCAAAGGTGAACAAATACGTAGTGATACTGTACACACATTTTTTTTAAATGGCTATTTGAATATGTAGATGCATATATATATATATATATACATACATGTATAAACATATTTGTGTATACACATTTTAGCATGGTGGTTTGTGTCTCCTTGACATATTCCATGTACATGCACGTGCATATAGATATGCGCAGTACTCGTGTCTCCACGAGCATCAACACTTGCTTGTGGTGCAGGGTAATCACTGCCACAATTGGTTACCTGCCTGAGCACATTTTGGTTTATAGTGGGGCCACTATGATTCATGGTGCTGTTCATGGTGCTTCATGATCGGTGGTTAAACATTCCCCTGAGGTCAGCGTTGGACAGGAAATTCGCCAGAGAGGTGAACTTCCCTCCAAGGTATGCAGCTCCCTGGGATCTCATGGCTGAAAGCTATACATCCGATGGCCCAGATGGCGACCCACATCCTCAACAGCCATGCTGCAGGTGATGAGGTTACAACCATTCACCAGCAATTAGATTCACGCTATTGGCTGGGTATCTTCAGCTTCATATTCAGCCTATTGGCTTAGTGTCGTCAGCTTGGTGTTGTTGCTGTTGTTGCTGGTTGTTGGTTAGTGGTTATTTGGTATTAGTTATTTGTTGTTTTTGTTGTTGTGGTTGGTTGTTGGTCATTATATCACAGTTTGGGTCGTTGTTCACAAAGCTGGTCTGTGGTTTCAAAGAAGTTGTAATTATTATCATTTGTTTGTTCCTGGAGTTTATAGTTGAAACCAAGTGCTCATCCATATAGTTGACCATTGTTCAACCAGTTTGTTGTTGGTTCACCATTGTTCAACCAACCTTTCTTCAACCAGTTTTTTTGTTCCAGCAAGACTGGTTGATCAACTTATATCGTTCAGGCCACAGGTTGGTTCACGCCAGACCTTGCGACGAAGTTTCGCCTCTGAGGTCCAGATATGAAATACAAACCCAGCGTGGGTTTGCAAGTTTTTTTAGCCACTTGGCAGCAGTGGGGAGCAGTGGGGAGCAGTGGGGAGCAGTGGGCAATGGATGTGATGAAGTAACCAACAACCGTGGGGGATAATCAGCAACAATTTCAGGGGGAAAACAATGGTTAATGATGGGGAACCAGGGGAAACAATGGTTAATGATAGGAACCAGGGGGACTAAGGGTTGTACCAGATCGCAAGCAGCAGTTTGAAGGGGAGTTGTTACCCACGACGGGGATAGTTCACAGTCTCAGGGGATATGACGTATCAAATGTCAATGATCTGTTGCTTACGACCAAGCGTTGTGGCGAAGACGTTGGCCAACCAATGTCATAGGCCGCGTGGTGAATAATTCATGGTTTCTTCTCACAACATATGTTATACAGGTTGCTTAGTATCATAACTGCTTGGTGGTTAGACATATTGGGTATCTTCCCCAATGTTTGGGATGGGGGCTGTTGGTTGACCCGCATTTATGGGATGGCGAAACTAGCCACCAAGCGGATTACAATTTACCATCGACAACGCTGAACAGTGGATGTGAATCATGACGAACTGTAGGCTGGAGCTGGGCCGACAAAGTCGGCCTACGTAAAATTGTTGGGTTTGGCTCATTTGATTTTTTAGATGCATAAATGGTAAGTTGATGATTGAAACAATTTTGTTCCGTCATGGGAGGTCATTGTTGTACATAAGCTTTTCCCCAAGAAGAAGGTACTCAAAGCCATTGCTACTGATGCCTTCTTGGTTGCTAGCCCTGCTCTAGGGTATGTCAATTGACACTTTGGAAATCATATGATAGTCCATGACATGGTGAACCATTCACCCATCATGTTTGACTCTACATTGTTTATGGTCAGTTCTGGCCAATGATAAAGAACACATCATACCATTGGAATTGTAAAGTACGCAACATGAGCGGCCATTGCGGAATCTATACACATCATTCCAAACCATAATAGTGACCAATTCTTGATGGGTGAACTGATTGTTACGGATAGAAAACTTATTCCTAAAACATTTGATCGACCAATTTGTTCCAATGTCAAGCACCCATCGATACTGCCCCTTCGTGATGAGCTTCGGTAGATGAAACCACTATGTATTTTGTAGCTGGACCAGCCCCATGCTGGTGGCCTTTGATTCTTTGTCATCGTCATCTTCGCCAGAACCTCACCGGTGGTTTCAATAAGCGACTTCTGTCTGGGAATGTGCAACTGAGGTCCACATGATAAGGATGTGTTATATCTGAGACTTGGGGGCTTCAGTATCAAGTATGACAGGTACAAGTACAAGCCGCTCGTAGCAGCAAGGATCTAGAAACAGCTGGGCATATAATCACAAAATGGTTTTCTCCTCCGTAGAACATTTAGCCCCGATATGAATATATCAGTTGCTTTCCTACTCGAAAACTTGTGAACAAAGTAGGCACTTGACTGTCTCTCAGACTTGCGTGATGATTGGAAATCAAACAGCGCCAAGGTCAAGGGAGTTGTGCAACCTATATTTTGGATTGACATCCTTTAGCCATTGTCGACCATCATCATCAATGATTTGCCATCATCAACCTTTCTTAGCCATTGGCAAGTAAACGTAGATATATGAACTATTCTCACTCATTAAGCGGTGTAAACCATTGCCAACCATGGTGGGGCATTATTGGAAAATCTCACTACCCGTTTGGAAACGCGCGGAAAAGCAACACAACACAACTGCTCGCTCGCCCCTAGGTCGCCATCATGGCCGTTTTCACCAAGTACAGTCAGCCTCTCGACGGCAATAGGGGTGAGACAGTGCCTCCCGCACCTGCAGCCTCGATGTGCATTTTTTCCCGAAGATAAACATGTGTATATGAACATATATCATGTACCATATATACCTATGTCTATGCTTCCATTTAAAGACGCAGGGAGACATAAGTAGTCAAAACAAACAGTTAAATTACATGGGATTATACAATAAAGACATATAGATATGTCTAGATTCGAGATATATTTTTTATGTTCTTTTTGAATGCATTTGCAATCATTTGCATATATATATATATATATTGTATATATGCTCATAATTTGCTCATAATTATACTAGAGTTCGCTTTGCGCGCCCCCTCCAAATAGGAAAATGCAGGGATTCCCAACCAGGTCATTGTTTGCTGGTGGGGCTTGTATTGAGTGGAGATGCTGTCATTGCTTGGAGTACTGCTTACTTGGGGCAAACCCCAGAAGTAGGGTACCCCTGCAATTAGTGGTTTCCGTCCAGGAAAAAAATGTGTGTTTGGCAACGGGGGGTCTCCGTATTTATGGGTGCACCTTCAGTGTTTGTTTTTGCTCTAGATGTTTTGTTTAAAACTTACCGAAATTGTTGATATTTTTGTAGGTGATCCCCGCAAGGGTGTCCTAAGTTTAAGACAATTCCCGTTTGTTGGTGCAGGAACACCAGCTGGAACAAACAACATTTCACCCACACTATTTGGGACTATGGCGACAAACCTATTTGATGGGCTTTATTCATCATCCCTTTGGGAATATTCAGCATCCAAAAGAATCAGTCCTGAATCCACCTCATTGTCAAGTCAAGCACAGTCAATCTATTGCAAGGATCCTCAACGCAACCCTTCCAGCTTCAACGATCATTTCTGGGCAGCAGATAGTCAACTGCCTTTCGAACCTTATGCTCTTAAGTTGTTTGAGGCTTGGGACTCCGCAGAGCTACCATCAGGCGGAACAACAAAAGGGAAGAATACTACAACCCAGATGTACTATGTGGTACTTGTACAATCATTAGCTGTTTGGATGCGCGGCTGAACTCGCAGTGGAACGATATTTTTTCTGCAAAATTTTGGCCGCAAGCAGTCACCCAGCGCAGCCGTAGATGCGTTTTTCACTGCCCCACGACCCAGTCCCGCCGTCGCAGTGTGAAAACATCACGATCACCTGCTAGTTGCTGACACATTGCTAATATGTCATGCAATTTCCTTTTCATAATCCAACTATATGATATGAATTGCTAGTGGATGTCGAAACATGTTGATTGTCGGCAGTTCTTAGTGATATCTTAGTATATCTTAGGGATGGTCGGTATCTCTTTTGGTGATGGCATCTCCAAATTTGCCGAGTTATTTGCACAAGCACCTGCCCAAGACCGGCGGTGCTCAGGGTGCTGACACAAGCCAACAATGCGCAGGTGGAGCTGGTTTGAGCAGTGGGCGCACCTGTGGCTGTTGGGTAAACGATTCTGGTTCTTCCAGCTGGCCATATGTTGGCTTGCAAGCCTTGTTGGAGTAATAGTTACGATCTAAGTCGTAATCGCCCTTGGGTTGAACTATTGTGGAGTTTCTTGTTTATGAACTCGCATCATCAGCAGTTTTTAAGACTCAAGAACCATAGCTAATAATATCGACCACTACATGTCAGTAAGAAACCACAAGCAGAAACGGTGACAGTTCTTGACTGTCGGTTTTTCCACACCACCAACCTCACCATGACCACTTTTTATCAAGCAGCACCAACCATTGACCACCGCAAGGCCTGTAAGTGACAATGATCAGTACAAAGGATTAGCCATCAAATGGTATGACTGATCATGGCTGATCAACCACTTCTAGCCAATAACAATGACAAATGACCCGCATGACCACTACCAAGTCCATGATCTTCAAGTGCTTAGGAATTCAGCCATGACCGGCGATGACGAAATCAGACTGGCGGCGCAGGCAGAAGTGGAATTTGCTTTGAAAGAAGTCGAACTTATGGCTCGTGCTCGAGAGGAGAGCCTTCATGGCGCTGGCGAATGAATAGCCAACACAGTAACAACTGGCTGGTGGTTCGGAGGGAGCGATTTGGGGCCAGGGTATCCCGATACCCCTCTAAAGGGGGAGCTAAGGAGCGAGTGGTGTTTGGTAGACAAGCAGATCGTGAACAATGGTTGATTCATGGTTTTAATCGGTTGAGGTTGTAAAAGAGTTCATTGATGGTTGGTAATGGCTGTGAATGATGGATGAGCAAATGCATAATGAATAACTGCATGACTAATGCTTGATGAGCCGTGAATAGTGGTCACCAATATGGTCACCAATATGGAAAGAGGAAAATGCAGGGACCTGTCCTTGGCGAAGTAAGGGTGAATGTTTTTTTCATACTTGCATCATATTGATTAGTTAGTTGTTCCATGATGATTGATGGATGGTTTCAACATATGCATTAGTCGTTTACTGATAGATAATTACTGGATATTAAGTAATTGGACATGGTGAATTAGTGACTGGAAAGGTGGTTATTTGATGCCCAATAGTTTTCAATTTATGTGATGGCCACTGATGGTTTGCAATGGTTTGACTAGCAACTCTAGTGACCATCAATAACGGATATTCGATGATGTTTGCGTAAAGGTTAGTCATGCTTCTGGTTTCTACCGGATGAAAGCACAAATTCGAGGAGTCCTACCCATTCCCCATCGCCAATCATTTGGGATAATTGGCAGGTAGGTAGAATAATGGGTAAACCGGAAGGGATCATCGTTTGCTTTTTGGGATATCCATTTGCATCAACTGGAAGTAGTTCTAACTTCTTTATCTTTACGAAGCGAAACAACACATTGATGACTTAGCGATATTTAACTACCAGATGTCTATATTCAACTATAGTGATTTTCTGGGTTGGGTAGCAACTATGTACTGATCCCAGCCAGCTTTCTGAGTTTCACCACTTGTTAGCATGGCTGGTGGTGGCACTCAAGCGATTCTGAGCTTCCCCAATGGCGATTCCGAGCGTCCTCGACGCCTGGTTGTATTGAAATCATCTTTGTATCTTCAGGTAGTCATCTAGGCGTTTTGGAGTAGCCCATGAAAATCACGAGCCACAATTGCATACTTGGTAGGCTTCTCTTTATCAATAAGTAGCCCGGTCGTTTCTGATAGCAGCTTTGTTTTGTTTCATCATGTGCATCATTGTTTATATGGTTATCCTTGTTGTTTGTAGTTTTATGATGTCGTCTATCATGTCCTCCCTCGGCTACTGTGCATCTCTATGGTTGCCACCTTCACGTTGTCATGGAAATCTCTACGTCTTCCTACCATGGTGCCAGCAGCGCTAACAACAAACACATCAACAATGCAATGATAGGAATGACGTCAGCAATGACAGCAATGATGGACACAGAACTCACAACTCATAGCATGGCGGTTGTTTGTGATGGCACTGTTATAATGAGGCATCATCAAGTATTTGATCGCTGTTAGCCAAACACAACAGGGATTGTGGCTATTATTGTATTTTATTTTGATTGTTGAGCTGCTACTGTCGTTAGTTAACCCAAGACCAAATTCAACCAGACAACCAGCTATAGTTCATATATCTAACTATTTTGGCCCTGCAGCTACTATTGTTAGTTTTCAATTAATGCTTGCTAATTATGGGTAACAACTGAGAAGTATTTCGTTTAATGACTAACATTGGCTGATGATGGTCCAGAGTTGAGAAGCGTTGAAAGTCGATCATTGACAATGACTAATTATTCATTCAATATTATTCATGGTTGATTCATGGTTGAAAAAAATACAATATGTTTGTGCTGCTACTAACGCTTACAGTATTCATACGGCCGATAATAATTCATGTTTGTTACTGATGGTTATCAACAGCTCACCATTCATGATGGTTATTAATGGCTATATATTCATGGCTATTAATGAATGGTTGTTGATGGCTACTGATGGCTACTAATGTTTATTGATGGCTACTGATGGTTTTTGATGGTCATTGATGGTTTTTGATTGATTATACAATTTTTACCAGCACTTATCAAATCTGTTTGTGAATGATGTTTCATCATTGAGACAAGTCCACCATCAGCCATCATTCACTTGTGGCAAAACCAATCTCAATGAATTTGTTGGGTGATTTGGTTGGTTACCGGTTGTGAAGGCTTCAAAACTTAGTCTAACCCCCTAGTATATCGTAATAAAACCTAATCAACCCTAATAAACCGCAATAAACCCTAGTAAACTTAAGTAAACCGCAATAAACCCTAGTAATCCCTAATAAAACCTAATCAACCATTGCAACCAACCCTAACGAAGCCTAACCCTTAGGCTACTAGCCATCCACCAACACCGCCATGGTTGGTGGCTCCCATCGCCGAAAAGGAGGAAGCTCGTTTGGCGCGGGAGGAAGCCATCTTCGCATCGGAGAGAGCAACGGTAGCCGAGGCGCTTGCACCGTGTCGACGTGATGAGCCATCTGGTTGGTGGTTTCCATGGCAATGGGTCAATATTGGTTTCCTATGGTTGGTGGTTTCCATGGCCATCTGGTTGGTGATTTCCAGTCAACTAATAGGGATAATGACCAACCAATAATAAGGAAAACAGGGGATTTCCACCAATAACAATAGAGAAAACAATGGTTAATGAGAGGGGAACCAGGGGTACAGGGTCTTGACCCACAGCCATTTGGTTGGTGGTTTCCATCCCTAGGGAAAGGACTAACCATAGTTACTAATTACTAGGGAAACCACTAGAAACAAGGGAAACCATAAACTAATCAAGTTGGTTGGTGGTTTCCATCCCTAGGGAAAATTATTAGTCAACCAACCAGAAATGTTTCTAATTACTAGGGAAAAAGCATGTTTCAAACCACCAACGAGATTAGTTGATCAACAACTGTTCCATCCCTAGGGAAACTAATTAGAAGGGAAACCACCAACCATAAATGTTACTAATCGCTAGGGAAAACCACCAACCATAGTTACTAACAAAAATTAGCAAGTTGTTAAACCATCAACCACCCATTGGTTACTAATTACTAGCGAAAACTAAACATGTTTAAGATGACCAACCAGATTTGTTGATCAATGGTGGTCGATTAGTTGATTGTAATGGCCGATGGTGGTGAATTGGTTGATGAATTATCATGGTTCATGGTGGTACGTAGTTGGTTAAGGCTTAATGTTAGTGAATTAGTTGGTTACTTTATTAGGTAATTAGTTGGCCAACAATGCTCAGTGGTGGTATACAGTCGGCTAATTGCTTCATGGCACGGGTTGGTAAAGCACCAAATTATGTAGTTGATTTAAGGTGGTTCTTTAGTCAGTAAACTAGTTGGTTTAGGGTGGCTACAGTAATTCATACTTAAGGCTGGGGATTCAGGAATAATAGTGGTTAGACAACATGATTCAGCACGGACTAAGCTAGGAGTTTAGCAATAGTGATGAACAAACCTGGCTATTATATAAGTTCTAAAATGTGGGTTCAGGATGGTTGATCAGGGTTGATGTTGAATATTGGTTTGGCATGGTTAGAAGTTTGGTTATTCATGATTGCTGATGATGTACCGATCGTTGATGATGGTAAGGAATGCTCAAACAAATGATAGAAGTCGATGCTGTACAAAGCATGATGATTTTGGTGGTTTGATGCAAATTAGCCACTCAGATTCACAATATACTTTTTTAAGGTTTAGCAACCGGGAGTTTTGAATTGTTGCAAAGCAAATCTCTTCGGACGCTGTGTAAACTCCTGGAACTCCGTGCTAGAAGCAGCTGCCAGCTGCAGCATCTTCGCAAACTCTCCACGACTGCATCGCACCATCAACCATCATCATCAGCCATCACCACCATCATGAACTATCATCAGCTGGCATCAACCATCATCAACCATCACCAACCATCATAATTCATCATGATTCACCAACCATTCTATATCCTTCTGTTAGAATCATATTCCATCATGAACCATCATTAACCATCATATTAACCATCATTAAAGCCAGCCACTAACCATCCACTAACCAGCTACCCCCTACCCTTCACCCTTTAGCGCACCATCGCAACTAGTGCGACGTCGCACGCAGGCTGAAGCCAGAGCAGCAAGGGCGGAGAACGAGGCGCGGCAGGCGAAAGTCAAGGCGGAGCTGGTGGAACAGGACCGGGGCAGCGGCGAGAAGGCGCGGCTTGAGGACATGGTCGCACGGTGTGATTAGTGATAAGCAGTGATAAGTGGGACAGGATGGGTAACTCACCAATGATAAGTGTAGTGGTAAGCCGAGTGAAGAATGATAATGATATCACGAATTGTATCACTTACACTGTTTATTAGTGATAAGAACACTAATGATAAGAATGATGATGATATATGGATATGTTACACATGTATTATATGTATGATATGCTTAAATGAAATAGACTGAATGATGTACAATCAAACCGCGTTTATTATGAAAAACAACCATGCTGAAGAAGCAACAAGTGGAAGCTGTCAACCTAGCCAGACCCGCTTCTTCAATGTTGATGGAGGTTTGGTGTTTCTGCCGGCCTTCAAAAAAGCAACCATGTATGTTCTGGCTTTGGGCAGCTGTACCCATCCACATTGAAATGGTGATGCGAGGGGTTGCCAGGGGCGCTGGTTCCTCTTGGACGGCAGTTTTTTTGAAGAACCCCGTACCTGCGTACCTGGATCCCAAGAGACCTTATGGCAGGTTTGACAGGTACACCTTGACCTTCAACTACCTTGACCGAGTTTTGAGATACACTCTGGTAAACTAACATGGCAATGGAAAATCCACCATTTATTGGTGTTTTCCCTGGGTTTCACTATAAAATATGGTGATTTCCATTGCTATGTTAGTTTACCGGTGTGTAACCAGACCGGCACGGGCGAGCGAAGAGGACAAGGATGCCATCGAAGAGCGGGCCAATTTGATGGAAAGTACTCGAGGCCGGACTGCTAGCGGTCACCAGACTGGCCCAGCTGTGGGTTGTTGAGGGGACGACATGGCGAGTTGGGTCAAGCAGTTAACCAACCAACATAGGCCATGGGGATACATACCAACTATATGACGATGGGTCAATATTAATCATCCAGGGGGGAGAATGACATACCTAGATGGCGAGCTGGGTCAATATTCATCAAGAATTCTGAGGGATAATCACCAACAATACTAGGGAAAACCATTGTTGATGATGACATAGCTATGGGTCAAGCACTTAACCAACCGAAAATAGCGGATTATATAATGGTTGATGATAGTTGATGAAAACTAACAATTATGGGGGATGTATACCAACTACATGGCCATGGGTCAATGTTAAATCATCAATACTGGAGATATTTGGAGATAATAACAAACAAATATCGGGAAAACAATTGTTGATGATGGGGGAACCAGGGGTACGAGGTTTTGACCCATAGCGACATAGTTACTCAGATGTGTGACATACTTAGATGCGATAGCGACTACCTGAGTTAGGGATGACCTTATTCAAGACACATGTTTCTCAATGACAGGGTGGTTCAACCAGCAAGCAGCAGATGACAGTCACGCCAGTTGATGCTGGTTGGTCGGTTCAGTACTAGAAATGAGTAGTATCTAGGGGTACCCCTATTTTGAGAAAGCATCACATGTATGACCAGCTAGTTGGCGGTTTGATTCTCTGTTATTTTCCCACATTTGTATTCCCAAATGGTTGGTTGGGAAGCATATTTTTCACCAACCAGTAGATGAGATGTATGCTGGTTGAAGCTGCTTGGCAATTGTGTGTTCTGTTTTTCATTTTTGCCCCTGTTTGAAATAGTTGGTTGATTGACCAATAGTGTATAGTATGACATATGAGTACCAGAACCCATTGTTTCGGTCAACTGGATTTATTGATCGACAAAAACACGCGAGATGATTTGGCACACCCGGTTCCCTGCATCACAGCCGTGCAGCAAGCAATTTTCTGCCACCGCAACACCGTTGCAGGTGCTTTCCAACACCTCTTGGATTTGCTTTGCGATGCAGTGGTCGAATTGGATGGACCGGCGCGGCAGGTTCAACTTCAACCCGGGATAAGAAAGGGACAATGTCATCAAGGTGAATTGATACTGATCATAGTTAATCAACCAGGGACAACAGACAATGATGGTTAATGATCATTGCAAGCCAACATTGTTATGAAACATTGTGACCTACCATGATCATAGATGGGCTCAGGAACCTACTTCGTGGTTGGATTAGTCTAAGATACTGACCTGGGACTGGGACAATTGTTGCTTTCTTGGTCTAGTTTGCCGCGTAGATGATACTTGGAGGGCAAGAAATGTGGCTATCTTGGAAGGTCCCCTTTGGAAACAGTAAAGTAAATGCTTGGGAAAATTGCCACTCCGATGATGTAAACGCTTTGGGGGGACACTGGGGCACCAGCGCGAGTTTTTCTTCCATGATGAAGGCATAGGGCATCCAGCAATTGCAGCTGTTAGGGCAGTGGCTGGGGGCACCTAGGGCCATGATGGCCATGGGGTCAGCGCCTCGGGCGAGTCATTGTGACGTCCATGGCTGGAGGCACTCCCCAAGCCATGTGGGAAGCAACCACCTACAGTCGCTGGGCCCCCGAAACGTTATAACTTGGTGCAACTAAGGCCATTTATCAAGCTAGGTTTATCTACCACTTGCCTGGTAGTTTCCCTGGTGAACTAACCCAAGGGCTAGGGCCGATGAACGGGGCCCACCTTGTAGAAATTAGTGACCAGATCATTGAGTTTGGACCGCTTCGCTGGTGGCACCCCGCAAGCTGACATTTTTTGTCTTTATATATTTGATTGTTTCTCTGTTTATATACTGTTCAACATTTTTTTCATAACAGCGTATTTCTGGTCTCTTTTTGTTTATACCATGTCATCCACCTGTTCAACAACTATTTACAGAATGTGTCCAAGGGATGTCCGTTTTTGGAGCGTCACTCACCACCTTTCGAGGGAACGCCGCGGCACCGTGGCACCAGGAGATTTCAAGTTGAACTGCCCAGGGAAGTTGGGTCGGAACACTCAGCTGAAGGGCCAATGAGAAGCGAAGCTGGGGCGTTTTCAAGGGGAGATGAATGGTTGGTGGGTTGTTATATAGGGGTTATAGCCATTCAGAATGGTTAATGATAGGGGATAAGAACCAACAGTTGTTTAACGATTACTTATCCTGGTTGGTAGTGTCAAGCATTTTGATTCTCTTCAATTATAAACAAATGGTTGGTTGACGAACGCGCATATTTTTCATGACCGGGTGGTTCAACCACCAACCAGTATTTGTGATGGCTAGCAATGGACAATGATTGATAGCCAGGCGTTGATCTGTATGTAACACACAAAACATTGCTGTGGGTTAGTGACTGTTAGTGGTTGTGTTGTCAACATCATCGGCTACCATGCTAAACTCGGATTATTACTGACTGTCATTGCGAAGCGTTTTCAACTATTGCTGAAAGTGTTCAATCAAATGATTAGTCATTAAGCATTATTAGCCATCATTTATCCTTTCTAACTTGCATTATTTACTATTGTTGGCCACTATGACATGCTTTTGACCACTATTGCAGCAAGCGTTATAAATGATTTAGGTGACTAGCTGTATGAATTCCATCCATATACCAAGCATTAGTAACCACATTGGCTGGTAAGCAAGCATCAATATGCGGCTTAGTATTGCTGTATGTAGGCTGCATATGCTTAATAACCAACCATAGTATCAACCTTTACTAAGGTTATTAACCCTCCATCCATAGCCGCCGCTCCTGGGGGGCATTTATTCGTGTGGGTCGCCAAGCGGTGGCTTCCCAGGTGTTTTGCTGTCACACGGCAATGGCACTGATCTCCGTGGACGACCATTTCAGGCAGAAAATCCGTGGCTGGTTATAGGTACCATGTGGTACCCAGATGGTACCTTTGATGACCAAATTTGTTATTTGGTTGTCGGATGTGATGGTTGTTCTTCCCAATTTTGTAAGTGCCCTGGTTATAAATGCTCTAGTTGAAAGTTTAAAGCTTACCCTAGTTAGAAGTGTTACTTTGGTAACTGAGTTTCTAAGTTGGGCAACTTTAAGTACCACGCCGAGTGCAATGTGGTACCCTCGGGAAATATAGAACGTGGGGTATCACCTGCGACTGGAAACTTAGCTGAGAACTAAGAAACTACCAGATATCAGCGAACTTAGAACTGGAGACTAGCGCCCAACGTAGTGATAGGTACGGGTTTGATACGTCCATCCACATACATCAATGTGAAAAACATGTTTAGCACATTTATGTCTATTATACTATTTGTATTTCCACTTGTATTCAAATCATGTTGACACTAATTATAATCAGATACATTGTTTTGACATATCATATGCTTATTTATAAGACCTATGCATTGTTTTGTCTACATAGGTATTTGCATGCGGGCATGTTTGCTGGTGGGAATCCGAGAAGTGTATTTTGACATGGGTATACTGAACGTATAGATGTAGGATGATATATGGTTGTTTCTTAAAATAGGGGACCCCCAAAATGGCTGGTTTCTTATTATAAATGGCTACTAGAGGATGATTAAGGGGTACCCCTATTTTGAGAAATACTAATATGTGTGATGTGATGGGATGTATGTTTAAATCTATGCGGATACACATGTTTACATGCAGATACAGATGCACTGTTTATAGGCTACTACGCATGCGTGTCTACGTCTACGATGCGAATTTGCGCGGTCATGAAACTGCTCGGTGCGAGGCTTTCGAGGCTCACAAGTTCAAAACACACCAGTCGGGTAGGTCACCAGACTCTGTTAGACCTATACAATGCGAGTGTTACTAATAACCCAAGTGTAGGTTCAACATTTGTTGCAACAGAGCGCAACACAATGTGTTGCACAAAAATGTGTATATATGTATGATCTACATCTGACCCCTGGATCGTGAGTCCGCACCAAGCAGCTGCTTTGTTTCGCCCAAGAAGGTGCACTCTGCACTACATGGTGTTGATTGCTGCATTCGTGGCTAGTTGAAGATCCATGGCAAAGTCATGGTTAGATGATGGCTATATAATGATTCAAAGACAGTAAATGATGGTTCAACGACATTTCAATGATGGAGTGTAGACCCACCAAAAAATCTTCGATCATGAGTTGTAAATCCAGCAATGAACAACTCGTGTTGCCATGATTTTTTGATAGCTGGAGGTGCTCACAGCAGAGATGATAGAACACAACAACTCACCACATTTTTGATGACAAAGTTCTAGTTGCTGTGTCAATAACAAGTGTTTTGTTTCCTTCTGCAGTTGCATGTGCTTATGGGTATTTGTCCTGAGCCAATCTTGAGCAAGATTGTTTCCCCAAAGATGCAGGGAAGCAATTGAGGGGAAACTCCAGGATATTTCCCCTGGGCAAAGCGTTCCTGATGAGGAGCAAGTACTACCATGGGCCGTCACAAGCTGGTGTTGGTTGCCTTGTCCAGGATATCACTTACCATTTGTAGCTGGGATTTTCATGTTTGGTTGATGGTTGTTGGTTTTCCATAGCCTGTAGGTCAGTGATGGCCTGATAATGGGCCAATTCAAATTGAATTGATGACAAATCGTAACTGCCAACACTGGCAAAGCATGCCCTGCCCCTGTTCGTCAGTTGGTGGTCCAGTAGTTTACAAAGTTGATAGCCAACCAACAAATAGATCATTCAAACATATTGTTGCAAATATGGCGAGTAGGAGATGAGTACGACAATCAGTTGGACAACTACCTAAGTATCCACCATTTGTACCCAAAATTTTGTGACCCTTGAACTGACAATCCTGGGGCCCTAGGAAGAACACCCACCAATCGACGCCAGGGTTTGGTGCGTCCAGAAGACCATGAGCGCTTTGAGCATTGGATCACCAGTGGCTCGACAGCCGACCGCGGGTGAAGATCACTGGATGACACTACGACTTCGTTGTACGGCCACATGGTGGGTTTCTCAAGTCGTAGGGGACCCCCAAATCATCAAGTCACTTATAGTCATAGACCAACCATGTTTAGGGTCCCCCATTTTGAGAAACCACCACATTTCGATGGCAATCTTTGTAAGATATGATTAAACATATCAGAACCATGGAATGGATATACCCATACAGCATGGGTGTCCCCAACTGTCCCGAATCCCTGCTGCATGGACAGGCTGAGCACCAAGGGATTGCCACCGGGGCTGTGGCAAGGCTACCTTTAGACAGCTCGTCATTTCGAACTGTACCGGGGTACGTTTTTGCTTGTTGACATATGACGTCCCAAAAGTTGGCGATCATCCAATACTTTGCTGATTTGCCTGTTCTGTGACTAGCTGAAGAAATGGAAAAATTGGATCAAGTAGCTTATCAACCAGGAATGATCAAGTCTAGTGATTGATCAATATCAAGATGATGCTGCACTGATCCTCAGCCATCATTGCACTATAAGTACCCGCAGACACCGTGTGTTGCCCAGACATGCGCACGTGAACCGGTGGCAACATTCCTGCAAGGGATCAAAATGCGCCACACCCATCCGACCTCTATGTTGATTGGGATATTCACCTCAACTTATCTTCATAAGTGTCAAAACGTGCCACCCCCTCTGACCTCCATGTTGATTGGCATATTAACATCAACAAATCTGAATAAGGGCTCAAAATGTGCCACCCCCTCTGACAGCTACGTTGATTGAGATATTAACATCAACTTATCTTCATAAGGGATCAAAATGTGCCACCCCCTCTGCCTTTTATGTTGATTGGGATTTTAGCACCAACTTATCTTCATAAGGGATCTAAATGTGCCACCCCCTCTGACCTCTATGTTTATTGGGATATTAGCATCAACTTATCTTCATACGGGCTCAAAATGTGCCGCCCCCTCTGACTTCTATGTCGATTGAAATATTAACATCAACTTACTTATCTTCATAAGGTCTCAAAATGTGCCACCCCCTCTGACCGCTAGGTTGATTGAGATATTAACATCAACAAATCTGAATAATGGCTCAAAATGTGCCACCCCCTCTGACCACTACGTTGATTGAGATATTAACATCAACTTATCTTCATAAGGGCTCAAAATGTGCCACCCCCTCTGACCACTACGTTGATTGAGATATTAACATCAACTTATCTTCATAAGGGATCAAAATGCGCCACACCCATCCGACCTCTATGTTGATTGGGATATGCACCTCAACTTATTTTCATAAGTGTCAAAACCTGCCACCCCCTCTGACCTCCATGTTGATTTGCATATTAACATCAACTTATCTTCATAAGGGCTCAAAATGTGCCACCCCCTCTGACCACTACGTTGATTGAGATATTAACATCAACAAATCTGAATAAGGGCTCAAAATGTGCCACCCCCTCTGACCGCTACGTTGATTGAGATATTAACATCAACTTATCTTCATAAGGGATCAAAATGTGCCACCCCCTCTGCCTTTTATGTTGATTGGGATTTTAGCACCAACTTATCTTCATAAGGGATCTAAATGTGCCACCTCCTCTGACCTCTATGTTTATTGGGATATTAGCATCAACTTATCTTCATAAGGGCTCAAAATGTGCCGCCCCCTCTGACTTCTATGTCGATTGAAATATTAACATCAACTTACTTATCTTCATAAGGTCTCAAAATGTGCCACCCCCTCTGACCGCTCGGTTGATTGAGAGATTAACATCAACAAATCTGAATAAGGGATCAAAATGTGCCACCCCCTCTGACCGCCACGTTGATTGGGATATTAACATCAACTTATCTGTCAAGGGATCAACATCAATATACTTGCTATGTTGCCCGGAACATCACCTTCACTATGTTGCCCGGAACATCACATTCACTATGTTGCCCGGAACGTCATGTTCAATCTCTGGGCAACACAAGGCGTTTGACCGTATTAGTAGGCCAATTCTGAACTGCATGCTGATTAGGAATGATCGACCTGATTGAATTTCAACATAAGAGTACACTGCATGAATGACATACTTCAACTGCTCTGCAATTCTGAGAAATCTGAGAAGCTGCTGGGCAAATGGATGCTAGACACCGCTTGGGTAAAGATATATAGGTCTATTTGGCTGGTATGACAAAGCAACTACCAACAACAAACCAATCGCACATGACAGTGACATGATCATTTTTACCAGGGGCTAGGCGAATTTCCGGTTGTACAACACTACCACAAAGCACGGTTGCCATGTTGCCACACTACAAGTGGGCCCTGCCAGCACTGTTGGGTCATACGCGCTCCTGGTGAAAGAGGTGGAGTAGCGCATGCTTAGGAAATATCAAGATTCCAAGCAAATTGATATACATTGCATCATGTATACAGTATACACGTGTTTTTTCCTCATGCAGTTTAATGTATACATATATATATATATATGACTGTATAGTCATAGACCAACATATACAACTATGATGGCTGTTCAAGGCTACTGATGCCGAATCACCCCTTGATGCACCAGCTGGCACCTGAGGCAGTGAGAACAAGTTCCCCCTACAGGCGCGAAGCTGTTCTCGGTAGTAGTTGAAGTGCTGGTGGGGTCTATATAGAAGTAGTAGTGGTGCTAGTGGTGATGGTGCTAGTTGTATTAGTCAATGTCGTTGTTGTTGTTGTTGTTGTTGTTGTTGTTGTTGTTGTTGTTGTCGTCGTTGTTGTTGTTGTTCCAAATGGCCACACACGAGCCTCCTTGAGCCTCCTTTTTGGCATCCTTTTCCAAGCGCGTAGCATCAAACGCTCTTTCGGTGTTTACTTCTCAGTCGGAGGTAAAAAAAATGGCTATGGGTCAATATTGACCAACCAATAATGGTGGTTAATACCCAACAAACTATAGGGAAAGCAGTGGATAATGGAACAACGAAGATGATCAGTTGATCAAATGAGCGGCAAGACATTCTGCGCGGCTGAGAGCTCGCGAGCGCCGTTCAACCGCCGACAAGAAGCGTATCCATCAGCGAACACCATGGTGTGTAGATCCAGCCTCTCCATCAACGGCAGTATATAGTCTCAACAAGATGGTCGATGTCATACGACGTTGAGCCACAGCCATGTGTTGATTCTTTGTAGACCTGATTGATGGCAAGCAATTTGACATTACTTGAGGGGTCTCTCTAAGCTCCAGCCGCCACCGGATGGCATGGGCATGTCATTTTGGACCCCACGGCAACCGTTGTGGTGCTGTTGTGGGTCTTGGCTCGCAGGTAACTCTATTGGGCACTTACAACCAGAAGGTGAAGGTGGTGCTGTATGCCACAGGCGTCAGCAGCAAGTTTTGCTGTTGCACTGCAGTGGTTATCAGAGCTGTTGTTGGTTCTGGTCAGTCATTGTACACATGGGTGTTTCTTAAAATACGGCCCCCCTAGAGTTGTTACACTTGTTGGTTTAGTACACATAATGTTAAATAGTGGATGATTTGGAATGTCATCAATCGTTTTTTGGTATTGATTATGATTCTGAATCATTTTCAAAAAAAATGCGAAGTGATGCTTCCCCAGTCAGTGAACTTGCAATAGAGGTATGTATATAGCAAACATAGATAAAAATATATGTAAATGTATTAATTAATATACATGATTGAGTAAGATAGAAGAAAGTACTGAAATAGATTCATGCACACAGATCAAAAATACCTCATTGATTTGTACGCTTATAACTGGGGTTGCCTGACTAAGGGCCCGGCTCAGGGCTCCACACGTTTCAGTGAACTTGCAATAGAGGTATGTATATAGCAAACATAGATAAAAATATATGTAAATGTATTAATTAATATACATGATTGAGTAAGATAGAAGAAAGTACTGAAATAGATTCATGCACACAGATCAAAAATACCTCATTGATTTGTACGCTTATAACTGGGGTTGCCTGACTAAGGGCCCGGCTCAGGGCTCCACACGTTTCAGGCATTCACGACCACCACCATGAGCAGACCACCTACTTCGTGGGGATCACAGAGGTGAGGAAGCGCGACGAGGAATTTGGAGATGGGAATTGTGAAAGGTAGTGGTTAGTGGTGGCATAGTGGGTTAGTAGTGGTTAATAGTCAGTAGTGGTTAGTGGTGGTATAATGAGTATTAATGGGCTTAGCGGTGGGTAGTGATTCATGATGATTGATAGTGGTGTCTGAATTCTTTGTTTCATGAATCATGAGTGGTTGTAGCTTTGGTGATTTGAGAAAGAATCATATGGATGGTAATTTGTGAATGAACTTTGATGGATGGTATTTGGCGGGATATGGATGGATGGATATGGATGGATAGATATATGGCTAGATGATGCTAGATGGATATGGCTGGATGGAAATGGATGTGGATGGTAATATATTGAATGGAATTGAATGATTGTTTTTTTTGAGTGGTGGATGGTGGTTTCCAATGTATGTGGATGGATATCCATCATCAGTAGCATTATTGATTCGATGGATCCCGTGATTAGTGGTAGTGAAGGATTCGTTGAATATGAATTCCTTCGAACAGATTCATCATTTAGAGCTTGCCTTCATGCGCTTCACCTGAAGGATGCGCCCAATTCACCATCTCAAGTTGTGCAAGCGCCGTGAGGGGAACTGCGGTGAATGCCTGACCATCACTGACCACCAGACACCACTCGAACATCTTGGAACTATTCACAGCCTCAATCGTAAACACCGTAGCAGGTTTTCGCCTTGAACCAATATCCACAATGGGCTTAGAGTGTTACGCATTTCATTGGACGACATGGTGATCTATCCAAGAGCTCATTCCTTGAGGATCTGCATGTTTTTTTTCATGCGCTTGTTTTGACCTGGGGAAGCCTGGTACCAGTTGCTACGGGGACACAGCAGATGACAGCAAGCAAGACCTGATGTACCGCGCAATATCGTGCAATCATCGTTCGGCGAAGGTCATTCTTCAGGTAGTAGAACCGGCTTCTCGATGTTGTCCCAGAGACAGACACATATGAGTGAGACACATTTGAGTGAGCCGTGGAACACCCACGACGCCACCGCAGCTAAGTTAGTTGATTCATGGTTCACAACTGCTTGATACTCATGTTTGTTTAACTGATATCAAGCATCAACGAAGTGCTATTCAAGAGCAGTCGGACACATCAATTGAGACCAACATCAACGCTGATGTATGCTCATTATATGCCTTCACGAATCATTTGACAAATCGATTTATGCAGAGTACGAAGCGGTTGATGGTTGCTGAACGAGCTTTCCTTGTGCCCTCGCGACGAAGGCGGAAGAGCAGCTGGAGTTCGATTACCGAGCCAGTTCCAAGCAGTCCAACAGCCACAACGTCTCCTTCGACGAGTGCCTTGGGAGCCGAGACGTGAAGACAAACGACCTGTTTTCTAGCATGAGATATTAAGATGTTGAGGAGATCAGAATGGATAAAAATTGATATAAATAGATATATATATATATAGACATATGCATCTATACCAGTGTAATCCAATGTACTTATGTCTTTGCACATACTTATGAATGTATATGACATATCATATCCATATCATCATCATCCCTTTGTGAATCGAAGCAAGCAAAGAAATACACATCTCCAACAACATAAGATATTAGATGTATACTCGATAATCCAGTATGGTGGGAAGTCATACAAGGATATGGCAGTGGGTCAAAACCCCGTACCCCTGGTTCCCCACCATTAACCATTGTTTTCCCTTGTTTTGTTGGTGGAAATCTCCATTAGTTGTTTGATCAATATTGACCCAATAGCCATATCAGAATCTTGGGTGTTTGATTATGTCTTCTCAGGACATTCAGCGCTGGTTTCTTGACCCGTAGTCCTCAGCCGTTTCACAAGCGCCTTGAGCAGTTTCTCCTGTCAAGGGGTGATTTAGGATTGGCAGCTACCTCAAAGCTTCCAGGTATTTACTGTACTAAGGTAGCCGATCATCTAGTCAGGTGTATACACTTGAGTTTAGACTTCGACTAATGTATGATTTGGATTGATTTGGGTGGATTGGTGTATAATATGTAATCTGTGACATATTGATATGGAAATCCGTTGTCATCAACTGAACGCATGTCCAACTGATTAGTGGCAAGTGGATTTTCGAATCCCTGCGGCTCAGTGGGTGAACATCACGACACAGGTACCGCGCATACCACCAGGGGCCTAGGTGATCATTTGATGAACTGCCATGTAAAACAATGAAGGGAGATTGAAAATCCATAGACATCATTATCCATCATTCTTCCTGATTTTCCCTATTATCATTGTTGGTTGTCCCCCATTCATTGGTTAATCTTGACCCAACTGGCCATCCGCGGATTTGGGACTTGTTGTTGAAGGACCACCGTTTACCCACAACAAGCGCAGAAGGTGCGTAAGCAACAAACAACGATTGCGTTATTTTTGAGTTGCCATAGATTGTGATGAATTAATGAATTATAAAAATCTGAGGGTTTCTCAAAATAGGGATACCAGGGTACCCCAATCAACCAACCATAATGCTGCTGTGGGGTCACCTGCGCATTATAGTCGAGAAAGGATGAAAACTAGGGGTGCCGGGGGTATCCCTATGACTTGAGAAACCACCATACATATCATTAATTGGTTTTTTGCGTTTGAATATTTCACCCAGGATATTTCCCCAGCACGCATTCAGTAGTTTCTGCTTGACTTCATCAATGTTAATGTTCGGGGGCTATGTGGCAATACTGTTCTTCCTGGAAGGACATGTCCCAAATTTCAGGTAATGAGAAAATTCCAGATGGGAATTGTTTTTGTGTGTTGATATCTCTGACTACCGGCTCTTTTTCCTCGGCATTGGATTCGCATTATATTCATTTGTGTCCCGTCATGATACATGGTCGACCAAGAAAATCTAAGGACCAAAACTGGAACCGTATACGAAAGCTTGTTTTGGGTAACAACTAAGCGTAACCCTCTTTATCATCAGAACCTGTTGAAGTGCTGCATCTTTTTGGGGGCGAATACCTACCATCAGCTTGGAGAGTCGGCTGTTCCCCCGGTCCGAGAGAGCAGCTGAGGTTCCCCAGGCATAGTGCCAGTGAGATCTATGAAGAAATGGTCCAGGAGCCGAGTCGCACGCCGGTGCAACCTGTTGAACCCTGCACTGGAGCCATGATTCGTAGCTGGAGCCTAGCCATGATTCGTAGCAACGACGACAAAATGTGTGGTGAAAAATCACTGCACCCCGGGTGATGAATCATTATTGATAAGCAGTGGATGGTGATCCATGATTCACCGCTATTTGAATCATACTGATTCGATGATTACATCAGCAGAACTGTTTGGCAGTGGAACCCCAGGAGGATTATTGGAGGCTAGACGTCGTGGGCACCGTGTAGCCGCGATTTCCGTCGTCACAGATCGAGGCTGAGACGTTCACTCAGCGTGCACAGAGACGCAGCAATTGGTACGGCTAGAAGCGAATAGGTACTATCCTTCATGAAATTCAATATTTGTTTGGGGATAATAGTGGTTAATAACGGGGGAAAATAATAATGAACAATAAGATACTATTGTTTCGTTGTTTTAGGGATTAGAGTGGTGCATAATAGTGGATAGTAATTAATAAGATACAGTAAGACCAATATGGTGGTTTCTAAAGCTCGTTTGGGTGTAATAGCTGGCTTATTACTATAAATGGTTTGAAAAGGATGATAACTCCCCCTATTTTGAGAAACACCCTCATATATGAATTCCCTACATGCATACGCTATGCGCACATGATGAAAGAGATTCATACATCCATGCCCGCTGACTTGCATGCAGACATGGACATATGCATGCATACTTGTACTTACATAGAGATACATGTTACGTGCTTGCGTGCATCCGAGCACACAAACTGTGACTCTCTCATTTCCTCTCTTTCATTTGCACATACATATGTATATCTATATATACATATATTTATTTATTTATCTATTTAGATATTCAGTATATACGCACATGATTACATACATATTTCCATTTGATACACGAGGGAAATAAATATAGAAACAAACACAAATGTAGAGAGAGAGAGAGAGTGAAATTGAGACCCATTCGGAGAGCTTGGTGTGAACCAACAATATCTCTACATACATATCATGTTGTGGGTATATGTGCCTCCCTTAACTTGTAAAATGGTATATCTTCCATAGAGCACTGTTGTTGATCCTTTTCCGAGTAGATTATGCTCCTGCTTGTCAAACAATTGCACAGTGGTTAAAACTTGCCAAAACTCCCATGAAGACTCCATGCGCCAGTTGGAATTCCAAGAGGTGGACACAAATCACCATTGCGATTGACCATTGATTAACCATAAATTAGTTGATGATCATTGTTTGACATCATTCACCTATTGTTTTCACTATTCTCAGTAGTAACCTCAGTATTCTTACGGTCCTTCATTAACCATCAAGAAACCAGTTCTTCAACTAACCTGATTAGATTGACTTTGATGAATCAACCATTGATTAACCAGGAAATATCTAAGCATCGAACTAGATTATACTGACCAGTAGAATGTTTGACTATCGAACTTTGATTGTATACCCGGAACCCGGATGCCCCAATTGTTTTGGGTGGTTGACTTCTTGTGTCAAAGCTGCCGTTGTCAGGTTCATCATCGATCCTGAATGCTTGACCATTTAACCAGGTGATTCTACCAGATTTGAATGGTAAGTGATGAATGGTTTCAATATTCATTTGAATGAATGGTTGAATTAAGTCAGTTCCACTTAAAGAGGTCAGTTACCAGTTGGTTACGATGCTCAATGATTTTCCACTTCCAAGTTGCCAGAGTGTAATTTTGATTGCATATTCATCAATTAAGCAGATTTTAGCCGTGAATGAACCAACGTGACGATACAATAGAATGATAGATCAATTGTCAATCAATTAGTGTATTAACCCACCAATCAGGTGTTATAATTTGCTTCATTCTACCAACTATGAACTGATACTAATTGCTAACCTGATAAACCATTCATTACCCCTTGATTGACCATTCATTGGCCATCAATTAGCTTTTGATTATCTGTTAGTGAGCTGTGAGTGTGGCCATTAGTTAAACATGGGTTCACGATCGATCAACAGTTGGCCAAAATTCACGTAATGTGCCTCTCATTTTTCAGAAATCAAACATTCGACCCTTGTTTACATCAACATTGGTCAACCACTGACTTAATGTACCATCAAGCAACCATCAAACAACCATTGGTCAAACGTTCCCCAACCATCAAACAACCATTGATCAATCATTGGTCAACCATTCGGCAAACATTATCCAACTGTTCATCACCCGTTCATCCACCATGCGTCAACCATTCAACAACCATTCATCATCCATTCATCAACTATTTATGAACCATTCATCAGCCATTTATCAGCCATCGATCAACCGTTCATCAACCATTCATCAACCATTCATCAAGCATTCATCAACCATTCATCAGCTATTGACCAACAATTCATCAACCATTAATCCACCATTCATCAGCCATTCAGCAACCATTCATCAGCCATTCATCAACCGTTCATCAACCATTTATGGACAATTACTCCACCCTTCATCAACCGTTCAACAACCGCTCATCAACCGTTCAACGACCGTTTATCAACCGTTCATCAACCATTCATCAACCATTCATCAACCATTCATCAACCATTCATCAACAATTGGCCAACAATTCATCAACCATTACTCCACTTGTCATCAATTGTTCATCAACCGGTCATCAACAATTCAACAGCCCTTGATCGACCGTTCATCGACCATCTATGATACGCTCACCAACCGTTCATCAACCATTCATCAACCATTCATCAACAATTGGCCAACACTTCCTCAACCATTTCTCCACCCGTCATCAATTGTTCATCAACCATTCATCAGCCGTTCATCAACCGTGGATCATCCATTCATCCACCATCCATCAACCATTCATCAGTCATTGGTCAACCACTTATCAATCATTCATGAACCAACCATTCATCAACCAACAATTAGGAACATCAATTTCCAATGTACCATTTGCTTAGCTTCAACCATTCATCAACCTTTCATCGACCATTCATCAACCATTAATCAGCCAACAATAACCAACATAACCAACAATGATCAACCAACAATGACCATTCATCAACCATTAATCAATAGTTTAGCAATCATTAAACAACTATTAACACCATCAATCATGTTATTCACCAACAAAACACCAATCACCAACGTGCCATTCATTTCATGCTCAGCTTCACCATCCGCGGCCCCAGGAGTTGCGTAGCCTCGCATCGTCAGGAGGAGCTGCCAAGGCAAACGCCGGAGGCGCGAAACGCCGCGCGCGCGTGGCGAACGCGCGCCGTGACGTTGGGGAAGCACTCGGTGAGCCGTGGAGACAGGTGAGTTGTCGTGAGTTTTTTTTAGATCATCACCTCTAGAAGCAGCATCCCGTGGTCACATTCCAATTGTTCCAGACATTTTGAAAATTAGTGATATATGGTCACATTCCGTGGTAACATTTTTGGTCACATTCCATATGCAAGGCGTAGCTGCTGGGAACAAGTGATCGAGCATTGATTCACATCTATCATTAAAGTCCCAAGCAAACACCACTCATCCACCACACAAATAATATGTTTTCCTGATTCAGCTCCAATTTGAGGTCATGTTCCGCATGGTCGCTCTGTTTTTTGCTGATGAAATCTGTAACAGATGTTCGAACGCATATAGACAAACGGACACACAATTTTAACAGGTTTATGATAATTTATGTTTATCAATGATCATGTACAAAGCAGTGCGTCTTTGATTTCAACAGTAGGAAGGATGGGCCAACCTTATTCCAAAGGACTAGGGTACCCCAAGATGAAGCAGCAGATTGTCGCATGAAGTTTTCCATGGTACATGGGAAGGACACGTCGATCGATCCCATTTTGGTACACCACGGAACTTGTGTTTTGGATTTACCAGCACAATGTTTGATGTACGCACAAGAGTCTTGTATTCCAAGTTTCAGATCGGTCTTGGCGCAAACTGACTCGCAAATACTGATACAGTTTGTCAGGTGGTCTCAATTGTATATAGTCTGAGCAGTGCATTTGCAGCTGCAGTCACAAATTCTGGCACAAATGCATTCTGCCTCTGCATTGTATATGCATGGATGGATTCAAGTGCTATTCACCTAATAAGTGTTTGCATCAAAAGCCTATTTTCGTTATAAACACCCGATTTTTGGGGGGGATGTTCATCGATATTGACTCATGACCATATTGTGATATTTCAATTCATACACACTTAGATTCTGTTAAACACACATATTCCTCATATACTAATAGAAAATCAGTTTGAAAGCACACATTTTCTATTTTCCCTATAGATAATCAACAACTGGTTGGTTGACAAGCATATTTTTCATAGGGGTTGGTTCAACCACCAACCGGCTAATGATCATTATGAATCATTATAACCATGTTATTAACCATTATAACCACTACTAGTCACTATTAACCACTAGTTGTAGGGCTGGTCCAACCACCAGTACTCGTAATAGACAAGTTGTTGATGAGTGCAGACATCTGCTGCGGGTTACAACGTCGCGCAGGCTCTGGTCCAAGTCGGACACCGGCCGACAAGATCCAGCCCATGGAGCCAGAAGATCAGATGCCACGCGGCGGTACCACCGGTGCGGTGGTGGATTTCTCACCGCTTCGGTGGCGATGGCAGCCACAAGATGATAGGGTGGACCATACGTTTCTCCAGGTAAGCATGATAGGCGGAATGATAGGTGAAACCTGTCGAGAATCCTATGGTGAAGCCCATGGTGAAGCCTATGGTGAGGCCTATCGTGAAGCCTATGGTGGCTTTGCTTCGTTCCCCAACAGTGGTGATGGTGAGCTGTCCAAGTGGCTGGCGGGTGATGATGCTTGATGCGTGTTGTGATTTGCAATGGATGCTTGTGATGGTCAATGGTGGCTGTGGCAAAGGATGTGTGGCCCATGATAGTGAGCTAACCATAGAGGGGGATTTGCAACTTTGATGAGGTGAAACATGCTTAGTAGTGGTGTTTCACAATGCCAAAGCCTATAGTGGTTGATGGGCATAGATCGTTGGATACGAAGCAAGGATATTTTTTTAATCATGAGCGAGTAATGAGTAATGGTTCGTAGATGGTTGGCTATAATTACACGGTGAATGGTCAGTGATGGCTCATGAATCATTAATCAGTCAATGTCCATACTGGTTGATAAACAATATATAGTTGAACTTATGGTTGACAATATCAGTGATGACGAACGTAAATCAGTGCTAATCATGGTTGATAAGTGGTGTTAGCGATGCTTAATCTATGAATTATATTGTAATTGTTGGGAAAGGGAGGTGGTCTTTCAGTTTGTTGAAGAATACGAGCGCCTAGCGAAGAGTGGTGATGCTCTTACTATTTGGTACTTTTAGGTATTGGTTGGTAGCTACTGTAGTGGTTGGTTGTTGGTCGATTGATAAGGTACTCAAATAGAAACTGGGTACCGCCACTGGTCGATGATTCTGCATGACCACAGGAGACATGGGTGGTGTGATATAAACGTTGGAGACTATCGTGGTGGACCGGGCGGTGATGAGAACAGCTTTGACAATTGTGGATGGATCGGGTGCTCCTTCCAAGGGTGGCAGTTGAATAGGGTTTGTCCGCAGTCAGGGTTCCAGTGAACCTGATTTCTGTTGCCTTTTTTTCTCCGGGTAAGTGCATCATTCACATAGGTGTTTCTCAAAATAGGGGTACACCCAAATGAATGATAGTAACCATTGATAGTAATTAGTATGGGGGTGAATAGTGTTTTTTTGTCATTATAAAATAGTGTTGTATCATTTGGAGTACACAAAACTACATAGTATTAAGCACTTATAGTGATTGGGGCCGCAGTTGCACTGGGACTAGTAGGATCTCTGGAGCCAACCAATTCATATCAGCTGTAAACGTTATCTTTCGGCCCAGCGTTGGTGGAAGAAATCCTATGCGGAACACACTGGTTTGAATAGACATGGGACACACAAATAACTAATAAGCAGTTGGTTGATTGGTTGGTTGAACTGGGTTGGTTGGTTGAATAAGCATGGGACACACAAACGATGGTTCATTTTTTCAGGTCGTTTTCTGAGTGAAGCGTGGGCAAATCAAGCTTCAAACTTGACGATTCGCAGAGTCTTGTCAATTCACGTGGCGTTGTTTTCAGATGTCGTCTCATAAAGAACGGGAATGCCCCTGTGTTTTGTGAACACACATCAAGATTTTAGCCATGAACCGAATACACATCAAGATTTTGGCCATCAACTAACCGTCAACCGTTACAGTATCTGAAACGTTTGAATCATGTACAAAATGCACCATCCGTCCCTCACTTTTATAGCCTTCCGAATGAATATATTTGCTAGATGTATACATACCAAAGTATCTACAATATGTGACAATTATCATTTCGTTATTTAGTTATATCATGGCATTCTCATAAACCAGTGTGTCTCATAAACCAGTGTGCCATGCAGTGGTCAAGAGATCCGATCATTATATGTTTACCAGTTCAATTTCACTTTACCATGATTATTGACCGTTTTCGCAAACTATCAACCAACAAATGAAACAATTAATCATTGTATAGCAGCTTTAATTGATAACCTGCATTTTATTAGTTGCCATTAAAGGTTGATCGGTTTGAAGGGCGAATCCCACCATCAATAGCCAGTCAGCCATTCATCAACCATGAAGCAGTCAGCCATGAGCCAAGCTCGCCCTGAGGCAATCCTTGTTGGCCCTGGTTTGGAGCTGGCCATCTGTCGAAGCGACCGGCAGGCCGGCAGGTTTTGCCGTCGGTGGCTGTGCCGGTTGCTTAGTCAAGTGCAGCTTACGGTATAACGTGTAAGGCGGTTATGGTTACAGATGTAACATAAGTAGCTGTTATGGTTAACTCATTAACTTCTGGTTACTGAAGTTGGTTTACAAAGAGGGAACCAGTAGCAGGGTCGGTAGGCTCTCTTTGACTATCATGTAGCGACGAGTGGTACTGTGGACCCTCTAGGAATGGAAATGCTTACCAGTTACAACTGACAGGTGAATGCAGCTGAGAGGTTTTATTGACATGAGTGATATAACTTGAATCGTTTATATGTAATTGTTAGTTGTTAATTGTTAGTTGTTGATAGTTGTTCAAGTTGATAGGTGAGAAAGCCCCCAGATTGTTACGCATAAGTGAAATTAATGTTGAATACTGACTTGGTATGGGTTCCACCAAAGTTTCATGACAAAATACTGGAGTTAGTATAGGTGAATACAAGGTTGATACTGGTTTGGAATGCTTGACAAATGTTGGTAATTGCTGACTGGTTGGTGGCTTCAAACATGTGTTATTTTCACTAGCTACTATTAACAATTGTTTGGAATGCTTGATTGCTGGTAATTGTGAAGATTGTAAAAAAATATATGTTAAGGTATACTGGTTAATTTTAGTTTATGTTAGAATGCTTGACAATTGTGCATAATTAATTGTTAAGGTTCAGAGAGGCTGAGAGGCTTCCTAGGTTAATAAAGAAATGACGTAACGAATTGTGGTCAACAGTTGTGTTGATAGAGTTCTTCATACACGTGCGGATGTAGGCAACATGGATTTGTAACATATGTATATACAATGATATGATTAGATGTATCTATAGATATGTAATGGTTTTCAAAATCGAATGGACATTTCGAAGTCCAAAGAACAACCTCGCCTCCGTGAACCTAGCAAAAGCTCCAAATTTTGGGGATCTCTGGAGAGTATAAGATTTGGAATAAACCAAATAGAATGTGGAATATGACAAAAACCTCCACAATGAACATTCCTGGATATAACAAACTTTGCAAATCCTGGAATGGTTTCTTTGCTTTTTTAAGTTAGTTAATGTTGACGTTAGATTGATAATCATACCCTGACGGGTAATGACCATACCCCAATCTAGATCAGAAACACATGCCAACTAAAACTAAATTTGTTTGACTTTGGATCCAGATCTATTCACCTTCTTGAAACCAATCCTAAGTCAATACTGAACCAATACCACACATCAATTGCAAATCTATGAAATCAATTCTCCATCAGAGCCAAATGAATAATCCATGCAAAACCAACCGTTGGCCGTTCATTTATTTTATTTCTGGATGTCAGATGCATCTATATTTAGAGTCTTATTTTTATTTCTGGAATTCTTTTTCAAATTCAATCCATTTGGAAATCGATATGCCGATGGCTCAAGATTAGCCAACAGCCATGGGCAAGTGATCAACTAAACAGCTGGACAACTAGCAACTGGTTGTGACGTACACCCAGGCGTACATGGTGAAGTGATGAACTGACCTACAGCAATGACTCCTGTTGATCCAACACGGTCAGCTGAGTGGAACACTACATTTCCCTTGTTTCATATGAAGTACCTCAGATCAAAGACCAACATGATAAACAAAATGGTAGATAGTAGAATGAACAATCAATAGTAGATGATAAAATGATCTACGGTTTAGAATCCGTTTTTGTTTACCATTTCTATTGTAAAACAAAATGTGGTAGATAAAACAGTGAGGTCAAACAGGCCAGTTGTTGGTAAATCAGAGGTTGACATCAATTGCGGCAATTCTTATCGACCCAGCAATTTTTGACAAGCTACGATTTCAAATTAATGTTGAGTGACTGCTTAAGTTCAAAAACCCTGCATGTTTTCAGACTTTCCCCCGAACCTACAAGGCAAATTTCCCAAAACAAGTATCTCTACTCTAGGATGATTATTGTTATGCGTATATATATACATACAGTACATATGTTCATACATATTTGATATGTATATATATATATATATATTGATTTTTTTTGTACATGTATTGTATATCTGTCCTACTGTAGATCGTCCATGTTCTATGCTGTAGCTTGGTTTTGGAACATTTCTTAATGCAACGGGTAGGTTCCGGTTCCGTGTAGTGAGAAACTGGGGCTGGACATGCACAAAAGTCTTAAGCAAGGACAGAACATGTGCGGACTTTTGTGAACGTCATGGATTTTGCTCTTCTTTACTTCATGCATTTCTGAAATGGTGGCTCATGCTGATGGTTAATGATTATTAATGGTGGTAAATGTTGGTTGGTTACTGGTGGTTAATGGTGGCTAGTGGATCATGTTGGTCAATATGTTGCTTAACATGGTGGTTATTGCTTACCATTTCTTTTGTCATGATTAATATGGCATGCTTCATGCCATTGTTTGTATGACTTAATCACGTATCCATCATGGTGGTTAATATATTTGTTTCTCAAAGTAGAGGACCCCCCAAGTCATCTTTTTAAAGTTATACATAGTGATAAACCATCCATTTTTTGGGTCCCGTATCTCGAGAAACCACCATATGTTGGTTGTTATCATGATGGTTCCTCAGTTACCTCCCAGCCAGTTCGCCACTCCGCTTCCAGGCTCTGAAAACTCATGTGCAAGGGGAAATCCCTTGCAACTACATCCAGAAGGGAAACGATGGTGGAAATCCCTTGAAATCATGGTGGAAAACACATGTTTTCAGGAATTTCAAGGTTTACAAGGAAAACATAGGAAACTATGCTCTCATGAAAGCTATGCTCCTCTGGTAGTTTACAGTTGCCAAAACTGTGCATCAATGTACTTGAAGTGAAACGGAAGATTGCGATGGATCATTACCACTGTTGTTCCTTGTTCTGGGAATTGTTTTGCATGAATTGCACACATGCACTCAGCTACCCATGATGGTTAGTGATGCTTAATCTGAATAAGAATATCCATCAACAACCTGAAGTTTGAAGTTTGCGCTAGTACGCTGACAGGCACTGTTGTCACACGCACGAGATGTTGGAGATTGCGATTGAACGTTTGACAACGTTGTCACTTTGACGATGGGAAGGTGGAAGATGTGATGGTGACGATATTGAGAAAAATGATATTGTCAAGATGATGTTGGCAGCAGTCTTTTGGAAACATGTTTTCGCAGGAGATTTTGGGAAAACAAACAAGACAGCATTATTCGCCCAAAATGATCACCCTCCACAGTGAAAAATATCAATTAACTGGTTATTATCTTGCTAGCAGCTAATGGAAAACCATATCATATCATTGGTGAGAGCATGTGAAGTCCTTTGGATTTGTTGCATCATCATCATCATCATCATCATCATCATCATCATCATCATCATCATCATCATCATCATCATCATCATCACACGGATATCACCACTCCTTTGATATGATCATCATCACCACACGGATATCACCACTCCTTTGATATGATCATCATCACCACACGGATATCACCACTCCTCTGATATGATCATCATCACCACGCGGATATCACCACTCCTTTGATATGATCATCATCACCACACGGATATCACCACTCCTTTGATATGATCATCATCACCACACGGATATCACCACCACTCTGATATCATCATCATCGTCAGTGCCATCACCATTGTTGTAGTCATTGCAGTATTATCATCAATACAATCATCACCATCATTATCATCATCATCATCATCACCACCATTGTTTCTTTATATATGTCTTTTCTATCGTCAACTGTTTTTTTTTTATGACAAAGGTGCTGATAGCTGCACAGGGCCAAATTCTGTGGTGTTGTGTTGGGTTGCTTTCCAAATTAGCGTTAGATTGGGTACAACGGCACCATACCTGTGTTGTTATGAGCAAATAGCCTGGTAGTAAGCAAACTGACCCGCAAAATTGAATGGTTTCTCACCAAAGACACTTGCTTGCACATGCCGTGTCCATAGCCGTGTTTTGGTAGGGAAAGCGATACATGCACATTTGATAAGATCACATTTGCAAGATCCATCTCGAATTTGTTTGAACCCTTCTCTCCCAAGTATGTAATTTGTCATCATCGTGGAAACGGTCAATTTCCACCAAGTCAAATCGATCGAAACTCCAAATTACAAGTCCCCCTATGGCTGTAGATGATACTTTGCGTATTTTTGCGCCAATGTTCATGTATGTAAATACTCGCTGGCTGACGTGGGACAGGCCCTTTGAATATCAATAGGGTCTCTGTCCCAGAATGGCTCTGGTTATTGTTTCCCGGACCCGCTAAGGCCTTCTGATTGTCGGTACCTTTTTAAGCCCAACTCAGCGTTGATGTTCTACAAGCCATGATGACGTATCAACGAGGCTTACTGACCCCTGTTCACATTTTGTCACGTAAGGTGACACCAACAACTAATCAACGACGTGATGTGGGCAACCAACAACTAATGAACCAACAGCTAATGAACCAACCAATGAACCTGTGGGCACAAAGAACCTTTTGTTGGTTTGTCTGCTGACACCAACCACTAATGAACCCAGTGAATGACTGCTGGGCCCTGAATCCATGGAGCGACCGCGATGAGCCGTGATCAACTATCATATCCGTGATGGATCAACTATCACCGTAAGGTGGTTTCTCAAAGCACAAGGAACCCGAACAATTGGTTAGTTCATTGCTATAGTGACTAATAGAGGAGGATTTGGGGGTACCCCTATTTTTTAGAAAACCTCATGAACCATGGTGATGATATGTTTATGGCTCAATTCGTCAGCTCTTGCACTGGGCCATTTCAAAATCAGTCAGCATCAACACAGCATCAAACAATATCAAACATCAATCATGTGTCATCAAGATTAACCAATGGTGGCGGCAACCATGATTTGCACCTTTCAAAACCATGATTCATCAGCAAGGATTGGTCATCTCATCCATTTTGAAACCCCAAGAAAACCATCAAACATCAAACATCACTACAGTAGCCAGTAGCCATAGATGAACCAGGAAGGCTACCATCATTAGCCATCATTAACCATAATTAACCATCATTAGCCAGCCATTAACCATCATTGACCATCATTAACCACCAACCAGATGACACATCATTATCTGGTTGGTGGTTTCAAAGATTTTTATTTTCCCTCGGAATTGTCAACAAATGGTTGGTTGACAGATATTTTTCATAGGGGTTGAAACCACCAACCAGGAAGGCATCATTAACCATCATGAACCATCATACAACCACCAACCAGATGGCTATGGGTCAAAACCCTGTACCCCTGGTTCCCCTATCATGAACCATTGTTTTCCTTATTATTGTTGGTTATTATCCACCATTGGTTGGTTGGTTAACTGCTTGACCCATAGCCAGATGAACCATCATCATCCATGATTTGTCCCTCTGAAGTCACCATGGCCATCCTTGACTGCTGTGGGCTCAGGAGAAGTCTCAGCTGTTCGACTACGCCGAGCTGTTTAGTCTGGCAGTGCCCATCCTGCCACTTGGAGGAACGTTTTAGGAAGCGATGTCGGTGCTTAGTCAGTGCTTAATACCCTTCGGTAAACTAAGATGGCAGTGGAAAATCCACCAACTAGTAATGGTTTCCTAGGGAATCTCTATAAGATATGGTGATTTTCCGTTGCTGTGGTATTTTACCAGAGCTGAAATGCTAAACTGGTTGGTGGTTGTAAGCATTTTTGTTTTCCTAGTTTAAACACATGATTGGTTGGTTGGCTGGCTAATATTTTTGATAGGAGTTCTAACTACCAACCAGTCAATCAGTGCTTAATAAATGCTCAATGAACGCCTAATTAATAAGCAAGTGCTCAATAAGTGCTTAATGATAGTTAACAATTGGGAAGCATGGCGTCAAACAAAGCAAATCGCATCCAAGATAGGGAATATCCACAATCATATGAAAATCATAGGAAGCCAACATATGTTTTACTATTACAAATTCATTACTGTATATTGCAGGTATTTTTGCTAATTAATGGTTGTGAACTGTAAATATCATGCGCGACATGGGGAGTATCGTGGCTTACTGACCACCAAGGGACTAGGATGCAGTGGGAATATCCTTTGGAATACATAATAATAACTACCGATAGCAGGGGAGAACTTTGTAGTGGCGGCCAACCAGGGCTGTATATGATAGGTCAATCATGGTTGAGAAACAACAACACTGGTGAATCGACATGATAATCGGCTTGTGAATGGTTAACCCCTAACGTGAAACCCCTGTCAAAACTGGTGAATCATTGTCAACTATGATATCACAGAGTCCTTTGAACGCCCCTTCTGTAACCCCCCTGGCAATGGAAAATTCATCATTATAGCTGGTTTCCCAGGGTTTCCTATCAGGATTCGTATTTTTTCATTGTCATGTTAGTTCTCCAGAGGGTAACTAAGGTAGGGCATGATGCGCGCAACTCTCGTAGCCATGGATGTTGGGAGATCCACAAACGCAGCGTTTGTCGAACGTGGCGCTTGAGGATGGTAGAATCGTGGAATGAATGAAGTTGTGAGGAATGACAGTTCACGTCGAGCCGTTGATAGCAGGGGATGACAGACAGTAATAGCCAAAATATATTGGTGAATGATGATATATTGCTGATGGTGAATTGCCAATAGGCATAGTTAATGAATGTTAATGATGGTCATTGATGGTTAATGATGGTTGATTATGGTAAATGATGGCACAAATGATGATATACTGGTTGATGATGGTACTGATGGTCTTAAAAAAAATGGTAATAAAAAATCAGGACCATGGCAGTTTAAGAATCACTGCAACCGTTATCAACAAGTAGCGACCAGAATCACAGATTAATGTTGGTTCCAAGCATCTTGGTGGTTGGATAATGATCGTTAGTCACAATTGTTCATAGTGGAGAATCTCTCAAAAGCGATGGTGAGACGGCAATGAGAAGTCTTGACATCTTGGATCCAGTTGGTCCTTTCGGATCAGAACAATGTACTGTGGATCTTATGGGTGTTTCTTAAAATAGGGAACCCGCCCAATCATCCACAAATACACTAATAATCACTAATAATCATTCTTGCTAATAAACCAACCATTTTCGGGCACCCCTATTTTGAGAACCATCATGTTGCCAGTGGCATGCTATTCTGGCGCAAGGTTACCCCATCATAACCACGATAGTTACTGTTCAAAGTTACCTGTAAGAGACGACCCACGTGAAACATTCAGCAGATATTGGTATCCATCATGACATGTAGAGATCTTCAATTGCTTTGTTTGATGGACACGTATAAGCATTGTCCCTTTGGTACGATGCACATGTGTATTTATACATGTATATCATGTATATTTCTTGAATATGCAGCGTACATTCGGTCACTAACATAGCTACACAGATACAACCATACACATGTCATGTTGTATGCTTCACTGTTGCATACATATATATATATATATACGTCTGCAAATATGCATATATGCACATACACGGCTCCACAACTCAAGGGATGTATTCATAATCCTTCTCGGCCGCGGAGCTGCTGATGAGGTAAGCTAATGGGATTACCAGAGGAGGCCAAATTCTTCAATGAGGTGAGGATGCTGATGGGCAGAGTAGGTCTTCAGGGCCAAGCAATAGTAGAAACCCCAGCGGGTTAGCTACTAATGGAAACTGGATGCATAGGGCCAGATGGTGGTTTCTTGAATTGGGAACTCCCAAAATGGTTTGGATTACTATAAATGACTGAATGTTTTTGGGGTACCCTATGGCTTGAGAAGCACCCATATCATCGAATCACTGTCATAGTGTTTTTGTTAGATACAACAAGTAACTTTGCTCGTTTGGCGAAGCATATCACCAGCCAGGGCCTCACCGAATCAAGCATCAACTCATCATCATTGTCATCACCTCGCCACAAGTGCCCATCAACCCCCAGGGTGAGAGCTCTGGTGGGTTCCGAGTCTTTAGTGGTGGGTAAAAAACCACACATGATGGTTTGTGAAGGGTGAATTCATAAACACATTACAAACCATGCATACTTGATGTAACAATGGTGAATTTGTAGGTGGTTTATGATTTGTGTGAATTTTGTGAATGATCATGTTTTGTGATTCCATTGGCAATTGTGATTATATGATGGTCAGCACATGGTTGCTGATGATTCTTACACCCTCAATTGTGATCGCTGGTTGGCAATGATGATTAGCGACGGTGTTAGAAGAATCAGAAAATTGATCAGAACTGCTCCTTTGAGTTGATAATTGCTTGTTTGATGGGATATCATGCCATGTCAATGGAAGATTCTCATCAATAATCACCCCATTTTGCTGGTAGATCATCAGCTGTGCGAATGTCTGTGCTGGTTTGGTGATATGGGCCCTCCGATAGTGATGCAAAGCAGGACTTTTTTTGTTCAATAAATACCATTCCACAATTTGAATGGGGTACTGTAGTTCAGTTCGTGTGTAGGGGAATGCGATCCCATTGTGAAGGGTCATGTTGCTGGCCAAGGTAATAGCAATCATTCAACCACCATCAGCGACTAAGTTTTAACTTAACCATTCTAATTTGGATCTTTGAGATGTGGGCTTGCATTCCATTCTGCCTGTTCTTTAGAGCCTGTGTTATATTGGCACACTTCAACCAAGCTGGTGTTTCCGTCCATGGCTCTTCCCTGTTTGAGGTGAGCTGGGCACATGTTTTGGATGTAAGCTACCCATGTGTCTGGGTCAGGATGCTTGCTATTGCTGCAAACCCTTGTGGAGCCCCCGTATTCAAGTATCCTGCTACTGTTGTTGAGACCACTGTTCAAGAGACTTGGAAGCAACCCGCTGCATTTTGCCACTCCCTTGGTGCAGCTTTAGATGTTGCTTACCTAGTTGGTGGTTCCAAACATGTTTTATTTTCACTAATAGTCATTAACAATTGGTTGGTTGACTAATATTTTTCATAGGGGTTGAAACCACCAACCGGCTGATGATCATTATGAATCATTATAACCATGTTATTAACCATTATAACCACTATTAGTCACTATTAACCACTATTAGCCACTTAACAAGATGGAGTGCCTGCCAGGTGGATCTATCCTGCGCTCGGTGTCGCGGTTGGGACATGCTTTTTTGACGGAGCTGCAGCTACATTCCGCTGCAGCATTCGCTCGAAGGAATGCCAAGGATCCGCTCCGGTGATCTAACATGGCAATGGAAAATGGCTATGGGTCAAGCAGTTAAACAACAAATAACGGGGATAATAACCAACAAACTAAAGGGAAAACAATGGTCAATAGTGGGGAACCAGGGGGACTAAGGGTTTTGACCCACAGCCAAATCACCATTTTTCCAGGGAAACCCTGGGAAATCAGCAATGACTGATGGATTTTCCATTGCTATGTTAGATCACCAGAGGGTAGGCTATCTGTCAAAATTTGGCCAGTTGGGCCATGGCACGTGATCGTGTCCTACGTAGAGTCGTGGCCAATTGGTGCAGCTAGGTAAAACCAGCAGCATCGGCCGTAATCAGCTTTCAATTACGAAGCGACAAGCAAATTTGATTGACAAGCCTTGACCACTACCATTACTATCTTGGCCATTCATCCTTGATCAAACGACCATAATTATTGATCATGAAGGGCAAGCCGTTGCTTCCCCGTGCCCCAGTCACATGACCTGCAACACTAGAGGGCATGCAGATTCACCAGGGGTGGGCTTCTGAAAACCAACCACCCAGAGTGGTCAGGTTAAAACAAAAGTAATGATTGGAATTTGTGGACATAGAATGACATACGTCATTATCAAATGTCACCAAGAAATTGCTCCCGAGAAGCGTCCCAAGAAGTCTTGCACATTTTGCGAGATCTATTGCCCACCAAAACCTACAGGCCATGAGGGCACCATGGAAGCAAGCACAAATGATTGACTATTTGTCGGTGGTTGACCACTTAAGCATAATATATAATTAAGCAGCTTATTCCCCATTATTCACATTCACCTCCTTGTGAACTAAAACCCATTGATAACCAGCCATACAAACATCATGAAGCATCATCCAGCATTGCGGATTTTGCAACGCTTTCAAGCTGGATTAGCTCGGGCTGGCACTAGAGTCCTAGAGTCCATCAGAGCACATCCAAATGTTTGTTGTGACCTCTCGACAAAAATCGCGACTTGCCAACGATTGCTTGTCGAACGGGGGTTAGCATTAGCAATGTCAGGTACCTCCGCGATTTCATCGAAGAACCTCCAGACTGATCAACGTCTGACTTTTTATCATCGGCACAGTGCACAGCTGGTGCGACTTGCGAGCCACACTACTTCGTGAATATGTCTGAGCAGCTTGGAATAGAAAGCTGGAACCTGTTCAGTTTATTCAGACAAACTCTCATACAATATCAACTGATATCATATAATGATATATAATGTGGAATTCATGTTGATTAATTTTCATTAGGATAATTCATGCGCATGTATCTATAGAATTATTAGGATAATTAATGCGCATGTGGGTGTTTCTCAAAACAGGGGTATCCCCAAGTCATCCTTTAATAGTCATTTGTTAGTAATAAACCCACCATTTTTGGGGTCCCCTATTTTGAGAAACCACCATGTTGCTGTGTATATTAGCACTCCGGCGGACCACTATCCTGCTGCGGGCTTTCAAGCTCCGTAAGTCCGAGCAGCTGACCTGATCGCAGTTCTATGCAGATCAGCCACCGGAACCTTGGAACTGTTGGTAGGGCAAAGCCACCATCATCATCAGTTAACCATCATTAAACCACCATGAAACCACCGAGGTTTATTAACCATCTTTAATGATGGTTAATGATGGTTAATGATGGTTAATGATGGTTTAAACTACCATCAATGGTTAATGCCATCTTTAAACATCATCAAACCGAGGTTTATTAACCCATGCTGGGTGTATATAGGTGTTTCTCAAATCGGGGTACCCCCAAATCATCCCATCTTAGTCATTTTCAGTAATAGTCAACTATTTTGGGGTACCCCTATTTTGAGAAACCATCATATGGTTATAAACCTTGCAAGATCAGTGAAAGAACCCAAACAACCATGGTGAATTTTGGCAGTTCGGATCGGGATGCGTTCACCTCCAGGCAGTATCCAGCTGTGATCTAACTAAAACTGACTGACAGTACAACCAAAGAAATCACCAAGTCGTAGGAACAATATAATTACTCTAGCAACAGTGAGTAGCGGTGTAATCTGGTCCACGGAACAATATAATGGAACAATCTAGCAAATGATATATACTAATTCCCCAATGTCCATTAGTTTGGGGATGATCTAGCATAATCTAGCAATAATTAATTCAATCCACTAATGTCGATAAATCAACAGTAAGTCCCTACATTGTCAGTGCCTGCGCCCTGAATCCTGCTTGGTTGAATGATCACTTGCCACCGTAACTGGAGCTTACAGACTGCCACAGTTGATTAGTAAGGATCCTCACCGTGACTCACCAACTACGATAGTTGGCGTATTGATCATACATGCTAGTGAAAATTGTGTATACACCATTTAAGATACATATAATATATGATGTACGCATACGTATGCATGCATACTCATCGCTTATGACTGTAATTACATCGACAAAGCTGATCAGACTGATACTACTACAGCCATGCTGATCAGCATTCACGGAGCACTCGATTCACAAGTCTGCCAATTCACGGCAAAGGCGGCATGAACATAGGATTGAGCTGAAGTAGTATCCATGGTGGTTAATGTTTGACCAAGGGCCTTGTCACTGATATAAATGGTGAATGGTTGGCTGATGTATCAATATGATATAAGCCCGATATCCAATGGTACAATGGTGAGTAAATTTGATGACGGTATAAGCCTTATGACACTTAAACTGTTGGTTTGATGCTTTTGAATTGTTGATATTGGTGAACAAATGAATACTGGCGCTCAATTTAATGACTATCAATGATTTGTAATGATGCCGTCAATATTACTACTGTAATGATTGATATTACAAAGTCAGTTGATAAGCGTTAATGATTAGTCGTGATGAATTTGATCTTGACTAGTCGTTGATCCAATTTAATGCTGGTCAATGGTTGATAACAGTGAGTGAATTGTTATTGTGGCTGAGATTGGATGGTCATTTGTGGTTGTGAATGGTTGGTTACGTTTTTTCAATGTGTGATAACTGATAGTGGTAAATCAAATCCTACTAATGGTTGATGATGGTTAAATAAATTTTGATTATCAATAATTGGTGATGATGATTTTGGTCGCTGCATATGGTGGATAATGGTCGATTTGAAGATCATTGCTGACTGGCAGTGCTATATGTTAGAAGCATCCAGGACTGTAGAATATTCCCCATGGTCTTCAAAGCATTTGCCTGATCTACTCCGGAATCACAATCAGTAAGTATTGTCAACCATATGGCTGTGAGTCAAAACCCTGTACCCCTGGTTCCCCCATCATTAACCATTGTTTTCCCTTATTATTGTTGGTCATTATCCCCCAAGGGTTGGTTGGTTACTATTGACCCATCGCCATATTTCCCTCACCTTTTTCTGAACCCCTGTTCGGGATGCGCCGTGTAAAGGCGTCAAATGTTGTTGCTCGGTTCGTTTGCTGCGGTCAGGCCACCTACCATGGCGGTTTCTCAAGCCATGACAGGAACCCGAAAGTCACATGGGCGTTTCTCAAGCCATAGGGGACCCAAACAATGGTTGGTTTATTGCAATAAATGACTATTAAGGGATGATTTAGGGATACCCCTATGACTTGAGAAACCACCACATGGATAATTTACGACTATGAATTTTAATGGTTGATATAAAGGATGATACTTGGGGGGCTGTGGCTACACCCATGCATCAATATGTCAAGAGCCCGAGGTCTTGATTGAAGCAGGGGAAAGCAACGATCTAACCATGGTCATCTCGAGGGACAACTTGGTTTGGCGAACTCTGTGTTGTGTGGAGCTGCCATCTTGGAGGTGGAGTCAACCTGGTAAGCGGCATCAGCAGTGTCAATCAGAACGCCCAAGAAATGCCCAGATGGCCGAAAACGATGTATCTCAAATTTCACTTTCATGAAATGACATGGCCACACCGAACCCATCAAATGCCAGAGCTGTCCTAACCTCATTGATTTTGTTCTTACAGGACCTGAATCAATGGCCAAAACCGTTAGATGCACCTGAAGCGATGCTTTCAACAAGAACTGGACTTGGCACAGGCTGGGATGCTTGACCAGGAATAGGGGGTCGGACCAGATTTGAGTATTTCTCAAAATAGTGGGATCCCCCAGATATCATCCGATTTCACTCATTGCTAGCAATAAACCAACCAGCATAATTGGAACATCCCCTATTATTGCTTATTATCCCCTCGTTAATAACCATTGTGAACCACGAATAAACCAAGCATAGCTTTGTGGCGTTTGGTTTTCCGCAATTTGTGGGGGACAACGGCTTGCTGAAGTCGACAACCAGTGTATCCGTCAAGGCCAACCCTACCAGGTGTCGAAAAAGGATGGCTGCAACAAGGTTGAGATGAGAGGAAGGAAAGATGCATGGAGTACCGGATAGTACAGGATAGTATACTCGTATTGTTTCTTTTCGTACTTCCACTTGATCCACATCAGAAAAGCCAAAACTGGTTGGTGGGTTCAGATATTTTTTTTCCCTAATAGTTATGAACAACTGGTTGGTTGACTAATATTTTTCATAGGGGTTCAAACCACCAACCAGCTTATAGGATATGCTATCCAGATCGGGTACCTCTTTCTCCCTTTCCTTTTCTCATTTGGTGCGCCCTAAGTCCGTGTTTTGTTGTATGCACTGTGCACACACAAAAACTTGTCCTGTATTCAGCACTCCTTGTACTGTTGCAGGGATAGTCCCACATGGCCACAATTTCCAACATACTGACCCATAGACCATCACCTTTGGTAGTGATGATATGTGATGATGATTCTGCTTGAAAAGAAACTGGGGGTATTTGGGAAAAACTCATCCACCATCATTCATCACCATTAGCTAATGATTGACCATCAATCAACCGTTTTTAGGCGTGTATAACAATCAACATAGCTATGAAAAATTCAGCTGGTTGTTTAAGGTACCAGCTAAATGCTCGCCTGCTTGTGGTCCTTTTTGCTGTGGTCGGAGCTGATCAACTGTTTGAATTGAGGCGTTCGCAGGTTGGACCGAAAGCTCAAAACCGCTTTCGCGTCCGAACTTGTTGGATGACTATCCCCTGATCCAAAAGCTTGGGTTGCTGTTGTTTGTTTTGACGCACCCAACAACTGACCACAGCCTTTGCTTGTTTCGGGGACGCCATTTTCGGAGCGCCATGTGCTTCCCAAGACCTGCGAAGCCCTACAACTGAATTCTTATTTGGCAGTTGGGATGGATGGCGACCCCGTTTATCCGGTCAAAAGACCCATCAGGAACGACGTATGTGCGACTTGTAACGTTATTCATGTTCATTGTTTTAAGTATTGGTGGATATGATTGGATATGTATATTTGTTTCTTAGATTGTTGATGCCCACAAGCCATCGCAGTGTGAGTTGTTTTGGTTGCTTGGAGTATGGAAGGTGTCATTTGCAGTTCCTGGATTCCATTCTCCAGTACTCAATCTGTTCGAATGTGTTCTGCCAGTAGAACAATGATGCCAACAAAGCGGCCATATTCATCCATGTCAATGTCCATCCATGCTTATCCATGTTTAATTCCTTTTCATCCATGTTCATCCATGTTCCTGAATCCTTTGTTCAGTAGGGCTATACATGGCTATACATGGCTATACATTTTGGGGGGGGTGACGCCATCTGCTCCCTTGCTGGCGTCGTCTTTCATCGTCTTGGCGATGACTCATCGTGATTCGCGCGGTGACGATGTGGACAGCTGCAGTGGTTGTTGTGACTGCGATGGTTGTACCACCAAATCTATTGGAACCTGATCTTGGGGCTTAGCACCACCATCCAGGAAAGGAGTAGAGAACACAGGCCCCAGTTAGGTCACGGAATTGTGCTCATGGCGAACTAGGCTCAGGGGTACAAGGCTTTGATATCTAGCGGTAGTAGCGGCCGGCACTCACAACTCATATTTTTTTTAAATAGCAGCAGTGGCAAGATTGCAAGAACCTGGGTTTACATGCAAAACCGTGGGTATTTTTCCAGACCCTACGATTTCATGGGTTTTAGGTTCTGAAGTTATGGTAACATTAATTTTGGACAACCCCCGTAAATGGTTGTGGGCCATGGGTCAAGAGCCTCGACCCCTGGTGAACATGTCCCACATGAAAAGAATAGTTTTTGTTGATACGTTCACCATTATTCACCTATACCCATGTTATCATGATCATTCAGAATGCACTTTGGGAACATTTGCTTGCCATAAAGCATAATAATAATGCAAGAATGATTAATATGATTAACTCTGCTCATTTGAAACGATTTTGCTTGCTCTCCGACGATCCAATCCAACGTCACTATCCCGGATTTCTATGGATAGCTTGAGCAACTTGATCAAGACTGTCAGCATGGTTGCGAACCTGTTGTTTGCATGTCCCTGGAATCACCAATTTCCATCAACAAACAAACGGCTGCGCGATTCATGCACAACGGACTGGCCATGTGGCGACCCAGTTGGTTCGAAGGGCAGGAAAGATCGGCGATGGCAGGTTGTCAATTGACAGCCAGGTGTTGTTTGGCTCGTGGTTTTAAACTTATTCTTTACTTTCCCTGGTAACTATTGATTCCCTGGTAACTATTAACAAATGTTTGGTTGACAAACGCGCATATGTTTCAAAGGGGTGGTTCAGCGCACCCACCAAGCAGATTTACGATCATTATTAAGCATCATTAGCCGCTATCAACCATCATTAACCATCATCAACCAACCAACAATAAAGGTTTTGCAGATTGTACTGGGGTCGGTAGGCTTGCGAAGCTCCAGCATGTGATCTGAGAACCGGTACCCTTATGCGTGGCAAGGGAAAATGCCCTCCAATATGGGGGTTTCTCAAACTAGGGGACCCCAAAAATTGGCTGGTTTATTACTACAAATAGCTAATACAGGATGATTTGGGGGTACCCCTATTTTGAGAAACCACCATATTGAAAGAAATAATCTGCAAATGGTGAATTTTCCATATCCAGAGGGATCCAGAGGATGCATGAAGCCAACATATACCAACACAGTAGTTCCTGGATCTTCAGTATTCCGATAGGATCATTTGGTCCCGTTGGTGGTCACCACTGGACTGGTAGCTGTGACCGGGACTTCGCTGTTTTTCGCAGTTCGCCCTTTATGAGATGACACCCCGAAGCAGCAGCGCATGTAGCGTCCAGCTGTTGACCTGCCACCGATCCGACTGGACGCCATCTCCATCTGTTTGCATCATCCGTTTGTATCAGGCTATGGGTCAAGCAGTTAACCAACCAACGTTCATGGGAGATTTCCACCAACAATAATAGGGAAAATCATGGTTAATGATGGGGGAACCCGGGGTACGGGGTTTTGACCCATAGCCATCATTCGATTGTTTCTTGACTTTTCGAAGCTTTCGACCCGGAGCAAGATTTGCGGCAAGTCGCCTTTGACAACGTAACAAATCAATCAAGTTGAGTAGTTCTCTACAATCACCAGTGGTAGGTACATTGGCTTATGCATGGGTGTACCCCGCAAGCATTCCAAAATGACCATCTACGCATATCTACAGATTATTATGTGTATTCCCTTCTCCCAAATACTAAATACCCCCCGAATAATGAGCACGGTGACCTATGTTTTTATTATAAGGGAAATTTGAATTAATCGGGTCCCGGAGGGACCCCTAGTAATTTGAGTCAAATTCCATAATAACAAAAATCAACAAACATGATTTCACAAATTAATTGAATTCCTTTTAAACATAGATTTAAGATATTGCCAAAAATTGGATTTCGAAGCTTACCCTCAACAGTTGAGTCACATTCCATAATAACAAACATAGAAAACATTGATTTCAACATATTTCAACAATTAACTGAATTCTCTTGAAATTCTATTTGAAATATTGCCAACAATTGCACTTCGGAGCTTACCCCCAATGATGGAGTCAACATGAGTCAACTTCCATAATAATGAACATAGAACGTTTTGATTTCAAAGAGAACCCTGATAATAAGTTTTCAGGATCAGGCTATTTCAATTATTCGGGGGTAAAGACCCTTCTGGAATGAATGTGTTTTCCTATTGGTTTTCAATTGCCACAATTAAATACTTAATCAACAACAAAAATAGAAAACACAAATCAGGAATTCCGCGCCTATTCTTGTTATTTAGGGGACTTTTAGAAATAGGGGGAAGGGATTAGGCGGGACACTAAATATAGCTCAGATCATGATCCAATGCCTTGCCAATGCTGGTGAGAAGTCAGATGGATTTTGCTCAACGTTCAGCTCCAATCAGTAAATACTGAACATCGAAACCAGTAACAAGCAAGTTCCAAGTCGGGTAGTAAGCCAATTGACTATGGTGATATCTGCCACAACTGCTAGTTGCGCTAGTTGCTGTACAGCTTGAGTTAGCTCACCTGGACATCACTTTGCAAGAGATGTGAACTACCCTCAGAATTCTGTTGGGTTTTGCAAAGGTCCTTTTGGAGTAGTAATCTGGGAGCAACACCAAGCATATGCAGGTAATACTTTGCTGAAATGGATAGGCTGGGTACCCCAAGCCAAGTACAAACTCACCATGTAAGTTAGCCAACTGATGGATCAGCCAAGCAGCAATAGCAGTACTCAAATTAGATCAATTCTCACCACCTTGACAGTTTCATTGGAGTAGCATCTCCAGACGTTTGCGCTTGGTTTTTCCCGGTGACATGTCTTCGCACCGCTGATCGCGGTGATAAGATCTTGACTCTAGGGTGTACGATCTCTGCAATAAGCAGTGGGATTGTGTGAACAAGACCTGTTTTGCTTTGCCGATGTCTGCTGGCGTAGCGTTCCCAAAAAAGCCGAGCCGCGAGCCTGGGGTGGTGCCAGTCGTCGTGAGGTGAGCCAGTGTCTGGGGAAGCTGTGACCGCATGTGCTGAGATTCCCAAGATTGACCATGGATTCAGAGCGTGAAATCAGGAGGGGCCTAATGGACCCTGCAGAGACATCAACAAAAATTTGATCTATGTCCATATTTACATATATATATATATATTCACATATATATATATATACATATGATATATCGTATGTATTTTTTTTTCAATCTATTTTTGCATTCAGGGATGCTGTGAACCAAGGATACAGGTAGACATGCATAATGTGTACATATGGTTACACATATCGAGAGAGGTTTGGAAATATTGGTTAGGCTTGCACACCCGATATGCAAGCAACTGGAAATACATGATGCATTTTGAAGCAACTATTTGCTTTGGTGTAGGGAACCATCATTACCAGGAGAAACAAACATTTGTCCCGCTTGTTTGGGATACTTGTGCAGCGACATTGTGGCGGCCAGGCAAAGTGGTGCTGAAAAGCCAGCAACGGCAGGGCTTGCACCAAGAAATCATACAAGATTCCATCAATAGCCATTGATTGACCAGTATTAGCCATCATTATCAACTATGGTGAGACCACTATTAATTATCGTTATTACTATTGTCACTATTACTATTAGACTATTATTATCAATTAGCACATTAAAACAATTTTGCTTTTCCCCTGCATAGTATTGAACCCCCAACCCACAGTGTTAAAAAGGAATCTATGCAATTTACGGCATGCTACGAGGGGGCTCATATCAGCTTGGAAGAGATTAGATAAGGCTCCTCCAAAGATGACCACCCCAACAATATCGGTCCAGCAAGGGGTTAGAAATCAATATGAACTCCATCAATGACTCCTCAATAACCATCTATTCTTTGAGGAGTACATTTACAAGGGACATTCAGAATTTTACCAGAGGTGGGACACACATTCCAGAATGACAACCAAAATACTGGCGATAGAAGGAGTCAGAATCCAGATATTATCACCAACAAGACTTTGGATTCAACTAAGAATCGTGGGAATGATGAGAATTATTGTTCAATCAACAAGCAGAAGAGGACATGACCCCGTAGATACTATAGCTGTTGGGTGATCCTAGAGAAAGGCCTGAAGCTGAGGCTGATCATTTTCCACCTGCGGCTGATCATTTTCATGAGCACCAAGGCTCTCAAATGGAAATCTGTACAGTATAGTCAGTATAGGAACAACCTACTGACAATTCAAATTGCCTCATAGAGTAGTCGGATCTACTCAAAATGACCCAGGGCAAACAGTTCATGTCCTCTATTCTTCAGTCGTTTGGCACAGGGAAACCCACCCATTGTTGACGGTTTGCCGATTGAACACAGATTGTTGAGTCAGAGAACAATGGGTCCCAACTTTTTTGAATTCAGTAGATATTAAGCATGTTTTTTCAAATTCAATAAATCATTTTCCCTCAGGCGTTTCCTGACTGCGTT
>VSDK01026717.1:229880-247596 GCA_009767595.1 Symbiodinium kawagutii
ACGACGAGGACGACGACGACGACGACGACGACGACGACGACGATGATGATGATGATGATAATGATGGTGAAGATTGTGATGGGAATGACGGCGATGGTGATGATGATGACGATGATGATGATGATGATGATGATGATGATGATGATGATGATGATGATGATGATGATAAAGGTTGATGATGCTGGTGGTTGTTTTTGTTGTTTTGGTGATGTGACGATACTTGTGCGCTGATCCACATGTCTAAGTTTGCTTGTCAGTGCGTTGTGGCCATTAGAATAGCATCATTGTTGATTGACCCAAACCCAGTGGTTGCGTCCATGCTCTTGTTTGAAACCCAGAATTTGCTATCATGGTTGGAACAGAGTATGGCAGACTGTGACTATTCCCCTTGGCCGATGCCAATGCACTGGAAGCCAAATGGGTGAAGACATCAATAAAGAATCACCACAAATCACGGTGTCCAGTCAAAGTAGCCGCACACAGGTCATTCTTTATAGATTTTTATAGTCCATTGGCACTGCGAAACCCATGTTCTCTTGAGAAAATGGATGGGCCCGCACCCTTTTTGGAAACGATCCCTTCTTGTTGGATGTTCAAAACTTGATGGCCAGGTGGTTTTTGGGGCTCGAATCTAACAGCATAGGACCTTGACGCCCTAGTTCATTGCCGTCAGTACCCTCAACCCCCACCACCTGAAAAGATATCATTGCAGAGCATGTGTTGCTTTTGTTTCGGACAACAAGCCTATTGCATTTAGAGATGTCCAAGTCTGTTCATTATTTGTGATGGAAAGATCGATGATTCTGATTTGTTTCAAGTTTTGGATTCATTTCAAATTAGGGCCTGATGGATGCAGTTTCACTCACGTAGCGAATTGAATTCTTGGACTCGCTCGAGAATAGGTTCAGCCAGTGACCTCAATGAACTGACCAATCCAGTAGTTTGCCAATCGATCACCATGATACTTTGCTGCTTGCTCGAATCAGGTTGGTCAGTCAAGATCGTATCAACACAGGATGTGTGTTAACCATTCAACTACCGTACATCAATTGTTATCCCTACCCTACCTGTATCAAATCCCCAAGATTGCCGTAGATCCTGTGATCTTGGTTATACCCCAAGTCCCCGCTTACATCCCAAGTGTAACTACGTTCATACCAGGCCTTATGCTTCCAGTCACAACGAAATAGCAGGTCAGCAGCTGGTTCTTACCAGCTCGTTGTAACTGGGGTTGCGGATTCCAGCCCAAAACTTCATGGTCACTGGAAGCATCCGGATGACATACCCTTTGGTAAACCAACCTGGCAGCGGATTTTCACCACATTTCACAATGAAACCTTGGGAGACCACTACTCAATGATAATTTTTCCATTGCCAGGTTAGTTTCTCAGAGGGTAATCCTAGTTCTCTTCCGGCCAAGTTAGCAGTACAATCATTTGCCTCCAGACCGTAGCCTTAGGTGACATTTAGCCGGCCAGAGGCTGGAATTTGCAAAATATTTATTTTTGCGTTCTTTTTGCGTTTTGTTTGCGTTTTTTTTTTGCGTTTTGCATTTTTTGCGTGTTTTTTGCATTTGTTTTGCGTTCTTTTTGCGTTTTTTTGGCGTTTTATTTGCATTCTTCCTGCGTTCCGATCCTGCCCAAACACGCATCTACTGCTGAATGCAAAAAGGGAATGCAAAAAAATTGCATCTGGGATGCAAAAATAAGTCAAATAATCAACCCTTGTCTGTGGCTCTGAATGTCGCCTAACCGTAGCCAGTTGATCTTCCATGTCAACTACCAGTATATAGATCATCATCCCGTGATGGATAAACATCCAAAGTTCAGAATCCCCAGTACACAAATGCCCCAAATGGTGATGAATCACTTCAATCCCGCATATGATGGTTTCTCAAAATAGGGGTACCCCCAATCATCCTTGTTCAATCGATACTAGTATTAAACCAACCATTTGTTGTGGTCCTTATGGCTTGAGAAACTACCATACTGGTCAAATTGTTAGTTATCATCCCTTTTTCCTAATCACTATAAATGCCTGTAAAGCCATGAAAAAGGCTCATATGGCTTCCCGATATTGCAAATTCAATCATGTTGCCCAACCTCGTCATATCCCCTATAATTGTTGCTTATTGGCCCTTATAAACCACAAGGTGGGCCCCCAGCAGTTGTGAGTAGGGTTGTAAACCCCTATAACTGGTAGTTGACCTTAGTTAACTTAGTTGTAAACCAACTTAGAAGTGGTTGGGGGCCCCCACTTTCCATTCTAAGTGGCCCTATGAACCAACCACCTCGTCATCCAGTGGCCCTCGTCATCCCCCAGTCGTCGCCGCAGACCTGCCCATTGACTTGGCTGTGGAGTTGGAGCGCGCACGCAGGCGGAACACTGGGTGATAATGACCACCTGGAAGGTTGTTAATGGTTACATGGCGGTTTCTCAAGTCATGGCAAACCCCAAAGTTATTGTTAGTTTACTATTAGGGATGGTTAATACCCTTTGGTAAACAAACATGGCTGGCTGGAAAATCCACCATTTGTTAGGAGAAACCCTGGGAAATCAGCTATAACTGGTGGATTTTCCATTGCCAGGTTAGTTCACCAGAGTGTAAACTGCGTGATTTGGGGGCTTCCCTGGTTCGAGAAACCACCAATTGAGCTACTGACACATGGTGGTTTCTTAAAATGGGGGGACCCCGAAATCATCCTTTCTATTAATCATTTCTAGCAATAAACCATCTGTGTTTTGGGATTCTAAATTTTTAAGAAACCCTCACATTGCTATTGGATTATCATATTGATGATGGTGCATGGCTGCCTGTGCAATAGCTGCTCAATAGCTGAGTATGGGTGACAACCAACAAGAATAGGGGATATACCAAATGGGATATACCAAATACATGGGTAGGGGCTATGGGTCATTCCCAATACTTCCCAAAATGGATGAATGAACATCCCAACAAAGATACTTAGTTTGGTTGCTTATGGGATGTTAAGAGCCAAGGGTGCAGAGTAATGACCCAGAGCTATTTTGTCACGTTCACCAGGGGTGCATATAACGATGTATGTCCTTCTTACCGTAAGACCTAGCATGCCAGAATTCTTAGTGTTTCGCATCCCCAATTTTGTTGTCGATCGTTATGTTCATCATATCAATGATCCCATATATTGGAGATGTAACTATTCTTGTATATTCTTGATCCCAAATATTGTATCACGTACATTGTTGTTAATCCCTATATGCAGAAATGATATACATAGCAATATTGTTAAGCTATACATTTTTAATTATTGTTAATCCCTATATATATTGTTATTAATCCCTATATACATTATTATTCTTGGTGATTTTGTACCTGGCATAGTGGATGATTGTGACCGTCATCCAACTTCGCGGCGACGTCTAGCGAGGTTGGGGGATCGCTTCGACTGCGGCGGCGAGGATGGCAGCGGAGAACTTGCAGGGCTCCCCAATGGGTGACGCTGCTGTGCTATGAGCAAGTGTACAAGGGGTGGCACTGTGCCACTTTCTAGTACGAGACAAGGGTGAAGATTAGGGACGTTGATATTGGACAACTCCATCATGTATAGAATAATTATGGATAGCGCGGCTTGGACAATTAAGCTAACAATCAACTTGGCTCATGCTGGTCAACAATAATCAGTCGATTCGTGAAATCATCAAGTCGGGGGACGATGCAACCAAATGCACCAAGAATCATCGGGGACTCCATGCTCCATTGGCTCTAACAGGCTTTGGCAGAGCAGGGGAAATTGGTCGAAGTGTCCAAGGAATTGCTGCTGATTAGGTGCTTGGTGGCACAGTTGCTGAAGGTTGAGACGAAGGAAAGGTGATGGCTATGATTCAGCATACAGTTGCCCAATCAACTGAGATCCCCAGGGCCTGGCGTGGCACTGTTACAAGATGATCTTAGTGGTGACTAAAGTTGCCTGAGCTTTCCGTAGTGGAAGTGGGGCTTTTTTGGGGGACCAGGCACTGTTGAAATGGAGTTACCTCCAATTGAACTTCCCAATAGCAAGGATAATGGCAAACAGCCAATGAAATTGTCTGGTCAACAACGCTTATTCATGGTCGATACTGTGGGGATATTGACCGGAACAGCAGCAACGACGACAGCCAAGGCTGCGACAAATGCGGCGACAAAGACAAAAGCAGCACCAAGAGAAACCCACCACAAGATAGGACTAATTTTTGACAACATCAGCAACGCTATTTGTACTGAGCAGAGGCATAACAAGACACAAGTACAGAAGTTTCAACACACAAACGTCATTTAGCATGAAGATGTCATCCCACTATTAGCTTATTAACATCATATCAACCATCATTAGCCTTTTCTAGCCATGGCCATCACCCATTTTTAACCATCACCGTTCATGGTGAACCAATAGATCACCATCATGAGCCTTCACCATTGGATTGACCATCATTAGCGGCATGGACAAACCATCACAAATTAATTATTATTAATCTCGGTGATGATAAACCATTCAATCAAGATTAACTTTTTGATGAACCATCATTTAGCGTGTTAATAAGTTAAGCCATTCAGCATCATTAAGCCTTGGATTAACCCCATCATCCCTAGCCACTGTGAATCGTTTCTTCACCGGAGGAACCATGATCTGGCGGCCACCCAGGCTCGCGAACAGCGCGCCAGACGTTTCAGTGCCGAGTTTCTGCTGCTCGGATTGTGTGGATGAACGAACTGTTTGGGTCATATTTTGGTCATGATAACCACAATGGGGATAACTAGCAACAACTACACTCCCATAGAAGGATTGTTAACTCCAAATGAACCAGTATCAACAATTTGAAATTCATCAACATTTATATTGGTTTATAATAGGGGATGATAACCACCAATAGTAGGGGATATACCAAGCATTTGGGGGTCTCTAGTTCGGGACCCCCCAGCCGTTATGCTTGTTTTGTTAATGTACATGGTGAGTAAGCCGCATGATTTGGGGGTTACACCTGGTTCGAGAAACCACCAATTGAGTTACTGACACATGGTGGTTTCTTAAAATGGGGGTACCCCCAAAATCATCCATTCTTAATCATTTGTTGTACTAAACCATTTTGGGGGGATTCCCTATTTTGAGAAACCACCATATTGGTGTTTCTTAGATTGGGGGCCCTAAATCACCCAGTGATAATCTAAAATAAACTATTTGGGGATGATTTGGGTGTCCTCTATTTTGGGAAACACCCATATACTGGTTGATCACCAATGGGGCTATAAACTAATGTAAGCACCACTGACAACTAATGGTTAACTATGGTTGAGAAAGGATTGAGATGAATTACTATATAGTAATTATCAATAATTATCAAAAATTATCAATGTTAAAGTAGTACAATCCGAACTACAGGGAATATCTTTAATGGATAACATATGTTTACCGTTGGGTTATGATGATCTATTATGGGTAGATCAGTGTGGTTGATAGCCAATGGTTAATTTTGGTTGATCAATGATAGTAGATAATGTTGAAGCTAATGGGGTTGTAAATGTAAGTACCAGTAATGCTAGATATTGATATGACTGATATAAGTATACTTTGATGTCGAATCTTAACCAACAAAAATGAGTAGGTCAACATCTCAACAGCAAGACATGGGTTTCTTTAGAACAAAACATGGAACCCAAAGTGGTGGTTGCTTTATTACTACACATGTTTTATTTTCAAAATCATTTCTTTACACCATTTATAGTAACAAGCCAAGCATTTATGGGGTTCCCTATGGCTCATCAAATGTTTAAGCTTGGATGATTTTGGGGCTAATCCCCATGTTGAGAAACCATCCAATGGCGACAGTTGGGAGCAGCACCAACGGTTGAAAATGGCTGATAGCAGATAGATAAGAATGGTTGATGATCAACTAATGGCCCATATAATACTTGATCTAATGGTCAATGAATAACAAACATAGCGAGGGTCAGTTTCAATGACGGTTGATGATGACTGTTGGCTAAACATAGAGAAGCTAAGGGTTTGTATATTCGTTAATAGCTAGGGGCTAATAAGCTGGTAAATGGTTGAGAATGGGGGATGATGACCAACAAGAATAGAGGATACACCGGGACCAACTATATATGATTTCTGGTTAAAACCACACTTACGGAGATATGTTGTACGGGGAAGATATTGGTTGAATGGTCATTCACGAGAAGATGCAGGTTACCCAATGGTCGCATCAGTCATCAAATTCGGGGGGGTTCTGGACTGACATAGCCCATGCCACAGTCGAAAGAAAAGCAGAACCATCAGGAGCCACTAGACAGGGTGGCTATCATGACAAGCATTGTCTGCGTTTTTTCTCTATCCATGTATTATTTACAAAACTATCTATGCATCCATCCTTCCTTCCATCCATCCATTTGTCCATCTATTCATTCATTCATGTTTCTTTATCTATCCATGCATCCATCACGTGTACAGTCTTATGCAGCCATGTGGCCATAAGCACATGGTATGCAGCCATCCATTTCTTGGGTGCCAAGTGCTTGGCTTCATTGGCTCAGGAATCATGTGAGCTTGAGTAGTTTGCTGGGCAAAGCCACGCACGGCATCGCTCAGCTGGAAGAAAACTTGGAAATTCAGAGGCGATGAGATTCGCGGGGTGGTCAATGTGTTGGTGACAAACACTGCCTGGTGGTTTGATTGACATGTTTTATTTTCCCCTAGTAGTCATTAGCATTTTTTTTGGTTGACTAGTATTTTTCATAAGGGTTGAAACCACCCAGATATCTGTATTCATGTTTGTAATACAGATGGTACACAGTGATTGTCACCAACAAATTATTTATGTTCATTTGTTGGTGACAATCACTGTTGGTGACAAATATGCATATTGAGATGGTATATGATGGTAGGATGCATATTGACAAACACCTGTATTCAAAGTTGCATAGAGACATGCAAACAGCCATGTGTATATGTCAACTTGGCGATTTGTAATCACCATAGCCAAACAGAAAATGAGGCTTAAACCTCTTGAAACCCCTTGCCTGCTCGTGTTGCTACGTTGTTCTTGCTTCTACTATTGTTGTTTTGTTTGTGTTGCTTTATATCATGTTGCCCTTTCCGAAGCATTGTTCCACACTTCGTGGACCAGTAGAACCACTAGTAGCCATCATGAACCACTGATGATCTAGTGGAACCACTAGTAGCCTTTCCACAACTTCAAGTTGTTAGTTCTTGTTCCAGTCTGAACCACTGGTGATCTTGGCAAAGTTGGAGGCCCTGGGGCGAAGCCAGGCAGAAGCAACTGAAGGCCTTGGCTGAGAACGGCTTGCTGGAGCAGGTGCGCTTTGCCAATGATATTTTTGCCAGGTGACCTTGGTGGGCCCCCAACCACTGAACTAAGTTGGCTTATGATTAATTTAACAAGGGGTAACTACCCAAGGGGTCTGCCAGGCTTATAACACTTAGAACAAATTTAACAAGGGGTAACTACCAGTTATAGGGGGTTACAACCCAACTTATAACTACTGGGGGTCCACCTTGCACGGGACAATCACCAGACCTCTTGCTTTGGCAAGGGGATTCGCTGGGATTAATCGTGGAGACACTCTTCTGCCATGCTGATTCTCAGTGGTTTGGCCGGGTCAACAATGTTGAATGATGGACGGTGATGGTTCACAATGCTTCATGGTGCTTGGGTTTGTTGAGGTTCCGTGGACTCTCCAACGGCAGCTGAATCATTGGCGGTGATGGCTGGGTTTGTTTTTATCAGCTGTACCAAGACACGCAAGGCCCAGATATCCAAATCTAGCTGTATTTTTCGGCAATATGGTTTGGTAACTGTTCTGAACGGTTTTCTTTGCGGCGAGTCTTTGTTCTACTCAGCCAGGAAGATGTAGCACTCCGGATTGCTGATTGTTTGTGTCATCCAAATTTGCTTGGTTGCCCTAGATTTTTCATTGAAGCAAGGGATGCCATTTAGACATGAGGCATCTCTTGATTCTAGACGCTGAAATTTTAGCCTCTTGGATGGCTGAAAAAAGGCACGCCTGGAAGATCAAGTTGCATTTATGTACACAACGATGGACACATACATAGACAATGTACTGGTATCTATACTTCCTTATACACTCGTGTGTACATCAATGTATGCATGTGTTTTGTATACATGGTGTTTGTTCGTTACACGGTGTAGAATGATGATATGCTTGACCCACTCAAATGTTCAGATTAAGGGTGGCGGAGAAAACCAAATCTCTTTCACGGATGCATCTGAGAATATATCATTCGGCGGAGGCCACTACATCACAGCAACAAGAACACTAGTATATATGCATGTGTGTTTAATAGTCCAGTTGGGGGCCTGAAACACATTTCCCAACATTTGCGATGGTTGGTTCATTGACAGGCATATTTTTGGGATTGCTTGTAATCAGGAATCTGTATTCCACATCCTCAGGCATACAAGCCCTTCCCCAATCTGGGGCATCATAACTTGGTCTATTGGGCAACTATATTAACTATAGTTATATCTCCGACAAGTGGGAGTTAAAGCTGGTTATAACTTTGTGATATACTATAGTTAATATAGTTGCCCAATAAACACCAAGTTATCAGTTATGATCCTATAACTAATATAGTTAATATAGTTGCCCACTATGGTTATAACTTTGTGATCTTGTGGGAACTTTCTGATTCGAGACCTCATGCGATCTCCAGGTCCCTGCAACGCCTTTGGAACGAAATCTTCAGAGGACCTTGGACGATGCTCGGTTCGGCCAGCGCTTTGCACTGGGACAGCGCTCCGAAAAGCCGCATGCGCAAGGGAGCTACGCAAGAGCGCAATGAGGGCGCAATGGTTCAACATGATTTTCTGATAAATAATGAGCTACTAATCTACTAGTGAGTGGTAACTAACATTACGCACAGACGCCGGGCAAACGCCGTGGTTTGCCCGGAGGGCAAACCACGGCTGTACCTACCAATTGAACATTGCTCGAAGAATCAGTGAGAAACACTGGCTATACGCAGTGATTTAGGGTTAAGAGTTTTAGTGTTTAGGCTTTAGGGCTTTAGGGTTTTAGGGTTTAGGGTCTCGGGTTTAGGGTTTCAGCGTTTTAGTGTTTAGGGCTGAAGGCTTCTTGATTCTCAGAGTTTCAAAAGAACGGGCCTGCGCAGGGTTTTGAACAGTTGACAAGACTAAGTTCTGGGCAGGTCTTGTGCATCCGGGCAAACCATGGAGTCTTGCCGCAACATTAGCAACTGTTAGAAATGGTTTCATCATTCATCGAATTTCTTAGAGTTTGATGTTGACAAACTATTGGATCTATTATTGATGTTTAAGACAAGGTTTAATCGATTGTCTTAATTGATGTTTATCCAGTGTATCTAAATATGGTTCATATTTTTCACACCATAATAAACCATCAAACGGGTTGGATTCACAGCGTCATTGGTTTAAACGTCATCTCTAGGGAACGGCTCAGCTTTAACTATCCCCATGTTCAGTGAAAACCATCAACTATGGATACTCATGCCATTACGGGTGCTTAATAGTCCTTAAAACTGGGGATCAATGCCGATTATTGCTCATTACTGGTGGTCAAGAATCATTTGTTGTAAATGATGTTTAGAGGGAGGGTGGTTTTGGGCGGGATATTGCCTTTCATTGAAGTGTGGTTGTTGAGTCTATGAACAACAAGTCACCATAGATTTGGATGTATCATGATGTATGACAATCACTGTAGATGGCAGTATCAATTCAGTCCATTTTGGCTATTTCTGCTTGGGATACACCACAGATGACATATTTGACTCGGGACCAACCTTCATCAGAATCTCTTGCTTTCATGTGGAGCAAGAGTTGAAGCATCAGGTAGTGAAATGGCTTAGTTGAATTTTGATGTAGGATGCTAGACCCTGATTCGACAGGGGTCCTCGCAAGCGTAGTTGGGATGGAATTGTACGAAAAATCAGCAAAATGTCCTGACAGTCATTTCACATTAGACATTGTGTGGTTTGATTTGAGTCTCCTGACGGCATTATCCGACGGCATTATCCAGGTCAGTCATTAGACTTCATGCGCCCTCTTCAAGTTGGTGCACAGCACTACTTGATGATTCTTCCTCGTGAGTGGACACAGGTTCCAACACCTGCAACGCGCAAGGTAACTTTGCTGTAGAGTCAAGTACTTATTCCACATCCACCGCCAGTTTTACTTGAGCTACTGATTGGAACTATCAATTGACAGATTATGCATGACTTAATGCTGCCCCCTTCAACAGGATCTCTAGAACGAGTTGTTTGACTGAACCTAGTAAATCAACGCGATCTAGAAGTGAAGCTTTCAGCAAGCGGACAAACTGCAACCTGAAGTATCAGCACGTGCGACCTTCAGAATCCATGCAGCCGTCACACCTGGGCAAGCTGCAAATGTAGCGTTTTATGGTATTTGCGCCAGCCAAGGATTTACGGAACCTCGTTTGGATCTAACTCAGTGAGTTACACTTAGCAATATCCGAATAAACATCCTTAGCCTTAGCCATTGACCATTGCTAATGATGATAGAAGTAGTGGTGTCCATGATGATACTTTTCATGTAAGAAGTTGACTTGGGGGGTCGGGGGGGCCCTCTCAGGATGTCACCGTGAAGAATGTCTTGGACTTTAATACTACCACGGGTGTGTCCGCCGAGGCCATGAATGCCGGGAGGGCTGCCGGTTGTTGATTGGTTTGTTGATTGGCTTCCTTTACCCTGTATTTACATGCGTTATTCTATCTATCTACACATTTATGAATCATGATAAAACCTATCATGACATTTCATATTACAAACATGCAAGTACACCATTATGAAGCACTGTTGCTTCCCGTGGGGCCGCAGGCCACCGCCACCTCGGTGGTTTGTGCTGTGGCCAACTTGGACGACACGGTGCAGATGAGTGACCGGCCGCATTCCCGCGGGCTGGCTGGACAGCAGTTTGTCATGGTGGTTGCTGATGCTTAATGGTGGTGAATTATGGTTATGGTTCATGGTGACTTATGTTGGCTAGCGGTGGTTAGTGATAGTAATGATGCTTTATGAATTTGAGCGGTGGTCCGTGCTGGTTGATGATTGTGAATGGTGGTTGACGATGATTCATGGTGGTTGAATGATGGTGCATGGTGGTTTACAGGTGACAGCCAATGAGAATAAGGACTGTGATGGTGCTGCTTAACGGGCTGATAGTAGACTGTAGGTAATATGATACTTCATGGCAGTCAATCATGGTTGACGCTTGTGGGTGACTGTGAAAACATGCTCAATTTGAGCGCGACAATAGGTGATAGCAGTAGTGACTTACACTGTTTGATCGTCGATGGTATTGGTTCAAAAGTGGTCGCTAGAGGTTGATATTGACCTAACGCGCTTCCATGTAACGATTCTGCACATTCGTCAGCTGTGGTTTTTGAATGATTGGTACTGCTTCACGAATGACTGTATTCATGGGCTACCCAGCAAGAATGACTGTACATCCCCCAGGCCAAAATCGGCGGAAGTTGTCGTTTAGAGTTCAGGGAACATTGTCAAAGTTCCCTCCGTGCTGGTGAACTGTCGTTTACACTGGCCAACTGTGGCCACAATGGCAATGTATGTATATTTCTGTTCTAAGATTTGCAGTAATATGATGTAATTGTTGCATACTTATATACACGTATATATATATAATATTTACATACATGTATACATGTATTACATACAAAACTACACAGAAACATTACATCATTGCATTTTGTAACGATCTTATGCTTTCATGTTGGCACCTTATGTTTGGATGGTTGGAAGCATCAGCTGTCTCCCACATCTGTTCAGGAGGGGGAAAAAGATCATTCTGAAAGAAACCGTAAGCCAGGTTTCTTGTGATAAAGAGGTTTCGTGAAATTGATGGCTATTGAGAAGCAGCGTGAAGACAATGGTTACCAGTTACCAATCACAAACGTGACGGATGTTGTGGAATGGACACTTGTTCTGGTGATTGACAAGAGTACATGAAATGGGTTCAACAATATCCTGCGAGCAGTTTGTGAATTCTAGATACATTATGTACCGCCACTTGACCTATAGCGATCATTGATTGCGTAACAAGCCATGGAGGCTTCTTGGATTTTGAAAATGATGAACATTCCAAAATCATTCAGCCAAACCATTGGCTAGCTTGCCATGTTACTGTTTGAAGCAGTTGGTAAGGCTTGATCCATCCCGGGGCGTTGGTGAAACCACTTGATACTTCCCAGATGCCAGTAATCCTCACCTGTGAGCAACGCAGGGTGAACCAACGGACTCCCGGCGATGAAATGAATCATTCAAACGTCACTCTAAATTCAGCGGAAAGTCTATGATTGTAGCTGCTGTGATCTTTTGTTTCCGGCTTGGTATACCAGAGCTATTTGGCTGCGATTAAAAGATTGGCTCCGCATCGGTATGGCATTTCTGGTTGAAAACTGTTGCTTTCGCACCGTCAAGGCTTGTATACTTTCAGGACCGCTTGGTGGCTACCAAAATGGTTGGTGTCCCACCAAAAATCGATGATTTCCCGGCAACAATGGTCGGTTTCCAACCCAAAAAGCCCAGGATATGCCGCACTCACGGCTGGATTAGTATGGGGATGGGCCCTCCAAGTGATCAATTTTGCAAAATAGTTTGCTGCTCGGTGCTTTTTAACATTTGCTGCTGGATGCTTTTAAACGTTTTTTGTTTTTCATAGTATGAACAAATGTACGGTTGGTTGACTTCTGTTTTTTCGAAGGGGTTCTTCAACCACCATTGAATTTCCCAAGCTTAAGTCATGCTGAGTATTTGATCATGTCAAGCTGGGTTGCTGGTTGTGGATATCTCTGTGATCCTGTGATGCAAAGAGATGCTCTTGGCGTCAACAAGGGCGGTCGATCAACACCTAGGAGTGGTACAGTAAGGATTGATCTATTGTGGAGTGTGTTCAGGGTTTGCGGGTGCAACACAGATACGCTTGTGACATTTTGTGGCATTGCCTGGTCGCTCAGGCATTCACAGCCTTGATCCTGATAGGTTCGGAGAGCCCAGAAACGGTCGAAGAAGGATGTAGCTGTTGGATAGCCAGTGGATTTACAGTGGCGGGCACGACTAAAGAGCAGAATATATGATATATATGTATATATATACTTGCATGTGCGTGAATTGAATTCATCCCACAAAAGAGAGGTGAACATCACTATAGCTCCACTAGTGTCCGTGCATTTCGCTCATCATTTAGTCGGCTTCCGTGGCACAATTCATGGCACTCGAAATATCAAAACAGTCACATATGTTGCAGTTGGTCCAAACCCTGTACCCCAGGTTCCTCTATCATTAACCATTGTTTTCCCTATGAGTTTGTTGGTTATTATCCCCATTATTGGTTGGTTAATATTGACCCACAGCCATATGATTTTTGTTTTTTTTCATTCCGTTTGGTCGAACCGTCTTGCAGCCTCAAGTTGATTCACGATATGGATACAGGGTTGACTGATATCGCCCATGATCGGAGTAAGTGTCGAACGTATGCAAATGACGGGCCATTTTGCATGATGACACCCTGGGTCACGCTACTCTCTTCCCTTGACATATCGGTGCCCCAAAAACTTGGATGACTTGCGACTCTCCGTGCATTCTTGTTTGTTTCACCAGTGCAATATGGACTGATATGGACAGTAACTCATGGATGACAATGACTGCTGATCAAATTAAACCAAAATCCAATAATTATCGGTTAGTCTACTAATCCCTGCTTCCTATTACTAAACCCTCCCCAATTATAAAAGACCCCCTTGGGGGTCCACTTCTGGATTTTTTTGGTTTTGGTCAATTGTATTTTTAATTGTGGCAATTGAAAACTTAAAAGGAAACAACATGCCCCAAGCAACGTTTTTACCCCCTATTATTAGAAACCCCTTGGCCTAGGGGGGGTTAGTATTAGGGTCCCCTTCATGCAGCTGGTTTTGACAATTTGTGAATGGGTTTTAAAAAGAACTTTAATAAACAAAAAATTAAACACCAAAATAGTTTTTATTATTAGGGTCTTAAATTTAATATTAGGGTCCCCTTCATGCAGCTGGTTTTGACAATTTTTGAATAGGTTTTAATAAAGAATTTAAAAAAGCAAATATTCAACGCTCAAATGGTTTTTATTATTAGGGTCTTAAATTCAATATTAGGGTCCCCTTCGTGCAGTTGGTTTTTGCAATTTTTGAATAGGTTTTAATAAAGAATTTAAAAAAGCAAATATTCAACGCTCAAATGGTTTTTATTATTAGGGTCTTAAATTTAATATTAGGGTCCCCTTGGTGCAAGTGGTTCTTGCAATTTTTGAATAGGTTTTAATAAAGAATTTAAAAAAGCAAATATCCAACGCTCAAATGGTTTTTATTATTAAGGTCTTAAATTTAATATTAGGGTCCCTTTCGTGCAATTGGTTTTTGCAATTTTTGAATAGGTTTTAATAAAGAATTTAAAAAAGCAAATATTCAACGCTCAAATGGTTTTTATTATTAGGGTCTTAAATTTAATATTAGGGTCCCCTTGGTGCAAGTGGTTCTTGCAATTTTTGAATAGGTTTTAATAAAGAATTTAAAAAAGCAAATATCCAACGCTCAAATGGTTTTTATTATTAAGGTCTTAAATTTAATATTAGGGTCCCTTTCGTGCAATTGGTTTTTGCAATTTTTGAATAGGTTTTAATAAAGAATTTAAAAAGGTAAATATTCAACGCTCAAATGGTTTTCATTATTAAGATCTTAAATTTAAGATTAGGGTCCTCCAATATTAAATCCCCCTAATACAAAAACCCCCTTGGGGTGCTCAGTATTTGGGGAGGGGGGGGTTAGTAATAGGAAGCAGGGATTATTTATATGCCGTCCTCAAATAAAACGAAATCAAAAAGCAACAGCTTCCAACCAAACCATTTTTCTTAGTGGATATGGCCACAAAAAGGGGATTCCACGCAAATATAAAACCGGGTGTAGCAGCTATACGGTTCACATTGGCCCAAGTCCTGAACCCGATGACTTCCGAATGGCATGCTAAGACTCCCCCCCAAGACATGCTCCGTTTGGTGGAAAGGTGTTGCCCTTGGTGGAAAACAGTTTTGGTAACTGTGGAAGGTCCCTTGTAACTGGCAGACTGAAACAAGGCTTGGGTTTGTCATGATGGTACCGATCTGCACCGGTGAGTTGATTGACCACTATTTTTTCGCAGGGGTGGTTCAAGCGGTTGAACCTTTAACCAAATAAGGTGACTTGTGGCGTTGGTCACGAATTCCATGGCCGGCACAGGCCTTGGGGCGGCGCCATGGAGGTCTTGAGCAAACCGGGGCATTTCATCAACACCTTGCGGCGCTTTCCCCAGGACATGGGAACGGGAGGGGCGCCTGTACCTTGAAAGAAGTGCTGCGACATGACCTGGGAACGGCTTGAACCATGAGCGGTTAAGAATGATTCAGAATTTCTAGTGAAATTCAAAATGCTAGTGAAAAGGTTGATAGTTGGCACTGACAGTCGACAGATTGATACTACTGAGTCCAAAGATTCAGAATTAGTACTGACGGCTAAAAGAGTGATCTTTGATGATTAGTAGCTCACCACTAGTTGTTAAACCATGGGAGTCATTCCGAGTGTGGTGAAAGTTGATTAACTGGCTCGTGGTTGGGAGGGAGCTAAGGAGCCAGGGGTATCCCGTTCTGGTCCTTTAAAGGAGGAGCCAGAGGGCTATCAGGAGTGGCCCAACCAAACGGTAGTTAACCATTTTATGACTACAAGCCATACTGTATTTGTTTTTCATATTTTCCTCTACAGTCGTTGCAAACGTATACTGCACATAGTAACCCATGTCATTTAGAGGCTGGGTTTGTTTTAAAATGTGGAAAGGCTTCCGAGCAAGATCAGAACCTGCATCAAAACTGACCTTTGACGATCTTTGTGGATTCTTTGCCTGCTTAGCTATGCTCATACTCTCATGCCATCGATGTTTGGGCTGGGCAAACCATGGTGACTATGGCCATATTTTGGCTCGTGTGACTACACCAGTTCGCGTTCTCAAATCACTGATGAGGTAGCGGTTTCAGGTACCCTGATCATGGTTCCAACCTCATGTCATTGAGCCATTAACGACCTGGTTGTTCAATGAAAAAATAAACCTGGATTGGTTCATTTGTTGGTTCTACTGTTTTTTCATTTAATAACGACCTGGTTGGTTCCTCTGTTGGTTCGTTGGTGATCCCGGTCCGGCGGCGCCATGTCCACGTGATGACTGGCAGCCAGGCCGTGGCTGCTAAGAAGATCTCGGAGGACAGCGAGTGCTACGACGATGGCTGTGATCTTTAAAAGTGGATTGTAGTGGTTTTTATATGGTGTATATAGGGGATTATAGTGGTTTTTATATGGTTTATATAGGGGATTATAGTGTTTTTTATATGGTTTATATAGGGGATTATAGTGTTTTTTATATGGTTTATATAGGGGATTGTAGTGGTTTTTATATGGTTTATTCAGGGGATTATAGTGGTTTTTATATGGCTTATATCTTTATGTGGATTGTAGTGGTTTTACAGTGGATTGTACTGGTTAGTAATAGGGGATATAAACAACAACTCACCAATAATAATGTGGATTGACTGTAGTGGTTTTTATATGGTTTATTCAGGGGATTATAGTGGCTGATAGGGGATAGTGAGCAACAATTTTCCAACAATAAGATCAATATGGTAGTTTCTTCATATTGGGAACCCCAAAAAATGGATGGTTTTTTGCTGTAAATGGTTAATATGGGATGATAGCTGGGGGTACCCCTATGGCTTGAGAAACGCCCACACCCCCGTTGATGAAGCTGTGTGGTAGAAGATTCTAGCCATAGCCTGTCAGGCATACCAATTGCTTGCATTTTTCCTTGCATAAAACGAACGTCCCGGCGATCAAGCGTTTATGAAGTTTCCCATTCCAAGTCATACTGGTTGGTGGTTTCACACATTTTTTATTTGCCCTGGTAGTTATCAACAATTGGTTGGTTGACAAATATTTTTCAAAGGGGTTGAAACCGCTAACCAGCATAACAACTGCCCCTCAAACTCTTGGACGGATTGACACTTTCTTCCACAAGTGCCAAGCTTAAGTCGTTAAGTGATGTGGATAATGGGTCAGTCGGAATATCCCATCCCATCACTACACCGAGCTAGTGCTGGTTGGCATTGATTCATGAGAGTTAACCAAATACTCCTGACCATCCCCCACAGTTGTTTTTGGAACTACAACCATACAGAACTCAAAAACATTTGGGAGCACAATGACACCACGCATGGATACCTGTATATCACACACCATCAACGGAGAACCCTACCATTGCCACATTCCCAACACATTGCCAAGATAAGGGGTGCTCTATCAACAAAGTTCTGTCCAGGACTTTTGCAATTCAGGCTTTGTGCAGACAAGAATCGAGAAGTGGAGACCTACCTTCATTGGTGCACCTTTGAATTCCAGACAATAGATTTGTACACAGACAACTCTGTCGTACCATGTTTGCCATTACCCTACGTCAGCTCCCAACCAGTTTATCCAAAAATCAACCATTGAATTGGGAATCCCGAAAGGACATAGCCAACGCAGCCAAATGAGCAAGTTTCGAGTGGAACTGCCGAGTTTCTCCCCGGTGCTTTGGATCATTTTGGATCTATGGCTATTGG
>VSDK01026717.1:247606-264601 GCA_009767595.1 Symbiodinium kawagutii
TTCCGACTGCAGAGGTAACCGTTGGTATCAGGGTATGGCTCCTGTCCGTACCCAGTGGGGGTCTATGCGAATGGAAAAATTCGACAAAGGCCAAATCCCCCGTGCCTTCAAAGGCTCTCTGGGAAGAGTGCTCCTCAGGAGCAGGTGGTAGATGCTGTGCTTGGACAGGCACTGATGGACATTGTGGAACAATTGCCAAAGGCAAAATCCACTGCAGCTTCATCTAGGGGCCCATTGTGGTCGCAGCTTCCATGTCTCGCCCCTCACCTTTGTCGCGAGTTGCACAGCCTTAGCTTGGCAAGCCACCGTTAGCGGCATCCACTTGGCAGGCTGACCAGACAAGAATGATCAGCTCATTCAAACCAGAAATTATTTCTTAGTAACCAGCTATTTAATAGATCAATAGTATGTATATGTATTCATTAGTAATCAGTGATAAATCAGGAACAATTCACTACTGATCAACTAATTATTGAATGGTGGTTGCATCGAAAGTAGAAATCATTAGTAGTGAAATGTTTCTGAATTACAAGCTAATATTAGCTGATCATTGGTAAAGTAGCTAATCATGAAATACTTGATTCCTGAACTCGTCACTCGCCATTCTTCACCACCGTAAGTGTAGCAACAACCGAACTGTGAGTCGACAAGTCCTTGAATCACTCAGTGACCTACTTCTCAACCGTGATTCACCAACTTGGCAAACATGCTGTAGCAGCATTTGCCATCCATGATACATCCATTGATAATTATATGATCATGATTTTCTGACCATTGTTTGTTTTGACTGTAAACCTGAAGCGTTCACCATCACAAAGTCACAGAGTGGTGGATGACCACAAGAATCATTCATATATAACTATGATTTCTAATCATAAACAAAAGCCATCATTCTATCATACTATTAGATCACCATTGACTCATCAACCATCACAAGCTCAGCATCACGGCACGGGCGCCCATCCACATCACTCACCACATCCTGGTCAGGAGAACATCGTTGCTGCTCGCCACTTCCTGGCAATGGCCCGTCGTGGGGCCACGACCGAAGCCTCGCCGGTACGCGCGAGCAGAGCTGGAAGATGGATGGATGGCTCGACTAGTTTAGTCATTTAATGGCTACCCAGGATTAATAAACCCCTGGTTGATTAATAGGGGGTATCCCCTAAAAGCCTTAGTTTTCCATTAAAATGGGAACCCCCCTAGTTAATCAACCAGGGGTTTATTAATCCTGGGTAGCCATTACAGGATGTTGACTGTGGGCCCTTGACCCACAGCCATGAGCAGCTGCTTTGATGCTTTGACGGTTTAGCTGGTGGTGCTTGGTTGACACCGTTCATGTTCACCGATATAATTGGCATGGTTGATAGGCGTATTATACAGCCTTAATACATGCATGTATATATATATATATATTTATGTATATATTGTTGGGATGGCTTGTCACCACCAACCAGCAATGGTGAATCTTGCCCCATGGTGATCGTTGCGATGGTTTCATTCACGATGAACCTTGAATAATAGTTTGGTGACGATCGGTGATTTGTTCATTGCTACAATGATTAACAGACATGGAGTGAATAATGGCCAATAACGCTGCTGGATGATGGTTCGTTCCTTGGTGATTCAACATGATTAGATAACAAGTCATGCTGGTTCACATTGACATTGGTGGATCTTTTTAGATCTTTTTGGATCATATTTGGTCAACCATTCTCAACTATTCATGATTAATATGTGCTTTTTAAAGGTCAATACAATGATCAAGCATTCCATAGTTGTGATCATTGATCACTAAAAACCATTATTCGTCAACTTTGGATGGTCGCCCGAGATTACTCAGAGGCACAGTAGCTTTTTGGCAAAGTAAGAAACCAGAAGAGACTGGTCACAGCCACAGCCAGGGCTTCTCAGGGAAAGCACCAGAGGGTGATTTCAGTTGATGATCTCATGGTTTTGCAAACCACAACCACTAGGTAGTACCCAAGACATGTTGTTTTCCTTGGTCATTTCAGTTTCTAGACGACACGCGGATCCATGTGTGTATCACCTGTTTAATGTCGGCTCTAGGCCTGGTATGGATCGACAACTGTTTGTTTTATGATGCAACTTCGTCAAAGCCCAAAGCGTCAAGGCTACTTGCGGGTTTTGTTGGACCCCTTTGAATTCAGCTATGGATGTCACTACTTTGCGAAGCAAGTGAACCAAGGACTTGCTCTACTAGTCATGCCGAGTCATCAGATCGCCAATGGGAGTCATCAATGTGGATCAGATCGCCAACATTGCACCTGCGACATGTTGAAGTGCTTGGAGGTTCCAGCCAGCCATGTCGCCAGAGTTCCACCAATCGCCAGATCATCACTAGCCATTGCCAAGAATCATTGCTTCGCACCATTGACCATTCTCAGAGCCATTCTCATAGATCATTGTTCACCGCCATTGTTAACCACCCCTAATAAACAGTGCGGGTCATTCTATGATCACAGCTGACATCCAGTTGTCGTGATCATCCATGTTGACCAAGCAGTGTTGACGGTGTTCGATCAGGTTCACCATTCTTCACCAAAAGTTCCTAGTCATTATTATTCATCACGTATCAACCATAGCTAATGGTCACATTACTGCTTGCATTGGTAGTTATTTGCTACATTCCCGACCATACTAGTCATTGATCCTCAGTTCATTAGCTACATTACTAGCCATCAGTTATGAGTTGAATTGCTAGTCATTATTTACACTACTAGCCAAATGATGGCCATGAATTGCTAGTAACCTGCTATTCACTGCCATCAATCCATGAAGGAAGTCGGATTTGCTATGGTCAAATCACTCGTCCAATTCTATTCCTAGTAATTTCAATTACTGCCGAGAAGAATCCACAGCTTCCGGTCCGACTAGTCACGCTTCTCACCTCGCGGGCACCAGGCCGTGGCTGCTCTTCAGCGTTGGATTCAAGCTGCCATCCAGCTCTGGGAGGTGCCATGGCGGAAGCCATCCCGGTGGAGCCCTGGTGGCGCCCTTGGAGCCCTGGTGGCCCTTGGAGCAGTCCCCCCGGAGTAAAGCCCCTGGCGTGGCCATTGACCTGCGATGGACCTGCTATTGACCCATAGTAGTCCGATCCGTGACTTCTGGGCAGGTCCTACTAGGCTTAATAACCCACTTGAATGGAAAAACATACTGTAATATCACTGATCAGTAGAGTTGGCAACGTAGTTTTTGACGCTGCTTGAATAGATATGCGGACCTATTCTTTAGCTTCCTCTAATCACATCAACCACAATGCTTCCTATGGCGGTGTGTCGATGTGATAGCTATGGTACCCAGCGTATGGTACCCCAGATGCTGGACATGTGAGTGTTTTGTAAATAGTGACTCACAAGCATATTTAACATGTGGGTGTTTCTCAAAATTGGGAACCCCAAAAATGGCTGGTTTATTACTGTAAGTGATGGAGATTGGATGATTTGGGAGTACCAGTATTTTTAGGAACCACCATTGGTCAAATCATCCTCATTGGGGAATCAATGGGCGATCATCGTTGTGTTTGAGATTGGAACTGGCTCGTGTACCGGAGGGAAGGACCTGGCCTAGCGCTTCAGAGCTGTCGATGGGATATGGTGCTGAAGGGCCCGATTTTGTTGGCCGGGCTGTCACCGGCACAAGCAATTGTTGGTGACTTTCGTTAGTGATTATCAAGTGAACTCACCCAGGAAACCCGGCTAAGCAACATTATTTGACCCCAATATTAAACCATCATGACCATGATCAACCATCATGAAACGTCCTCAAGCATCATTGTCAACATTGACCGTCAGCTTACAAACCAGCTTCTTCCATAAATCATCTCATTCATTTTCATTCTTTCTAGGTGAACCATCACTTAACCATCACAAATCAACCATCACGGTACATGCTTCCCCTCAGCTGAAGATTCGTCCAGGGGCCCACTCGGCCGCCCGCCACACCTGCTCGCGTCGAAGCTCGGTCCGAGAATGGGACAGGATTTGGTTACAAGAAAATGTCTTGAAAATTGGCAACTATTTACCATGATTTATATATGATTTTTGGTGGTTGATGTCTAGGAAAGTGGATGATTCAATCTTATTTACTGTGATTTATGGTGGTTTCAGTAGTTTCCTGGTATTTTTGCTGTAAACCAATTGGTTGAAGCTCAACGTGATATTGTGGTGGGAGTTTTCCAATCAAATGAAAGGCCGGCCGCTACTCCATTCAGACGGGGAAAGTCATCATGGTCGGATTGGTCAACCTTGATGAGCATCGCTGGTCGGTGGTATTAAACATTGTTTGCAGGTGATTATGATGGCTAAATATACGGGATTACAGTGATTAGTCATAGGAGTTTCTATGGTTAACTACGGCCAATAGTGGGAAATACTGGGGAATTACAGTGGTTAACAATAGGGATTAGTAATCGACAATAATGGTTAAACAAGTGCTTACTACATTGTCTATATTTCAGAGTGTTTGAGATGGTTGGTAGATTCACTCCATTTTTCATAGGGGTTCTAAGGACCAACCAGAGTGATTTACATGCCCTCTGAGCACGGCAGTGGGTCAAAACCCCGTACCCCTAGTTCCCCCCTGTTAAGCATTGTTTTCCCTGTCATTGTTGGTGGAAATGAAATTAGTTGGTTGGTTAATATTGACCCATTGCCGTATGAACACAAAGCAAGTGAAACTGTGCTTGTTTTGTTGGGGGCTCTGCGCGACAGAGCGGTATCAAGACAGCCATCAGTTTCCGATTTCCTGCCTCATGATTTGGATGAAATATGCAGGGCACGGACACATATAGGAAATCATTGGAAGGTCTATGGAAAGCAGATACCGTCTATTTGTATAGGCTCTCTATGAAAGCTGAGGGAAAAAAAAATGGGAAATGGCTGAAACCGTTGAGAATATATAGTAAGTCTGTAGAAATCTAAAGGCGTTTAACATGGTGAGAATTCTTGGGATTCACCATTGATAACCATCACTAAGCATTATCAACACTTATTGACTATTAACTTTTCTTCACCATATATACCATGTATTATTAACGTGTATGAGTTCTTATCAACTATTCTTAGCCATTACGAAGTCTTAGTAAAGCTTTGTTGCCTACCATTAACATCCATTAACTTTTCTTCACCACTAATAAGCATTACCAAGTATTATCAATGCTTATCACCTACCATTTACCAGGGCCATTCACTACTTCCCCAACCATTTACCATGGCTTTTTACTAGTACCGCTACTACATTCATTATTTCCATTGTTCCATAAAAATTGTTATTCATCATTAATACACTATTAATGTACTATAAAATTACTAAATTAACTAATGTTAACTATAAAATTACTAAATTATATAGTTATTAGTAGTATTAATACTGGTTGTTCACTACTAATAATTGATTTAGTACATTCCGTTGTTCACTAATAGTTAATTTAGTAACTACTGTTGAGATATTAGTTGTTCACTAGTTATTAGTAGTATTAATACTGGTTGTTCACTACTAATAATTGATTTAGTACATTCCGTTGTTCACTAATAGTTAATTTAGTAACTACTGTTGAGATATTAGTTGTTCACTACGAAATTCCGTTGTTCACTTTTTCTCATGGCTGCTGCCTCAGGAGGTCAGCGACCGGCGAATGCTCCACGCTCGGGTTGCCCCGCACACGAATGCGACCCACGCACACACGAGCCGAAACGAGGTCGCTTGGATCGGTTTCCAAGCGATGGGATCAGCTGGGCATTGTGAGGTTTGATTTCCTTGGCTCGTGATTTGGATGACTGCTTGGCGATCTGTTGTTCCCACCAATGACTTTGGGATGGTTGATTAGCTATTTGTGGGATGGTCTTTAACCACTAAGCAGCGTTGGTCATTGGTTGACACCGGTGGTGAAAAATACTTGTGGCTTTAGTTGTGAATACTGACGGGAAGGGACCTGGTGATTACATGGCGGAACCTAGGTTGCTATTGCGAGCTATTACTTGTTTTTGGTGAACCATTGGCTACTATGGTTAATACCATCGCTGTCCACACGCACAATGGCTATTGTTAGGTTTATACCTTTGCCTCATCATGCCAATGATCAGCAATGATATTGCCCTTAGGCATAAATAACAAATGTTGTGGCAACGACAATCCATTAATTCATAGTTAATGTTTTTAGTTGGTATTGGTGTTCAATCAGTTAGATAGGTTATTTACTTAGTCACTGCGATTGGTACTGAGCATCAGAAACCAACATTATGTTGTTCAACACCAGTAGTTGGTGAACTCAGCTGCATAGTACTTGTCAGGTGTCAAACAGCCGCTGGTGTGCTATGATGGCCATCAGGACAGCTGAACCGATCTACTCGCAACAACCAAAAAAGATCGGCTCCAACCAATAGAGGTGGACTTGAATCTATCAAGTTTACTGCAGTGCTGCGTCTCCAATTGTGACAACTCACATTTGAGATGGCACTCTGCAGTGCAAGACTGAAACAGATTGTTTCGTCACCACTCGGCCACCATGAACCCACCACCACGAGACGCACATGGATCGATCGCTTTCAGCAGTTAAGAGCTTTGCAACGCGGGGATGTGACAGTATGCAACCGTTTATTGAGGGAAGGTCATAGTGTAGTGTATTTAAATCTATTCTGATGGTTGGCAGTCAGGATCATGATTTTATTTAGCTCAGTCAACAATTGTCAAAAGGATCTTTGATAGACAATGGAAAGATCGACAATAGCAAGACATTCGTTAGCAATAGGAATGGACACAATCAGGATGAACAAAAAAAAAATATATATATATATATATTATAATATACACAATGATTAATCTTGTAATGATTAACAGCACATTAAGACAACAAGGTATTGATTGCATGATAACACAATTTCGCAAGGTGCTGTAAAAATGCCTATTCCATGCCGTTTCTCTCAACTGATGCCTATTGGTATTCTTGCACCTCTGGTCAATTTGCTCATCGATGCTGTCCAGCAGAGATCGCCGGTCTCTAGATGTGACTAGCCAAACAAACAGCTGTTATTTATGGAATGGTGATCGCTGGGGAAACAAAAAGTCATTTTCATGCCCAGAATATCAGGAACCGCATTTTTTTCCGACAATCTACAGATAAGTAGTGTTTGTTTGGAAGTTCAATCAAAGTCCGTCCATGCAGCATTAAACCATCTACGAGCTTCATGAATTTTCGACGATCCAATCATGACTGGACCCATCATTTCTTTCGCAGTTCGACACGCTTCCACGCTCCGCTGAGCTAGGTAGTGCGTCCTTTGCGTACGGAACGTCAGGGGAGCTTAGTAGTGGCGGTGAATGTCTAAGCTGCACGGTACTCAAAACTTGGTGATTGGATGATTAACAGTTTGTCTCTAGTGGATGAATACTCGTCAAATGATTCAATTAATGAGTCATTTGTCTAGCAAGGCAAATTGTGGACTGGTGGTGGTCGTGGTAGTTGTTCCAGCGGGTGCATCAACAAAGGCCACCGGACAAATCAGTGAAACGTTGGTTCGCATACGACATGTCGCTATTCCAGGACTAATCCGAAGAGTTAGGGTACCGGCTCCCATCCGCTCCCATCCCCCAAAAAGGCATTTCTGTGCATCTTGGTTGGACTTGACCATGCTTCAAATACCTGTGCAACCCCAACGGTGCATAAACGCGGCGATGATGTTGTTTCTCGGGGCATCCCTAGAACCTGATCCCAAGAGATTTTTGCAGTCTGACCAACCCATCCAAGATACGATGCTTACTGCAATCCTCTGAATTGCATCAGTCATTTCAGTAACCTAAAGTCTAGTAACTAAGGAATCAATTGATTAACTAATGAATTCTTGTACAATTTCTTGTATTCCATTCAGTTCCTGTTGTTTGCTCATTCCGAATCATGGGAGGCGCAGCAAGCAACAAACATTGGTGGTTCATCCGTTTAGTGGTACCAAAACCACACATAAAGTTCTGAAACACCTCTACCCACCAATGAACTACCACAACATTCATAGTAGTTTGCTGACCATGTGAATGTGGACCCTACCTTAATGGGAGACCAACCATCAAAACTGTTTGAACAATCCCGCAACAAACAGTGGTAGCTTCTGACGTCACACCGCAGAGTCTGGCGAGCCGCTGGCTCACGGTGGCACCGTAGTGCCACCAAGCTGACGTCTGTTGCGTCATACGATGGCTGGCTATGATGTCTGAAAAAAATGCAGTTTTACACGAGCAAACAAGAGCAGATGCAGGCTGATGCAGGCATGGAATCAAGATAAGAAGGGTTTCAGTTGCAATTTGATTTGTTGGTCGTGAACATCCGTGTTTCACCAACAAGGCCTTTGAGACTATGACACGATCAGCTTATTTATCCAATTTCCAACGACATGGCTGGCATCATCACATGAGCACTGTGAAGCCATTGGTCTTTTTGGCATGAAGTTATCCGGGGATGTGTCAATATGACCCAACCAGCAAATGGGTCCGTGAACATCCCAACAAAGATGATTTTGTTATATTTTGTTCATTTTTAACGTTGTACCAGGGTTTTGGCCCGGACCCACGGCCATATGTCACCACCAAAGATGTGCTTCACGAAATCTCAACGCAGAATCTTAGTGTGGCATGCGCTGTGTCCCCTCCAGCTGAATCGCACTTTGCGCCACAAGGATCAACCCGGGATCCACAGGAACTGCAGTTGGCCCAGTGATAACCCGTGACAGCTGAGGTGTACATGACATGGCGCTGCTTCCAGTGTTGGCGGTTGCATCATGGATTCTGATGTTGGAAAATCTTGCAGCCATACCTAGTGCATCCTAAAAGGGGGAGTGAGGCCAGGAGCTACCAACAGCGGCACGCGACACTTCTGACGGTCCCAACGATTGGAATTGGCTCGTTTATGGTTGTTGCTGCGCCAAGGGTAGTCCGCAACACGGTTGCATCGTGTTTCATTTGCACATCATCATTTGGGAAGGCTCTCAGTATTATCACAGGGATGCTAGGCATGGCCAGGCTCATTCCCAAAGGTCCCTGGATGTTCTGGATGTTTGCTGCTAGCATGCTACAGCTCCAAGCTTTTGCACAAGCTCAGAAAGGGGACAAATGATGGACCCACTTGGGTGTTTCTGAAAATGGAGAACCCCCCAAATTATCCAGTTTATCAAGCCATTTAAAGTACTAAAGCAACCATTTTTAAGGGTAGTTCTCCTATTCTAGGAAACCACCAATTGTGAAGCTGCTGTTGACCTGACCTTCCGTCAGCTGATCAAACATCAGAATGACTCACCTGTTTCTCTGACGGTACCCTGTCTCGGTTGACACATTCGCGCCATACTTGGAGTCCAAACTATTCAACTTTCACGGCGTAATGCGTTGTTCTTGTGGGATTCTTCACCGGGTTTGGGGCTTGATATGGGCATTGTCCCCAACAGAGGGAAATGGAGATTGGTCGCACAATATCGCTTTGACGTTGCTTAGTTTCTGATGATTTTTGTAGCTTGTTGGTGGTTTCCAACATCTTTCAACCATACCTTGGGATGAACCAGTTGGCTGGGGCATAATTTCGGGATGAGCTGGATGAAGAGAATCCAGCAAATTGCCACAACATTTGGGCATTTGGGTGTTTAGATACCGTGTTGATTGAATCATTCATAACCAATGAATCAAGGAAAGCCACTAGCTCAATGAATTAGTACTTAATAAAATAGTATCCAATTCATTGATAACCACTATCATTAAGTAACCATGCATTAGCCATCAATGTAGCATAATAACCACTAGCGCAGGATAAATGAACAATTCATCAACCATTCATGAACCATTAGCTCACCATTTATGACCACTACTTAAACATCATATCCCAGATGCTCCATGTAAAGTATATTTAGCTACATTTACCTATAAAACAGCCCAAATGTAGGTAAATATGCCATACATGGAGCATCTGGGTATTGTGATGACCATTCATTCACCAATACTTCACATGATTGCTAGCATTTATTCGCCATCATCTTGAACAGCTTCCGTTGTTGCTGGTCTTTTGCCGACTAGGCCGGCGAATCTGAGCATGGGTGTCATGGGGGATGATCCTCTTTGGTGGCGCTTGGGACGAAAACGTTGAGGCTGTGACAGGTGTCAACCTTGCTGAATAGCAGGTTTAATAAGGTTTTAAATGGTTTTAATAGTAAGTTTAATCGTGCTTGATTAGCAGGTTTAATGGTTGAATAGTCCAATAATGCTTGAATAGTCGTTGGTTGGTGTATGATGGTCAATGATGGTGAGAGGATAGTTTTTCTCTAATGGTTAATAGTAATGACGACCAATAACTATCAACCTGTAATACTTGTGCTTAAGAACCAGACCAGACTGGTTCAAGTGATTTTTGATTCATAATCGATGATGTTAGTCAGCAATGATGATTACAATGTATTACAATGATATGCCCCTTGTTTGGAATAGTACATAGTTATTGTAGTGAACAGTAGTTAGTTGATAGAACAACTTGATCCGTTATAACGTTTGATCACCCATGTGGAATACAATGCTCAATGAATGTTAGTGGTGAAGCAGTGGTGGTCAACAATGGTTGATATGTCACTGGCTTGATGGTTATCGTCTATCGTGGTTTTCTTTCCGCGTTCAAGCCATGAGTTAGGAATTCTACTTGGAGTCGGTTGAGTTTGCGCCAACACCAAGCGGGTGGGTTGACTCTGCAAAAGATTGTGGGTGTCCGTTTTTTCGCAATAGATAATTCTTTGAGGGACTGTTCATAAATTGATCCCTGAGCAAATCCGCCTGTGCTTTGTCACTTCACCTTTCGGAGTGCACGCGTTACCCTGGTCGTGTCACGAAATCATCAACGGGGTTGCTCAAGACCCACCACGGCCATGGGTAACCCACCCTATGCGGAACCAGTTACCATGAAATAGTAGGTAACCAACCCGAAACAACAATGGTGGAAACCAGCTGGTTACCTACTATAGTGGTAACTGGTAGCATAGGCTAATGTACAAGTAAAAGTGTCTAGTAATGATGAGGATGATGAGATAGATACTGTAAAGGGAAGCGGAGTCATAAACATGGGGACAATGACGTGGCCGTGCGAGCAGCGCAAGAGCAGCGGTGCAGCAGAATGGGCAGAACCCTTCCGACTTTTCTGAATGGTATATATATACATATACCTGTACTCATATATATATATATATATGTGTGCATAGAAATGTTTACATTACATTTATTAACACACACATATATGTATTATATGTGCATATATGTGCATGTTTACAGATTTATGTGTGTATATTGTTAAGTTTATAGATGTATAAAGTATACAAACTCTGTTTGTGAGAATCCAACAATCCAACTCTGTTTCTCAATAGCATCCCTCCATGTTTATCCACATATGATATATATATATATATATATACATATATATATAGTCCAACCCCCTTGAAAAGAAAGGTCGTTAGTAGAACCCCCTGTGTTTTTTTTAACACATGCACACTGTGTATTTGTCATTTGAGTTGTTTGGATCAGCCATGTCGCTGAGGTGGTGCGTGAGGCTGATAATTGCACCTGGGCCAAAGAGTCGCCAAGCATGATCGGATTATCGATCGTTGATGTTGAACCGCGCAAAGCATCATCAATGATCAACCATAACTGGTAGTAACCGTAGTTATAACCCAACTTATGGCTGATTAGGTGGTTTATCCCATTTGGTTGGTGGTTTGATTGACATGTTTGTTTTTATCCTAGTGATTATTGATCAATGGTTGGTTGACAAACATATGTTTCATAGGGATTGAAACCACCAACCAGAGAACACTCATGAAACGTCTTTAAGCATGTTCACTTTCAACCACTATCTAGAGTCACCATCCATTTGCAACCGTGTTCGATCGTTGTTCATGAACAAGAAGCCTCAGTAGCCGTCAGCAATCCACCATCAGCAATCATTTGCCACCATCATCCATCATCGTCAACCACTCTGGAGCCTCTTTTGCGCCAGCATCAACTCTATTCAAAATTCATCATCATCATCATCAGCAGCAGCAGCAGCAGCATCCGCAGCATCAGCATCAGCATTAGCATCAGCATCATCCACCATTTCCCATCTTTAGCCGTCATCAACCTAGTTTAATCCATCATGCAACATCATTTGTCGTCGCTACATAGGATTTGGACGAGAAATCCAACTTGGTCACAGGATCTTCATTCTGGGACCTCATCGAGGTTCAACCATTGAGGCTAATTACGTGAAATGTGAAGATTCGCAAACGGTATTGGGAAACAATGAGAAATGCACCTTTTTATGGATTTCTCTTGGCAAATGAGATTGATAAATGAGAAACGTCTAAATGTTTCGAGTAGATTTCTCTTGGCAAACGCACCTTTCTTATGGATAGATTAATGCATATAGCCTTGGTAACGGCTAGGCCAGAGGCAGGCAACTTCTCTTCTTTCATGCTCGAATTCAGATTTGGATGTGAAGACACATGTGCAACTCTGTTGTGGCATTGATCAATGATTGGTTTGATATGTGCTCTTATTCTTTGTTGTTAATGATGTGATTTTTGATTTTTGCTGTCATTCTTTGCATCGGCCCTCAGCCTCGGTTACTATCACTACAAAGTCCGATGTTTTCACAATTCGAATTTCTAGCATTCTAGTGAATAAGGGGGGGCACTGCTTGAGATAAGTTGGGGTTGAACGTGCACATTTTGTAGATTTAGGATGTTTGAGGTGCGGGTATGCCCTGCTCGTATTCTAGTGCTGGGCCATTTGATGATGAGTCAAATCAGCCATTTGTCTTGGCCCACTCTGCGCTCGACCGGTCCATCCGTCACCTCTGTTTCTTTCTTGGCATGTGCTTCTTCCAGTGTCACTCACTTCCCATGCCAGTACTGGTAGAACAACCTATTCAAGCATGGATGTCTATCACTAGGTCACGGCAGTTTTTTATCAACAATGGTGAACTGGGGCTTGGTTCACTCTAACATTGGTCAGCCCTCCAAGTCGTTGGCCCCACTGTTGGACTTCCGGAAGATGCGCATCCTGACTGGTTGGCGCTTGGGATTCCTTTTTGCCCTTACGGCCCTTTCATACTGGGGGCCCAGGCCAGGGAGCGAAGTGGCCCAGCTGAGGCTTTCATGTATTCTGTCCTGGCTCTGTGGAAAGCTTTCTCCTGGTGTCGATCCCTGGATGTGAAGGCACCGGGAAGTGGCGGGTGAACTCAATGAGCTCAGTTCAGGTTCTTCACAGTGGGGAGGCTGGGAATCATCAACAAATTGATCTGGTTGGGTTCAAACATTTTTATTTCCCTAGTAGTTGTTAATAAGTGGTTTGTTGACTCATATTTTTCATAGGGGTTGAAACCGCCAACCAGTGATGTTTGATAAAGCTGGGCGCTTGGGAGTTTATCACAAGCCATGAGCGCTGCAAACTGGGGATGCCCTGTGCAGCTTTGTGCGAGTCCTCTAGGTCACACAAGGAGACAGATGAGGGCATGCCTTATCGGAATCCGGCAGCCAGCCCAGCAGTCGCGTTTGGCCGATCACAGGCATAGAAATTCTGCTATCTACACTGATGATATTTTCCAGATCCATTTTGCAGATAGTAACCGTGACTGGTTAGTGGTTTCAGCACTTTTTATTTTCCTAGGTTGTCCAAATAACTGGTTGGTTGACCTGCGCAAATTTTTCGTAGGGGCTGAACCCACCAACCAAAGGAATGATTAACCAAATCCGAAACATGCGTATTTGTTATTAGTTTGAATCCCATGATTGATCATTAGTGTGAATAAAAGGTCTCCAACTAGCCATCATTAACTACTCATCATTGAGCATATTCCTGCCTTTGTGACTACCACTAAGCTACCCACCACTAAGCATTGCTTAAACTACCCACGGTATCCCACAGTGTACTACCCTAAACTACCCAACACTAAGCAGTGCTACCCATATTCCACCATGACTCAACCATCACAGGGAGTTGACCATCCACCACTAATCATTGTTAGCAATCAAGTAGCTAATCATATTAATGGGCAGTGAATCATCATTACCATCATCCAACTAATCATATCCAGCATTAACGTGACCAACTGACCAGTAACTAACAATTTTCGAACCATTATCCATACTAACCATACTAAACATACCAACCATGAACTATACGAACCATATCTAACCAAACTAACCAATGACCATTTCAATGAACCCTGGGACCTCCACGAATCAGGGACCCTCCAGGGCCTCCAAACAACGGCTGCCCTGTAGGCCACGTGGATCAAGCTGCGCCGCCCGAGCCGCTTCTCTTCAGCTCCTTGGCGACCAGATGGGTGCGCCAGCGCCAGGTCTAGGAACCAATGGCTGGTTTTGCTGGTGAATAGTGGGGGATTGTAGTGGTTAGTACTAGATGATTAGTGGTTAACCAACCTATAATGGTGAATATAGGGGATATACACCAACTGGCTTATACCCACTAACTTAGGTTTTTGTTGTGTTTTTGGGATATGATTGATTTACCATCTAACCACTAAAACTACTTTTTTAGCATGGGATCTATAAGCCACCAAGTATATTAAGCAACACTAGGGGGATAAGTATCAACTAGGGGATAGATTAACCAACAATAGAAGGTATCAGGTATAGGGGATATAGACCAACTGGCTATGGGTCAATATTAACCAACAATAATGGGGGATAAGTTCGCCAACAAGACTAAAGGGTGAATGATGGGGAACCAGGGGACCAAGGGTTTTGACTCACTGCCATATAGGGTCCATAGTTAACGGTTAAACAACCTGGTGAGTGGTTAACCCAGTAACAGCCAGCGGTTGTTTACACCATGGTTAATACTAGGGGAACTAGTAAGAATAATGGTTAAACAACCACTGGCTGGTGGTTTGATTGACATGTTCTATTTTCGCACACGTGATTAATTATTAACAAACGGTTGGTTGACCTGCGCATATTTTTCATCGGGGTGAAAACCACCAACCAGTTTAGCATTTTGATTCGTTGTGAATTTGGTGACCACACCCCGAACCATGTTCTTCCTCGATTTTGTTTCGGGAAATCGGAAACGAGATGAAAGTGACGTTTCGAACCAATTGGGTATGGGTCAATATTAACAACCAATAATGGTGGATAATAACCAACAATACTAGTGAAATCAAAGAGCAGGGTGAACTGCAAAAGATCCCCGTGAGGACACTAACAGACGGCTAAGAGTTGGCTACCTCGGAGGTTTTGACATGCTTTGGAGCTCACTAGCGTGGTCGGATGTGGGCGGGACTATCATATTCTGCGCATACCTGTACATATATTATGATATATGTAGATTATTTATATATATATATATTTATATTTATATTTATATTTTATATATACATGTATACATATATCACAAGATACCGATAAAAGACCCTCTGCACTTTGAGCAGTATCCTTTTTTTTGGCTGGTGTATCATTCTATTATGTTGATTCTTCAGTACCATCAAGCTCATTAGCCAACGACAAACCAACCATTCACCGACCATTGCCAACAATTCCAGTCTTCACCATGGTGAACTACCAATTAATGCCATGGTTAGCTATCCATTCACCCATGGTTTTTTCTATCATATTTCAAACATGGTGAACGGTGAACTGTCCATTCACCATGCTTAAGTACCCATTCACCCATGGGTTACCTTCCAAAGGATGGGAACAGGGTCAATTATCCATCCTGAAACCTTATCCAAGAAGCATGGTTAACTATCCTTTCACCTATGGGTTGGGTACCTTCCAAATCATCGGAACAGGGTTAAGAATCCATCACCCAGATGCTCCATGCATAATATGTTTAGCTACATTTACCTATAAAACAGCCCAAATGTAGGTAAATATGCCATACATGGAGCATTTGGGTCATGAAACCCTTCATTTGTCCCATCCTTTGGAGAGGAAAGTCGTCTCGCCGAGGTCGTACCCGACCAAGAAGATGTCACAGAATCTGAGGCTGTGACCAATCGACGCTGGGCTGCGCGGCAGAGAGGAAGACCCAGGGTACTATCTATGTTTGATAGATTTATCTATGTATATCAATTGTAAATGGATATGTTTATATATTTACATATTTATCTTTTATATTTGTATATGTGTTCAATTGAGTTATATCTTTGTAAATGTATATTAATTGAGTTATATACATTTTTTTTAAATAATACAGACACGGTACGTGATAGTTAGATACATTTATGTAAAAATAAATATATATACATATATGTATTTTCAATGGAATTACTACGTGTTTTTGTCCTTCAGATACAAGATAGTTAGCCAGTTATATATATATATATATATAATTATGTATGTATATCATTTTTTGTAAATCCATATACACATTTATTATGTAATTACTGTAAATATGTTTTTTATCGGCTTACCAATTCAATTTCATTTGTTTTGACTTACAGATATGTGGTAGTCAGATATGTGTATATAGACTTATATTTATATACATATGCTTACATATATGTATGTTTAATTGAGCCAAATACTACGCGTTTCAGACCTTCAGATACATGGTAGTTAGATACATTCATAGATAAATTTATGCATATACACATGTGTAATTGAGCTACTAATTGTTTCTAGACCTATAGATACGTGGTAGTGAGACATATCTATACTTACATATATGTATATATTTATGTATACATTTATTTATGTATTTATATATATATATTCATATATATATATATTTATCTATGTATATTTATGTTTAATTGAGCTACGTGACAGTTAGATAGATAAATAAATAGATAAATAAATATATATATATATATTTATCTATATACATATAGTTCTCCATGAATCCATATATGTATACGTATCCATTGACGGATGGATGGATGGATGGATGGATGGATGGATGGATGGATGGATGGATGGATGGATGGATGGATGGATGGATGGATGGGTGGGTGGGTGGGTG
>VSDK01026717.1:264611-295587 GCA_009767595.1 Symbiodinium kawagutii
TGGATGGATGGATGGATGGATGGATGGATGGATGGATGGATGGATGGATGGATGGATGGATGGATATACAAATTTGTGGCTCAGTACCAACCAATAGTAAACTGGGTAGATGAACATCAAACAAAGACTATTGTGGTCATGACTGGGATGTTTACCAGGAGTATCAGGTTTTGACTCATGGCTATCTTTTATATATACATATATATGTACATACTTATATATATATATATAGAGATTCATATTTATATATATATATATAAAGACTATCATAAATGTATATCTATTTCGAAGCACATCAACGTACGTGTGCATATAAATATGTATCTGTAAATATATATATATATGAAAAAAATGATTTATATGTATATAAATATTTATGCATGTATTTACATGAATCAAATGTTTCTATGATATAGAGATACAGGTACATTCATTTGTATATTTGTATATACATATTTATATATATACATGTTTATGCGCACTAGCAGCCCAGGAGAACAACCAAGCGCCAGTCCTTGTTCTGTCCTTGGTGGTATATCCACACAATAATGGTGGTAGCACCACATAATACGCGTAGAATTGCAAGTGTTTTGGTTCCCGGTGGTGAATAATAATGGTTAAACATGATTAGTGGTGATTTGTGATGAGGAATCATGATTTTTGACGGTGAATAATAGTGATAAATGTTCAAATTGCTTAATTATGGGTATATATCATTATGATTGACAGGATATTTTAATGATGGCTGTTCATGGGAGACCCGGCTGATGATGAACCAATGGAGATGATGGTTCAACGTCGTGAAGGTTGGAAAATGACTCATGGTTTAGAATTGGCAAGAATCAATTGTGACCAATGATGACAATGGTGGATCCGCTCGGTGGTTCACCGGCCCAAGTTCCAGGTGGGCCAACAAGTCACGTAAGCTAAACCTGTTGTCACTTCCACGTGCAGCTAGAAATTCTAGTCGAGATATGTCGAGATGGCTCACAGTGGTTTAACCTGGGTTAATGAATCCCACTATGCATGGCCACAAGCAAGGCACATGCAAGTAGTGCGGGTGCAGGTTTGGATTTGCTGCTCGATCAGCTCACTTCCACTAGTTTCTTATCGTGGCAGATCCAGCAGTCAACCAGCAGACTCATCAGCTATGGAAAACATGTATTGTACGGGTACATTTGTTCTACAATTCATGTATTGTAGGCGAAAAATTGCAGAGGTTTTATACATGTTTATCGCCATTTTTCCGACTGTTTCCTAGTGCCACTCAAGCCTCAGCGGAAAGCCAACGGCTGCACTGCTGGTGCGGCACTTGGCGGCTCAGATAGCTACAAGATGCAGCTGGATGGTTTGGAGTCGGAGATTGCTTACATCTCCTTGACCCAGGTGGGGAGCCAGGGGAGCCAGGGGGGTGGTGGCACATGGTACGCCGCCCAGGACCCCAAGAGAGGCTGGATGCCAGCTATTGGGTGATCCGCAAACACTAAGGAGGGATTTGTTTCTACATGGTGGTTTCTTGACAGCTGGGAGTACCCCCAGTTATCATGCTGTTTAAATCATTGATAGTAATAAGCCAACCATTTTTGGAGTCCGAATTTTAAGAAACAACCACATGATCAGTAGATAGTTGACATGCCCAATTGTACATGATTGGTATTAGCATCCTACGAATGCCCCACCCTACTGCTCCCGAGGCTTTAGCCATTTTAACCATCCTGTGATCAGAATTTTCTTGCATCAGTCAGAGCCGATTGCAACTGGGGATCAATGGGGGAACTTGTTTGTTGACGGATGTCGTGGTAGTTGTATACTGTAGTGGTTGATAAAGTTTGCAACTGGTTAGTTGATGATGGTCAACAAGGCTTAAGAACAGTCAATAAAGGTAGTGGTGAAGAAATTCCAAAATCTCGTGGTGCTGGAACGTAATGGTAATGGTTAGTTCATATCGGCTATCATGGAGTGAGAGCTCTGGTACGCACTCAATCAACACATATGATGATGTTGCACTTGTGTCGGCGTGACGTCATCCTACATTCTATGGCTTACCCGAGCTGCACGGGGGAAGGTTGTGAGCCCAGTATTTATCAGTCATGTTTTGAGCAGACTATAACACTATATAGTGTTGTTGTCATGGTCTGAAGGTAGTTCAACACTTCTGTTTCTAAAGATCAAACCTCGTCCGGTCAAAGGCTGGACATACATCAAGAGCAAATTGTGAATTCTCCGATTGAAAACCTACAGATGTTCAGAAAAGAATTATTGGTTGTATTTGGGTTGTGTTGTTGTTGCCAATCATTCCACCATGAAGCGTTCAGTGGTCGTCATTTTGACTAGAAATAAGTGTGCTTTGACTGCGCGCGCAAAGTGTTTAGGTGGTGGCAAAATGCTGATTCGCTGACGAATATTTATGTCCTCATCACCATCAATATCATCAGCAACATACACATGAAGATCAACTTCGTAACCAACAAAAAGCATCATCCACCATCTTTAACCCTAAACCATAATTACCCAGAGCCGTGGATATCCGTTGTCCATGATTGCAGTTTGGGCTCGGCTTCAGAACCGGTCAGTACCAAATGTCAGAGAAGTGTTTCTCCTTTTCTTGTTGGGACAAAATGTTGTGTGAATGGAAATTGACACAATAGTAAAACTAGGATCACATTTTGATTTCTTACACCTTTAACACTTGTTGTATGACCCTCATACGACCCTCATATTGTTCCATGATGTTGTTCTGCTTCTCATCTCTTCGCATGAATGCCCCAACCGTCGCTGACCATGGACGATCATGCCATCATGAAGAGCGACTTTCATGCCATCATGTTCCATGGGCTTAGCCTACACTCCAGTAATCTACTAGGGCCAATTGATGCTTAAGAACAGGGAGAATGAGCAACAATGACAGGGTTATATCAGGTTAAACTTCAGTGATCTAACAATTTGTTGACTGGCGAATCACCAGTCACCTGGAAAGTCATTTGCTGGTGTATTATCCAGCAAGCTATGCTAGATTGCCAGAGGTTAGCCATCATTAACAGTCATAGAGTAGACTCCACGATTGTCAAACCGCTATATTTGCACTATGACATGTCCACCATCATTCTGAACCATTTCTGGTGTTATTTCATCATCACAGACTGTAAACAAACATGTTTCTTAACAAGCACTGTTGTTCATCATCACTCATGCTGGTGGTGAACCACTTATTTGTTATTGTTGCTAACAATCAGTTTACTCTCTGGCAAATTCACCTGGTTGCGTGGAAGATGCACCACTTGCAATGGTTTTACCTATACAAAGTGTGATTTTTAGCTTCCAGGTTTCACCTATTGAAACAGATGATTGTCAACTTCTCGGTTACAGTAGTTTGCCAGAGGACAATATTATGGTTCATCACCGGTACGAGCCATCACCTGCCATTTTCGGTGACACAGAATGCGACGCAGCCATCGCCAATGATTCTCCGAATCATTCGCCATTCTGAATCATTCTCAATCAATTCTTATATGATTAGCCATTATACAAGCTATTTCCACCAGTTTGTTATGATGCACGAAATGTGGTGGCTTCTCACGCCATAGGAGACCCTGAAAGATGGTTTGTTTATTCCAATGAAAGACTAATATTGAATGATTTGGGCATACCCCTATTCTGAGAAACCAACCATCCTGAACATATATGCACCATTATTAACCATCAATTGACCATCACTAGCCTCTATAACGATTAGATTGAATCATTTCCCTATAGAAGCCGCTGTTAAGGCTTACTAAGCATCGTTGACGATTAAACAGGAAATTAGGCATTGATTATTCACCATAGATTCCGCATCAAGAGCCAGCAATAACACCAATATAAATAATTAGTGACCTTCATTATGCATCATTATTAACCTTTTATCATTACAACCGTCATCATTAACCACTATTCTTATTCACCCGTAATTGTCAACGAATTAAACGTTCATCCGTTCACTAGGCCAATCTGGTGGTTTCTTAGGATAGGGGTACCCTCAAAATCATTCCATATCAATCATTCATTGGTAATAGATCAACCAGTTTTGGGGGGGTCCCCTGTTTTGAGAAACCTCCACATTTACCATGCCTCCCCATGAATAAACCTTTCATTCACCATCATTCACCCTTTTCAAATCTTCTCACCATTCACTCAGCTCATTTAGCTCATTTGACCACTATAAACACCTATCACTATAACCTATAAACCTATGACTATAAGCATTCACCATCATTGATTTAACCACTATAAACCATCATTCACCATCATTCACCAAAATGGTTGGTTTAGTAAATGACTATTTGGGGATGAAAATCAGGGGTTCCCTATTCTGAGAAACCTTCATTTAACCACTATAAACACCGATCACTTCTCCAGGTCATCATTCATTTAGCATCATTTAACATCATTTAACCACTATAAACCATCATTCACCATCATTCCTCCAGGTCAACCTCCATTTAACCACTGTAAACACCGATCATTCCTCCAGGTCATCGCGCCATTTTGTTTCTTCACCGTGGTGATATCGCTGGGTCGAACCTTGAGTCGAGCCTGGGACTGTGGCGGACCTGCGTTAAGGTGATAGGGATGGTTGGACTGGTTGGGGTCAAGCGCATGTTTAAGCATAGGGATTGGTGGGCCCCCTAAGCATGGTTAAGCATGGTTAATGGTTGGTTAAGCATGGTTAGTTAGCTCAGTTGGTTCACAACTAGGGTATCTACTAGGCAGTTATGGTAGATATAACTCTAGTTAAATATGGCTAACCGAATAATAGGGGGGCCCAGCTTGTAGGGATTAGTGGTGAACGATCGTTTCCAATGGATGAGAATGGCTGATCAAAGTCTGACAAATATCAGATGGGTGTAGTTGATGAATATCCCGGAGTGTTCAAAATATCATGAATCATGTCGGCTGTTGTGATTTTTTTTCTGCCTCAATGTGTAAATGGTAAGTTGGGAGGGTGCAAAAATGGTAAGGTGGGAGGGTGGGATGCCTCAGCTGCCGTGCTACGACTGGTGGTCGTTCGACCCATAGGCAACCGGTGAAAAACCTCATATCGCTGGGGATCTTTGCTGAGCGATTCAAGCTAACCCATTCAACCATTAGCATCCGTGGGAGCACCAATCCCGAGCCACAAGCCATGATCACCAAGCATTTCTTAGTGGCAGTCGTTGGGTTTCGCTTCAGCCCTGAAGATCCCTGGGGCCGTTGTACCCTCCGCTACCAAGGAGATGTCCACGAGAGAATGGGAAGCATTGCCCCTGGTTGGCATGAAACGGGTTGGTGCCCTGGGTTGCCATGCCACACTGCACGTGGCTGCCGATTGATTGCCAGCGTGTCTCTACAGGAAGGAAAAAAATGGCCATGGGTCAATATTAACCAGCCAATAGTGGGGAATGATAACCAACAATACTAAGGGAAACAATGGTTAATGATAGGGGAACCAGGGGTACAGGGTTTTGACCCACAGCCACATGTTGATCGGCACTTTCTAGTTGGCTCTGGAGTTCTTATCCTGTTATTTGACTAGTCGTTTCTTTTTGTTATCCTGACATGGGTTTTTGGGACGGAGCAAAGCAACCACTGCCGAAGAGTGATGTCATCGCATAATTTTGAGAATGTTGCGCCGAAGTGGTTATCTCACAGGAGAAGTCCCCCCACCAGCAACATGAGTACATGATTCTGATGAACCATGCCCTGGCAAGCCTTCAGTTTGTGACGGATTGGTTTGTCGACCATTCCTAATCTCGTTGAATGTTCTGCACAATTTGGGTGTATTCGATGGTGGTACCCCCAAGCTTCGCAAACATGTCATTCTAATTAGGAAGGAACGAGGAACTTCAGGGTACACCGTTTCTGCATGTTTGCACATTTGAATTCTTAGTAAACCATCACTATCAGCGGAGTGAAATGTCAAGCCCAGCATGCTTCAATGGTAGGATGTGTTCCTGTCAACGACAATGACAACCAACAACGGCGGAGATGATGTCAAACCGTTTCATTACGATACTGGTGACACAATGCTCGGCAGTTTTTTTGCTGGTCCAAGGCTGCTGAGCATCATGTCTTGTCATCACTCTTTCCATCAGTGAGTACGGTGGGTTGATGGCTACCAATTATCAGGGATACTGTTTGATACTGATTACATTACATGTTTGCAAAAAAAGGGTCGGATACAAAGTTGACTTTGTCATACTGTGCAAACATGTAATCCATTCAACTTTGTATAGTTTGCGAGTTTCATTCCTGGTTTGGATCCGTGTGCCGTTTGTGTGTGGTGAATCATCACCGCGGTAGGTTCGTTGGGATGTTCAGCCATCAGGAGCCAAGAGGCTGATCTATGGCTGCCACCAGTTGTATAGGCATCAAACCATGTTTCGAATTCGATGCATGCTGTGTTTGAATCAGCCGTGTGCTTTTGGTATGCCATGTTTCAACTCTGTTTCTTTGGTTTGATGACATTGAGGACAAGCTTAATCAGACCTCCACATGCTCCTAGTGTCCAATGTGTTGCCAAAGTATTGGCACGACGAGGACCTCCACAATTAGGACGATACCTGGACATAGTTGACCATAGAAACCACATTAGACCTCTACATGCTTGAACATGTTGCCAAAGTCTTGGCTGAAGGTTAACTTCGCCCCGTAGCTCCACCAAAGGTTGGAGGTACGCTTGGAGGTAGCCTAAGCGGACGAGAATTTTCTTGGATTCATCTTAGGACCACTGGTGATACTGTTGGACTGTTGGGCCGACCAGCAGAATCGTGGTGTTCCTAACCAACCACCAAGATCAAGAATGAAAGTTTGCAGGTCCATTCCGTTGGGATTTTTGGTGAATGAATCAACCATTGTCAACGATCGACTCATAGTGATCTAAAAACAAATCAAATGTAAACCCAACGGATCTACGCTCCGGTAAACTAACCTGGGAATGGATCTTCCGCCATTTATAGCCGGTTTCCAAGGGTTTCCTATCAAAAGTTGTGACTTTCCATTGCCATCTTAGTTTATAACTGTTTACCAGGGTATAAAATGGCATTTAATTCACTAAGCATCACCATCATGTTTGCCAAAGGCTAGTGTCTCTGAGCGCTTCATGGCACCATTGCTTCATGGCACCCGTTTGCAATCTAATAATCTAGACCAGTTAATCTAGTGAATTATAAATTATCAATTTACCAGTTAATGTAGACCAGTTAATCTAGTGAATTAATCTATTACCAGGGCACCCATTGATTGGTAATCTGATGAATCTAAAGCCTAGCAATCTAATGATCTACATAACTCACCGAGACCGTGACCTCCATGTTTCCTGGCGTCGCCCCCAGGTTTTTGGAGATACCAATGCCATTCCCTTGCTGGCCACGAGCTTCGTATGGTTCAGAGGCGGAGGTTTTGCTGCAGCAGGGCACCAACTGAGATAGTGAGAATGATTAACTTGAGTTGGCTATAGATTAACAAGTTGGCAAATGCTTGGTAGTTGGCGATATGTAGTTTAAGATGATTAACTTGAGTTGGCGATAGATTATGAAATCATAGATCATCATGCACAATGATCTTGTAGTGATAGATTTTGATCAATAATGAACGACAAATCGATTAACAAGTTGGCTATATGTACCACTGTCTGCCCGGCCGTGAACCGAAGTTCAAGGGCTCTGGGAAACCATCACGGCGCACAGTGATGAACATTTTGGGCCATCCGCACATCGACCGGGTTACATCGATGTTGATCAGCCAGTTTGGCTCAGATTTTACGCTTCTTGGTCCTGTGAAACATCGGCTTTTGTTGAATCACGACAGGGTACAGTAAGATTCATGTTTGCAGCGCTGTTGCATGCCCCAAGTTCTCAGCTTTTGTTGGGACGGTTTGATCGCTGGTGATTCCCCTCTGGCAAACCACTGTAACCTGGAGTTGGAAAATCCAACATAGAAATATCTGGTTTACCTATTCAAACTGACGATGCCTAGCGCAACCAAAGAATCGTTTACCAGAGTGTAACGATTACTGTAGATTTGGTGGTTTCTCAAAATCGGGAACTAAAAAATTGGTTGGTATTGCAGTACTATAAATGGTCAATACTGGATGCTTTGGGGTACCCTTAAGGCTTGAGAAACACCAATTTGATCGCTGCTGATTAATGATTCTTAAGCTGTCTCCCCTGGGTAGAAAGTAACTACTCGGATGTGCTGGGATTAGTTCCGTGGGATATTTCACCACGGTTCCAAATGCTACAAGGTGGGTTACAACCCTGTAACCATGGGTAGAAACTAGTTATCAACTGGGAATCAATAAGTGTGATGACTATTCCCTGGTATTCCAAAGGTGCCGTTGTTTTCTCAGGGTTTTTCCCGTCACCAGCTGGTTGAGGGGTTGAATCTCCCGGGATGATGACCTGCACCCATGACCTGGGTGGTCAAACGGTTGACCTGCGACCGTGTCCATGGGCGCAGGCATTCCTCTGGGTCGGAAGATGCGGATCTGGATGTGGTTGTTGCTGGCTGTTTGGTTCGGTCCCTTGGGCAGCACGACCAGTGGCGACCAGGTCTAACATGCTTTAACCAGAGCGACCTTCTCTTCCTGACTGGGAGGGGCCAGGAGCCAGGGGGTATCCAGCCTTGAACCAGGGCCTTTCATACGAGGGAGCGAGGCCAGGAGTGGTGGATGCCCAACTGGTAGAACTTCTATAGGGAAAAAACCCATGAAATATTGCCCAGGCCATCATGAACTCGACATAACTTGGTTACAAGATACGTCATGAAAAGACATCCATCGTCACACCAAACCACATGGGGAGATTGATTAAACCGTTATTTCTTAAAAGCTGCCTTTTTGTATAGCTTGATGTTATTCGGTCTTTTGGATTTTCTCGCATTTCGAAAATCAATCAGAGCCTTTAGGGCGAAAGTATGACGGTTTACTAATTACTACTATTATTATAGATATGGCAGCGGGTCAAAACCCTATACCCCTGGTTCCCCTATCATTTACTATTGTTTTGCTTATAGTTTTGTTGGTTATTATCCCCCATTGGTCGGTTGGTTAATATTGTCCCATAGTTATATACCTATTGATTATATCACTACTTAATTCCTATTGTTGTTGCTGATGGCTGGTACTTTCATGGGGTTGCGTTGTGACCCCCAAAGTCGGATGAAGTTGTGCCCTTGTGACGCTGATGGTGTTGAAGCCCCTGATCCATCCTGCTCCTATGATTCATAGGGGTTGCAAGCATTCGAAATGGTAAATCAGAGGGGTTTAATCACCTGGTTAAACAAGCTTACTAGTTCGTGGTGTTTCACATGTTTGATTTTGCCCAAATGACTTCGGGATGTCCAGGGAGCTAACATAGACCCTCCCAGGTACGAGTTAGATGACCGGTCCCCTATTCGGATACCCTTCTGGTAGGGTCCATGTTTTTTTTCCAGCAGGGTAACTACAGTAATCTTTTTGTGATGCCGAAACTAACCACCAACTGTCAAACAATTCATCCCAAATGATAGATTCATTTGGTATTCATTTGGTATTCATCTGACGAAACTAACCACCAGCTGAATAATTTGGCCAACCAGATGATCATTTTGCAAGCATGGATGACCAACCAGCGTTGATTTCGGCTTTTCAGACGTCCCTACCAGGTGGGCCCCCAGTAGTTATAGTTGTTGGGTACCTCCTATAACTGGTAGTTACAGTACCCCTGGTTAAGTTACTTATAAACCAACTTAGTTCAGTGGTTGGGGGCCCACTTTCCATTATAATCCCCTATGAACCAACCACCTCATCATCCACCACCGATTACTGCTTGGGGGCCCGGTCCCTTGTAACTTAGGCTATTCCATGATTGTGCATTTGGAGCGAGCCTGGGCTGCATCTCCACTCACAGCTCACACGGGCCACGGAATGGCGTCCAGCGCCGACAGCGAGGAGCTCCCCCTCAACAGCAACGTTTAGTTAACAGCAACGCTTGGAAAAGCAATTCGTTTGGTTGGTGGTTTGAAATATTAGTTTCCCTGCTTGCCTACTGCAGTTACAAGGTAACATGTCAAAGAAATGGATGTGTTTTGTCACCACCCTTTTTCTGCGTGTAGAATAGTGCATCTACAAACATTGTATGTTCAAAATGTCAACCAGATTTACAAGATATTCTTTGGTAGCATTCGTTGGCCTAGTATTATTCCATGTGTGTTTTTCTTTTCTGACACTGGGAATATGCCCAACCATATGACGTATGACTCCATGATTTATTTACAAGTACTGTTGTAGCATATGTCGTTCTATTTATGCATCTTCATTGTTTTTGCTGCCTGCTGTTTGTCATGTAGCTGTTCCTTAACTGATGTTGGATTTCCTGCTTTCCTTATTTGATAGCCTCTGCAACCGCATTCTACCCACCAGTTTGTTTTTCCCTTTGCTTCCATGTGTCCTTTTCTTTTACTTTGCACTTTTTGAATATGTTGTTTGTTGTTGTTTTATTTGTTTATTGAATTGCTTTTGGTTGCTTTTATTCCTAAGTTCATTATTTTGATGATTTCCAATGCAAGCTCGTTGTGCCTATTCATAACCCTGGTACTACAAATGATTGGTTATTCACTGTGATTAAGTCATATTTTTGAGAGGGATTGAAACCACCAACCAACAACTCATCAGTGGGTAACTAAAGTTTACACTAATACTGCCTATATAGTGTTGATAAGTGGTTCACGACCTCGGCTAACTAAATAGTCCGTTAACCTTCGAGACTGGTTGATGAACAACTAAAAGTACTATTACTAGTCCCCAAACCCCAATCGCCATGTTCACAACTTCGCCCCATGCTTCTCTGCGAATTGTAATTAGAATCTGCATCGAACCATGGTCAGCAGACGAGCAGGACTACATCAGGAGGAAAGAAAGGGGTACAAAGGACAATGGCTGAGACACTTGCTGTGAGATTGTACGGAAACGAGGACAGGCCAGCACTGATGGTTGCTGAGTCAAAGTTCACCGCTGTTTTAAGGAATCAGCTGCTGTGCTCGAGGACTTCTAGAGAAATGTGCGTGGTTACCCTGCCCGAAACTAGCATGCTTGCGTGGAAAATCCACCATATAGAAATTGCTGATTTACCTTTGAAAACTGGTGATGAACTTAGAACAACCAGGGGATCCGTTTACCAAAAGGTTATTGCGCTTGATTTTATAGTAACTAGTTCCTAACTGGGGATGAGTAGCTACGACGATAACTTTTAGATGCTATGAACCTGGGCATTGTGTTATGCCACATGCTGCCTTTGGCAGAAAACGCGATGCCCAAGTTTGACAATGTCGTTATGGATGCTGACATCTGCCTGCACCGAGCAACCTTCCCCAAGTTCTCGGTAACTCGTGACAAGGGCGGCGCTGAATCCGAGGATTCAACTGGCACTTTGCAGAAGAAGTGTGGCTGAACCACATGGTCTTTGTGACGATCATTTCTATTGCAGCCTGGCGAAGCCGGAACGCAGAGTTTGGACAGACGGTGTTTCTGAAAATAGGGGTACCCCAAATCATCCATCATTAGCCCTTTTCTCAACAAAAAACCATCCATTTTGGGTGTTCCCTATTATTAAAAAAACCCAATGGGTCACTCACCACGCTTATAGGGTTTAGTTCACATACCTTATAAGGGTACTTACTGTGATCCATGTCGTTGAAGCCATTGCGGGATCCCAGTTGCTTCAAGGTATGCCTTGCTGCCCGGCCCTCCACGGAGCGCCTTGCTATACCTATTTTCAACTGCTAAACTCCCTCCCTTGGCGCCTGACTTTGGACAACAGACATGACTTGGAATGTTGGCGTTGCGGGATGCCTCCAACCTCAATTCGCTGGTTTCTCAAAATAGGGGTGCCCCCAAATCATCCAGTTTATTCACCATTGACAATACTAAACCAGCCATTTTGGGGGGTACCCCTGTTTTGAGAAACACCCATTTATCTCCACAGCCAACATGTTTGTTTTGAACCTTCGAGAACCAAGTTTTGCATCCCTCAGGTTCCACCCAAACTTATGATTCTTCAACCATTCTGGACAATGTTGACCTTGAGAACACATGGCTATGGGTCTGGTCAAAACCACCTATTATTGGTTGGTTAATATTGACCCATAACCACATGTGTATAGCCCAATTATAGCAGCTTCGAATGGTGATATGATCTGGATAAAACCATTTTCATTCCCGGACACTTCTCATCAGTCAACGGTTATAGGACGGCCCGTGAGCCAATGCAAGGCGGCCGTTGTTGGTCATGATTGATTTGCATGTTCTACTCTCAAGCTTTTCAACTCATGGTAGATCCATATTAATAAACCACCCATATGGTATAAATAAGCAGCTAGTTGAGGTAGATCCATAATTATCAACTGATGGTAGATCCATGATTATTTTATAATCCGTCCATATGTGGCATAAATCACAAGCTATTTAAGGTGACCGTGGATGGTTTATCAATATGATTCAATATGGATCTACCATCAATGAGTCACCTCTGTGGACTGAGCACTTGGTGAATGATGGACCCCTAATGAACTGCTGGTTATTGTTATGAAATCGGATGATTGGGAACAACACTAATAACGATTGGTAACAATAGTAAGTAAGAGCTCTTTCCAAATCGTCCTCATGGTTACACCAATTATGAACAATTATGAATTAGTTCTTACTATTCTCAATCACAAACTGAACAATTATTGTGAATATGGACAATTATCACCAATAGTTCAACAATTGCCATGAACTGTTCCCAATCATGTTCATGTTATCCATGTTGTCCATATCATGTTTGTCCAATCATATCACCAATTGGCTGGAACTCTTGCCATGACCTGTTCCCAGCCATGTCCGACGGGCCATGCGTTCTTGCCATGGTGGACCACCCGCTGGCCCCAGGCCTTACGCCTTCCACAGGTCTTTGTGGTCGTCAACACGTTGCCTTGGCTGCACCGAGGGTTGGGGAGCCCTGGTTGAAGCCTGGTTCGGCGGTGCCAGGCGAATGGTAGATGTAGCTGGCGCCAGTGGAATGACCAAAAAATTATCGACTGACAATGGTTTGGGGGGTTTCGGTCCCTTGCAATATTTTTTTCCACGAGTCGCAAACAAGAAGAGAGGGCGCTCCTGGTATCGTCATCAGGGTAATAGGGAGTTGCGTCATTCAGGAGCCTCCTATGACTTGTAGTTGAAGTGATGGCCATTAATTGAAATTTACTAAGTTTACTACCAGTTATATTGGGATTACATAGGTTGATGTTTGTTCACTCAATCAAGCTGTTAGTAGGTGGACGAGTTTGTTCTGCAACCAAGTTGTCAGTAAGTGCATGAGTTTGTTAGCTGGTCAGTGATCCCCAGCTATGAGCGCGGGGTGCTACCCAATTATGGCAAGTATAGCTGCTTTGTCAACATCCATAGTGGCACTTTCCTTCTTTATTCTGGTTGATGGTTTATTTCAAATAACGCGGAAAAAAATGTTTTTCGTTCATGGTTTATTTGGTTGTGGTTATCCATAGTAGCACCATTATTCTGGTGTTTGCCAACGGGGATGATTCTCTACTTGACCAGCAAACTCTTGAGGATGGCCACCTTCACTACCGACCGCAGTATGGTTCCCCCTGGACTAACCATCCTGCAGGGAACCCGCAGCAATTCCGACACAGAAAATCCGGTCACGCTGGATTCTTCACGTCGGATTGCGGTGATGAAACTTTCAAGTTGCTGCACACTGTCTAGTATTCGTTCATCGGGCCGTGTGAAACTGTAAATTGACAACAATTTGATAGAGAATTAGCTGATTGAACTGAATCTACAGTATCATACCAAATTAGTCTATTTGATAAAGAATTAGAGATGGAACTTAATTTATCATACCAAATAGTCTATTTGAGAAAAAAATTGAGATGAAACTTCATTTATACCAAATTAGTCTACTTCATGAAGAATTAGAGATGGAACTCTATTGATCATACTAAATTGGTCTGCAGTATTTGATACAGAATTAGAGATGGAACTCGATTGATCACACCAAATTTATCTAGAAAGAAAGCACACATCCCTTTTTGGTATGCTGGTATGCAGCTAAGCAGCCGCATGTTTTGCTGGCCGTGCATCCAGTGGCGCCAAAGGTTGCTCCACACGATCTTTTTCCTCTCTTTGACTCTTGGCAGCGGTGTGGCAAGGATGTGGTGGTTAGTTGGTTGATCGTTGGTTTGTTTGCGTTGGGTAGTCATTTTTTATATAGGGTGTAAATTGATTGAATAGATGTGTATATAGATATATGTACAATTACAGGTATACAGTATCCATCAAACTTGTTGGTAAATGTTTGTTCGCGCATGAACTTTGGTTGGTTGATCTACAGGTTGCGCTTGCGCCATGGTATGAACCTCCTTGACCAGGCCAGGGTATGCCAGGGTTGGGTGACATCCATGATGGTTGTTGGAACAGATTCCGAGTGCCATCAGCTTCACGAATCTTGAAAACACCTGGGCCGCCATCAGTCGCAACGAATCTGTCCACATGTCAGCAGATGGGTGTTTCTCAAGCCATAGGGGTACCCAAAAATGGATGGTTTACAACTGTAAATGACTACTAATGGATGATTGGGTGGTACCCCTATTCTGAGAAACCACCAGATGATGGATCAGTCACTCGGAGTCACCATCTCCTCATGTCTGGGAAGGATGGCTGCCATTTGACCACCGATTTACCCACTGTGGCAGACAGAGGCATCAATCACCGAGCCAAGCTGTGCAATTTTCGGGTGGTGAATCAATGGTTTACCAGGTGTAGCAATCTGAACCAGCAACATTCCCTGGTAAAGTCCAAGTGTATCAACTCCAGTGTACCAGGTGAATCAATGGTTTATCAGCCAGATTCTTCGAGACTGATTCATTGCATTTAATTGCAAGGTTGACTAGCTGTTGGATGGGAGGGAGCGAGGCCAGGAGCCAGGGGTATCCAGGACTAGCCTTTGAAAGAGCCTTTCAAGGGGGAGCGATTTGGAGCTACTGGGAGTGCCTGTTGCCCAGCTGGTAGCCTCTATGGTGAAACACCCCGTGAAATATTACCCATGACCTCATGAACTCGACATGACTTGATGGGTTATAGGATCACATACGTCATGAACAGAAATCATCCATCATCACAGCAAAAAACCACATGGGTTGGTTGCCTATTCAACCGGTTGGCAACTGGTTGGTAGGGTAGGTTTGTTTAAGGTGCAGCTTGTCGCTCAGGACATCGATCAACGGCTCTGGCGACTTTGGACCGTCTCTGGGGTCGCAGGTGTTGCTGGTGAGTGTCCAGGCAGCAGCTGCGATGCTGGGCCATGTGGATGTTGGGAGACGGTGGTGAGAGACGCCAGGACTTGGGAACGCCAGAAAGGTGTGGTTGGAGTTGATGTCTAGAGATTTTACAGCAACCATTGATAGACTATCTAATGGTTAGACTGGATGATCACTGGGGATACCGCTATGATTTGAGAAACCATCATTTGAATAGTCGAGGATTGTGAAATACATTCCCACGTGGCGTTTGACCTCACGTGTAGATGTTTGACATTATATGTTCAACAGTTGGGTGACATATTTACTGCCCCATACACTGACACATTCTAGCATATTCTAGCAGTTCCTTTGACAAACAGACTCGGAAAATATTTGAAGATGTATATATGACAAATATTGTGACATGATCTGACATCTCTGGTAGTGACAAAAAACTCTACTCTACAAGTTCTGGTGTCAAATAGCAGTTAAGGATAAATTAGATCCCTAATTGTTGTCATTGGCAGCAAGATCATTTAAGACAATGATGGTCAAAGTTTGATTGTTTCTTAACCACCAAGAAAACCATTCCTTAAAACCATTACCTAACTAAGTAGCAAAGTCACTATCTCCGGCTGATCTTTGTTCAAACGCTACATGTTCCCCCTGCAATCGCTCAACTACACTGTGCGCATCAGAGCTGGCTGTTGCTGCTGATGTTCGTTCCTTACTTTGTTTGGGAATATATGTTTGGTATGTGTGGGTGTAACTATATGTCAGTGATGAAGAGTAGGTAGCTCATTTTGATAGGCGCTTCTACTACAGTAATGTGATGCGCTTGACATTCCTACGCGAAACCGTAACAATTGTGAATCGAGTGATCAGCTTTCGCGGAGGTCATCGATATGTAGGATTGACTTTTCTATCAAGAAAGGTTGCTGTTTCTTGGCAGGAGCCTCATATCACACGGGATCATCAGGAACACGCAGCAATGATCCTCAGTCAACATGAAAACGCCGACGGTTTGTCCAAGTGCTGTTGTGGATCAAACATGATCATCGAAGGACTATCCAACAATACAAGTGCTAATCAAGCAACAACGACCAGCAGTTGATGATTCACTCATTGGTGGTCAAAAGTTGCTGATGCTCCCAATGTGATTCACAGCTCAACTATTCCCCAGCTATGGCCAAGAATATAAGCTATCCCAGATCGCAAATTTGGTCAGGATCCTTATCCATCGGGTAAGTGTCAGAAAATCGGAGGTAAGTTTCAGGTCATCATTTTTCAGCTGGTCCTGAATGCGGGTTTCTTAAAATGGAAGGGTACGCCCCAAATCATCCTTTATATTAGTCATTTACAGTGATAAGCCAACTTAAGCCAACCATAACTTTGGGGTCCCCTAAGGCTTAGGAAACCACCGAATGATGAAGTTCCCACGTATCGAACTTTGATCTCCGGATCGCCTTCGCAACTGCGAGCATTCTCCAAGCCTATGGTGGCAACGATCACTAAGGCCTTGCATTTCTGTGCATCAACTACAGCCAGGCTGCCTTCAGCAATCCTCGGGGGCCACTGGATGGGATGAGCAGTGACCATTTTCTGGCCGGTTGGTGGTTTGATTGACATTTTCTAATATGTTTTCTGGTATTCACAAATGAATGATCATATAAATCATCATTTTTCTGGGGCTTGAATGGTTTTGTGGTTACATTACTTAACAAATGAATGATTGATTGTTTGATATTTTCCAAAGGGCTTGAAACCACCAGCTGGCCAATGATGAAGTGCTTTTTATCGCTGCTGAGTAGCAAAGAACCAACTTCAAGGCTCCTGAAGCAACGTAGGTCCCAAACTGATAGCAACCATGGCAAGGTTTTCCGCAATGAGCACATCCAAGGTGTTACCAGCATCTCCCATCAGCATATTGTGTGAAAAATGTGAAGCACTTGAGGGTATGACACAACTCTGTCACAACTCTTGTCCCAAGACGCTAATCGATAACCAGAATTTAGAAGCTTCAGCGTGAGGCCATGTCAGAAAGACTTGATAAGCTGCCACCCACAGGTTTTGTTTTCAGCGGCAGTATAAAATCAAGCTTCGATCGCTCTGCCGCATTCCGAATGTTGTCGGAATGCTCCATTCGTAGCTGGTGTCAACTATTCACCATCATTAACCATCCTGAACTGAACCAAGATGAACCATTGCCAGCCACAAAAGTATCACCATGTTGAGTTTTTGTTCCCGAAAAAAGTGAGGGGCGATGGTTGGTGTTTTTCGAAGGATGGCCCGGTGCTAAACTCCACAGGTATCCGTATCCACGGTTCTACTCCCAACGGAGCTACAAAGAAAGTGTCATGGTGAGTGATAGGATACCATGGATATATATGAATCTATGGTTGTAGGAGATCAAAACCATGATATCTATGACAACCATAGTATTCGTAGTCTAACATAATTAATACTATGGATATAGATACTAGCTATCAACAAAACACCACATTCTTTCAAAAAGCAGCGAAGGACCATGCATGGTTGATGTTTTGAAAATAGAATGGTTTTATGAGATATTAACCAGTGTGTCCTGCTGACACAGTCTGACTTTGTTTTGGTGTGTTGTTGATTCTTATGTTCATGATATTGTGTTAATGATTGTTGTCGTTTTGGTTGTGTTTTCTTGTGGGCATCGCTGTGGCCACAGGTACTCTCTCAGACCGTGTCCAAGAAAGCCAATGCTGAGTACAAGTTGGTGCCCGGACCAAGCCGATAGTTGGTGGTAGGTTCAACGATGGATAGTTGATAGAGTTGATCGACCCCACAGCACAGGATGTAGGCTCTCAATAAAGCTGATAGCTCACAGAAGAGTTAGCCATGATATGGGTGTTTCTCGAAACAAGGGGAACCCCCGAAATCATCCGATTAAACCAGCCATTTAGGGTTTCCCAATTTTAAGAGACCACCATATAGTTCAACTCATAGACCTGATACGAAGATACGAATTGATTCGTTGATGAAACTTGCATTACAATTTTTGAATTCAACCAGTGCCTGGATTTGCCAAAGTTGAAACTGGGTCGGCTGGCGGCAAAGCACACACCCCCGTGGCATAGCGTGGCATTTTTTCAGCCAGTGGGAGAATGACCACCCAACTAGATACTGTATATACTATATTTCTGGCAGTAAGCATCCAACTATATACCAAATACCCAGATGGTGGTTTCTCAAAATAGGGTACCCCCCAATCATCCTTGAGTAATCATTTGTTAGTAATAAACCAACCATTTTAAGAAACCACCAGATGGTTCTTTCAGATGTGTTCCGTTTTCTTTTCTATAAGGGGAACTTAAATGGTTTGGAAGCAACAGCTTGGCCGGATCTCGCAGGGCCATCAACGAGAGGTTTACGCTTTGGTGATCAAAGATAGTAATGAAAACTCCATGAGTGATTCATGGTTTCTTAGAGTTTCTCTCTAAATTTCTGCGATTTTGACCATTTCTATGTTAAATGAATTCTTTGCTTCGCTGCGAGCAATCAAACCTTTAGCTTAGATCCACGAATGCTAATCCCGAGAGCAAGTTGCAGAGCCTCCCCAAAACCATCATTCGCGAGTTTGTGATCGGAGCGTTCGCATTCGGGGAGGAGCACAGAACGTCAACGCCAGTAGGAAAAAGATATTATAAACTAGTGTGATTAGTGATATCAGTAGGAAAAAGACATTGATTATCACTAGGATATTGTAAAGTGTGATTTGCATCCTTGCAGCAACCACAAGTGATGGTTCAGGGCCTTTGAACCAGCTTGAGCCATCATCATAATCATCAAAAGCGTCGCAATAGGTTCGATAGTCCGCAATCATCAAGAGCTACTCTATCCACCGCAAAAAGAACTGCGGTGACATGATCACCATCAGAAAGGTAGCGATTAGGTCGTGAAGGTTTGGAAGCAAAATGTTGCTGGACGATTACATTGAACTCATAGGTTCGGTAGAAGTAGATTCACGTACTGTTTGACACGTCCAGCATTTCCATGTGGCGCTTTTAGTGGAGCCACACCATGGGATTTGAACTCAGGTTCAAGCAGAAGTGTGCCGTGTGAAGATGGAGAAGCGTATATTGAATGCTGAACAGGACCCGCTTTAAGCAACGATGTCGTGCTGGATCCCACCTGGCGGCCACCCATTGAAGCTGTTGACCAGCTTCGACAGTAGCAACCAAGCCGAAAACATAGGTAGGTGAACATGTCAATTCCGTACGAAGTGATGGCAACAGCCACGCCGGAACTGGGCAGCCAGTTTTTCCATTAACAGCTTCATGGAGTCACCAACCAAATGTGACTGACTAACGGGTAAATGGGACAGTACCAGTCGATGAAGGACATCAGTGGCCGCAAGTGAATTCAGCCATGGTGTTGGATCATGACAGCTGGAAAATGGCTATGCGTCAATATTAACCAACCAACAATGGGGGTTAATAACCAACAAACCATAGGGAAAACAATGGTTAATGATGGGGAACCAGGGGTACAGGGTTTTGACCCACAGCCTGCTCTCTTTGCTCTGGGTCATCATCAGTCATTACCTGCTTGATGGTTTGACATTTGTTATTTTCCCCAGTATTAACGAATGGTTAGTTGGTTGGTTGACGAGCATATTTTTCACGACGGGGTGGTTCAACCAAAATAGGGAACTCCAAAATGGTTGGATTATTACTATAAATGGTTAGTAGTGGATGATTTGCGGGTACCAGAATGGTTGGATTATTACTATAAATGGTTATTACCCCTATTTTAAGAAACACCCATCAGCACATCTTCACATCCCAACAGCACGGTCTTCTGTTCATTTTGCCAGCTCACCTTGCAGTTCCTGCCTGCCGCTTGCTCCGGCCCCATTTCGGAAAGCTCAGGGGGGCAGCCCATTGCGTCATGGGGTCAGCATGTCCATCGATATCCTTGTTTTTGTGGGATGGATATCAGATGATATGGCTATGGGTCAATATTAACCAGCCAATAATGGGGATAATGACCAACAATAATAAGGGAAGCAATGGTTAATGACAGGGGAACCAGGGGTACAGGTACAGGGTGAACTGACCCACAGCCATATCAAGATGACTAACCAAGATTCACCAGCATGACACAATCTTCATTCGATTTGATGGTTGTTTATCAGCCATGATCCATTGACTATTGGCATTGGTGAGTCATGGTTGATTTTTCTTCCTGTGATTACGTTTGCCAGGTCGATTTACAAGAGGGTACGTGTGATTGACTCTAGCGTCACCCTAAACCGGCCAGTAATGTATTGTTTAGGAAACCGACGGCTTTTGGGGTGATCAGCATGGACAACAGCGATTCTTGAAAATATGCTACTTGGTTTGTTGATATGATAGTGTAGTAATCGCTGACAGACACATCAGCCAAACATGAACCACCACAACCACCACAACCACCACCACCAGCACCACCAGCACCACCACCATCACCACTTGACATATGTTCCTACGTAAAAGGTTTAGACAGTTTCACTTGTTTTTTAGGGGGTTGCTTTCTTAGTTCACAACCCTTACGGCTTTATTCACTCTAGACTACCCGCTGTATTAGTTCATAAACTAACTTTTGCTAGTTGCCTAGTTTGGTGGTTTGAAACATCTGTAAAATTCTCTCCATTTGTTTTAATTGCTTAGAACCACCAACCAGGTACAGTACAAACAGTTAACCATTTGGTGATTACATGTCGTTACTTGGTTACCAGCTTTATTCACTCACTCGCCATATCATCATCTGAGTTTTGTTAATTTACTAGCAATGATCATTATAAATCATTATGCATTCGCGATTATTGACATTCTAAACCAACATCCAAAAAATATTCTAAATTAATGATCAACCATGATTCTAAAAATTGGATTGACGAGTCTGAACCATTATTAATGATTATAAACATTACAGTAATCTTACCCATTATCAAGAATTTCATGGTTTATAATTAATCATTTTTCTTATCCACAGGATTCTGAAGCATTATGGATCCTTAACCGTTGACTATTTTACAATCAAGATTCATCAATGGCTATAATCATGGTTTATACTTTAAATTAGTGGTCAAGAAACCGTTACAGTAATGATTCTTAACTCTTAAACCATAAAGAATATAAATTACAAACGTTAATCTGAGCCACAGATTCTTAATCTGAACCATTCTCAAATGGCTGGGGGTCAGTTCACCCCGTGCCCCTGGTTCCCCTATCATAAACCATTGTTTTCCCTATAGTTTGTTGGTTATTATCCCAAATTATGGTGGTTAATATTGACCCATAGCCATATCATTTGCTTCCCCATCATAAACCATTGTTTTCCTTCTTATTGTTGGTGGAAATCCCCCAGTAGTTGGTTGATTAACTGCTTGACCCAGCTCGCCATATAGTTGGTATAGCCTATAGTTGTCATAGTTTTCATTCTCTATTATTAACCAAATCATTGTTGGTATAATATATCCCCTAGAATTGTTAGTTATCATCTCCTTTCATTGACCATTAGCTGTTATTGGTTGGTTCACTGGTTGGTTGATTAATATTGATCCATAGCCATATCAGTCATGGATTCTTAACGCCACGATGAACCACAGCTTCCCCCCGCAGATCGTGTGGTCGTGCGCTCCAGGAGGCACGCACCATCGAAGCCAATGAGGCGCGGAGAACGGACGGCGCCGCAGAGCTGGCGAGCTGGGGCAGCCGCAGTTAACCAACCAACCAGTGGTGAAGCCTAGCTGGTTATAACGGTTAATAGTAGGGGATATATGTTGCAACTAGCAACTATAGGGGATAACAGCAACTATCAACTACCAATGGCTAGTCAAGCTGGTTTAGCTGGTTAATAATAGGGGGTGATCACTAATAGGGAGTATACTAGCTATATGGCTATGGGGCAAGCAGTGAACCAACCAATAACAGCTAGTTAATGGAGATGATAACTAACAATTCTAGGGGATATATCATACCAACTATATGGCAGTGGGTCAATAGTAACCAACCAATTTCATGGTGGATAATGACCAACAACAATAAGGGAAACAATGGTTAATAATAGGGGAGCCAGGGGTACAGGGTGAACTGACCCACAGCCATTTAGGAACAAACCAACAAAATTAGCCAACAAGTAATGACTAACCAAGTTAAATTAACCATGGTTAAGTAATGAGATGGTCATTGAATCAACAAACCATGAAGTAACCATTGACGAACCATGGACTAACAAGATCAACAAAATGCATCGTTAACCATCGATCAGCAAGCATTTTGACCACTCATGAATTCACCACCAAACAACCACAGGTTGACCCACAAGGGGAGCTAACCAGCCATGGTAAGCCATCAGCTAGCCAGCCACCGCGAGGCCAAAGCCCTGGCTGAGTTGGCGGACGACAAGCGCATCGTGGCAGAGGCACGGGCCGTGAAAGGCAACGCAACGAGCAGCGCAACGCAACGGTTGCGTTGTTTCGGAAAGATGCGCAGGTGATTCCCAGTGGTTGATGAAGGGTTGATGATGGTCTATGGCTGGTGAGTGGATGGTTGATGAACGATTGATGGTCAATTATTTATGTATATAATTATATATGTATATACATGTTTACATTTATTGATGTACAACATGTATGTATGTGGAATGTTCATATACTTCCAGCGCGTTGATTCTCAAGCCGTCAGCCTGTGCCACAGCCGCTCGGTCACGGCTGTGCTCTGAGGCCAATGCCCAGATGGTGGAGAAGATGCACGACGCAATGCAGCACTTGCTGCTGATGTTGTGCGACGCCGTGGTAGAGTTGGACAGCGAGACTCGGATCCCACTGGGGCAACCAGTGCTCAGCGGTGTTCTTAAGGGTGTGTTTGTTAAAGTAGGGCACGGTTTTGAAAGTTGCATATACACAGATACATATGTACATGTATGCATACATATGTATTATATTCATATGCAGTTACGTTTGTTAAGTAGTTTGTTAGATTGTTTCGTACATATTCATATGTAAATATATATACATAATTGTTGTGTGTATATGTTTTTTGAATACATATATTTGTGTATATAGAAGGGTCATGGGAATTTATTCATGTGCATAGACACTGACGACTGCTGCAGTGATGAACAACGATTACGCTGGTTGACCAGGGGTCGCAAGGGCGCAACACCAACATAGCCCTCAACGAAAGGAAATGATCGAATAGCCCATAGTTGATGATTCTCAGCAATCACACTGTGTCAAAATCCCTGGTGCATATTTTGAGCCGTCACGCTGATGTTGGAAAGCCCAACAGTTGGAGAAGCAGCCTATGTGCTCCAGGCAATGGCAACATTCCGCCAGCCACGATAGGAATCAGCTTGGGAGGCACCAAACTGTTGCAGAATGTCTATCTCCTGAAAACCGTAGACACCAGAAAACATTTGCTATTTAGATTGGAAGATTTGCACCATGGCTTTCATCAATCTTCAGGACGGATTCACTGATGATCGGGACTTTGGGGGATCCCTGTCTGAAACCATCCGTCGAATTAAATTCCCATTAGTTACATGTTCCAACCATTGCCACTGCCACCGTCATTGCCACTGCCACCGTCCTCCTACTTAGTTGCTGGGCATCAGCGTTGCCCCAGTTGCAGCTCCTTTCCTTACAAGCAGCATCCAGCGCTCAAGGAACTGAAGATCTTGGACCAGGGAAAGTTGGGTCTGGTGCTTTATCAGCACCAAAAGGAGAGCCCCCCAGGGGTGGGCAGGGCTTGTTCGGTGTGCTGAGGAATCCGGAAAGGCATGAAGCAATGGCAGACGTGAAGGACCAAGAAGTAAACAGCATCAAAGTTTGAAACAGCTGACCTAAGTTTGTGCTTCCAAGTTCCAGGGCTGCTGGGATGACCGGTGGCCGCCTCAAGGCTCACCTTGAACAGCCCATCCAACAGGCCTCGCACCAGCGAAAATTCGAATGGATAGCTGCTTGGTTCGGGTGCCATGGGCATGTCAGAACCCTACGACAGCGCCGAATCTGGTGCTTTGAGGCTATGCAGATTACAAGTTGCTTTGACGTTTCAGCAGCTCCCAGGTCCATTGTGATACACCGAGTAGTCCTCTGGTGGTTTCTTAGAAAAGGGGTAGCCCCCAATCATCAAATTTTGATCATTTATATAGTCATTGATAAACCAACCATTTTTTGGGGTTCCGGATTTTGAGAACCCACCATCTAAGCAAGCCGTTTAACAATAACTGATGCGTTCCCTACTGAAACAATCACGTGAATTGATGGCTAGTGTCTTGCAGTACCCCCATAAACGTACCCGATATCATGAATCGTTAAGTTGGCGTTGGCGACCCCTTTGAAACCCGGCTAGCGGTTGGCAATCATTACACTATCGTAAACCTTCATGATTCATTCTGAATTCATCATTAATGTCCATGGATTCACATGGATTGTCAGTTCGCATTTCCATTCATTCTAAATTCATTGTTTATTATTCGTTTGATTGTCCACTGTTAAATAAGTATCTAATTTAGAGTCAATCATCATAAGAAGAATCATAAATGATCCCTTTTCCAATGCTCATGAATCATTTTTAGATCATAAGTCGTCTCCTTGTCCAATGGATTGCGGGCGCGACAGGACCTCGCAGGTCGGCCTTTTCGCGACTTTTTGGTGACGGAAGATGTCCGGGATCCACAGCCATGGGCAGGGACGACCCGCCATGGGCCATGGCACAGGTCACGGTGTGACACGAATCGTTGGTGCGGTGGTGATCCCTTGACAATGGCAACATTGGATCAGAAAAAAATGACCCACCATCGGCACTGACCTTCGAGCCCGAAATGATTGAGGCTGAGGGTGATGCTTAGGACTCTAGATTATCCCTATCTTAGAGGAGTTATGGCTGATTTAGGATTTAGAATTTGGAATTGTCATCCAATATCAATCAATTCTAATTAGTTTGAAAATGCATCTAAGATCATCCAATCAATTCTAGTCATAAATCTGGAATTCCGACCGCTGCGTCATGGTTTGACGAAGCCCATTCTGTCAGCTTTTCCGATCACGATGGCTGGTTTGAGACTTCCGAATCGATCACCAAGGTCGAACGCTTTCAAGAGATGGTGTCTTGGATCCGAGTTCCACCATGTTCCACCGTTGCATATGATTTTTCATACAGAATCCAAACATATCCAAACAGAAAATTGATTGACATTGATGCTTTCAACATGGCGAGAATGAATTGCCATCACAGCAGCCGTAGTTGCAAGTCTGGCAGGGGAGAAGGGAGTAGCAACTGCAGTCACTTGAGGCCTGTTGGATGTACTATTGGGTCCTGCCTTTTGCTTACAGACTTATCTCCCAAGATGCAGACGAATCGACCTCTTCGTTGCATTTTCTTTTCAGTGTGCATTACATCGCAAGGTGTTTTGATGTTCAGAAAGTTCTCCCGGTCCCGGTGGACCAGAGGTTCCGTGGGTCACCTGAATAAATCGAAGCCCAGGTTGATGGCTTATGGTGTGTGAAAACATATACTGGTTGGTGGTGTCAAACATGCTTTTGCCCTAGTAATCATGAACAAATGGTGGGTTGACTAATATTTTTCATAGGGGTTGAAACCACCAACCAGTACAGTTGTCTATTCTTCAATGTATGACCTTAAGGACTTTGGCAACAGCGAATACAAGAATCATTCAAGATCACCATGGAGATCGTTGCGATGGCAATTCTCAAGCCAGCACGGAACGGTTGGTCATCATTGGTTGTGTTCCGCATGGCTTCACACCAAAAGACGAAAACCTCGCTGCTATGTTTTTCGAAAAGGAAAACCATACAAATGTACATATGAATTCATATCAGCAAAATATAATGGTGGATTCAATCAAAGAACATCATATCCCTCCATCCTAAGATATTTGAACTTTACCTATCTATTTGTCTATCTATTTGTCTATCTATCTATCTATCTATCTATCTATCTATCTATCTATCTATCTATCTATGTTTGATGTTTGTTTGTTTGTGTGTTTCTTTCTTTCTTACTTTCTTTCTTTCTTTCTTTCTTTCTTTCTGTCTTTCTTTCTTTCTTTCTTTCTTACTTTCTTTCTTTCTTTCTGTCTTTCTTTCTTTCTTTCTTACTTTCTTTCTTTCTTTCTTTCTGTCTTTCTTTCTTTCTTTCTTTCTTTCTTTCTTTCTTTCTTTTTTTTTTTCTTTCTGTTTTTCTTTCTTTCTTTCTTTTTTTCTGTCTTTCTTTCTTTCTTTCTGTCTTTCTTTCTTTCTTTCTTACTTTCTTTCTTTCTTTCTTTCTTTCTGTCTTTCTTTCTTTCTTTCTTTCTTTCTTTCTTTCTTTTTTTTTTTCTTTCTTTCTTTCTTTCTTTTTTTCTTTCTTTCTTGCTTTCTTTGTTTCTTTCTTTCTTTCTTTCTTTCTTTCTTTCTTTCTTTCTTTCTTTCTTTCTTTGTTCTTTGTTTGTGTGTGTGTTTGTGTTTTTGTGTGTTTGTTTGTTTGTTTGTTTGTTTGTTTGTTTGTTTGTTTGTTTGTTTGTTTGTTTGTTTGTTTGTCTATTATGCATATGGTGGTTTCTTGAAATAGGGGTACCCTGAAAATGGTTGGTTTAATAGTTTACTAGTAATGGACTACAAATGGTTGATAGGCTGGATGATAATTGGAGGCACGCCCCTATGACGTGAGAAGCCGCCACATATGACGGGTATGCCATTTCTAGTAAAAAACTGCATTTCTGTTAATAGATGGTTCATGATTAAGTTTATTGCTATTTCGAGAAACAGTCATATTTGTTAGAACCTCTACAACCGTGGTTTCCTGGGACGCATCCATGAGTCTAAACCTTAGAAGGTAGCTGAATTATCTATGCATCTATCTGTCTATCTGGCTATCTCTCCATCTTTCTCCCTCTCTCTCTATCTATCTGTCTATCTATCTATTTAGCTATCTATCTATTTATATATCTATTTATCTACCAATCTATCTAGCTATCTATTTATTACGTACAAACGTCTGAGGTTCAGACCAATCATCGACAGAGGAGCCCAGTGGCAGCCGCTCGACCGAAGCTTTCTCTGTGGTGGATCACCTGGGGTAAGGCTGGTTGGTTAAGAAGCTGGTTGCTGTTTGATAAGCTGGTGGGTTAGTTCGTAGGTTGGTTGATATGCCAACTAATGAGCAACAATAGTCAGGATATAACAACATTTTAGCTGGTTGATTAGTTGGTGGATTGGTTGGTTTCTTGGTTGGTGTATTAGTCAGCGAAGCTGAATTCATGATTGATCATGAGTGATGATGCTGAATAGGTGTTCATGATGGTGAACAGTGGTTCGCTGTCCATAATGAGTTTTGGTGCTAGACGGGCCAATGAGTTTCACCCAAGGTATCGTTTGGCCACACACCAATCAGGGGTATTTATTCATCATCATCGACCATCATCAAGCATCATCATGCACCATCAAGGATCATCAACCATCATCAACTGTCATCAACCGTCATGAACCATCATTACGCTCGTTGGTGCAGAATCACCCAGCATCATTTAACATGCATGTCTTTATCTTCGATGTTTTTTGGCTGCCGCAATGAACATGTTCAACCACTGGACACCATCCATTGCTTGAAGCCAATTATCTTCCAAGAGGTGCAGTATGTGTCGCATGGCCTGGCTTGGTGTGCATGAATATGTGTCTCTATGGCTTAAAAGTGTCACCCTACATGCTGCTCAGGTGTGTCCACTGTCATCATGTGTGTGATTTATGCCTTCCCTTTTGAAGCTTTCGATCACCAGATGTTGTTCTGGGAGACCTGATGATAGGCTCTAGGAATTTGAGTCGGAACGAAAGGATACCCAAAAAACCATAAAAAACCAATTGTTCACCTCTGCCGAACGACGTGGCTCACTGATGCACACTGCCGGGAGTCCGCATCCTGGGAGTGATAGCTATCCCATGCTGTCCCCAATCATCCTGGGTACTCAGCGAAGCGCTGGGCACCGTGCGAACTAGGAAGCACTGTGCCCTAGGCCCATGGTCGTTCAACGGTGAAATTCATGCTGGTTGAGCTGATGCTTAATGATGTTTAATAGTGTTTTTTTTCACCGGTGGTTAGTTGCAATGAACTCGGACATGAGTATTGGTCTGTGAAATGTGTATTGGTTGATGATTGTTGATTCATGTATGCCAATTCTACAGACATATCTTTGTACGTGCACCTTCTTGATACGTGTTTGTGCTGGGGGAAGTGGAAATCTGTGACCTCAGCGTTGAAGCTCGGCGGAGAGGTGGCATCCCCAAAGAAACGATCGTCCAACTTATACTCACTACGTGCATGTAATTATGATTAATGATGAGTAATGTTGGTTTCTGATCAGTGTAACCCCCCCTAAAGTAATGAAAATAGATGAAACCAACAGGCAGATACTAATCAGAAACCAACATTATTGATGAGTACATTTGACAATTACTATTGGTCATTAATGGTGAATAGCAATGATGATCAACATTGGTAATTAGTGATGATCCGTACGTATGATGTGTTTATCTTTCTGGTGTTTCCATTGGAACTCCATGAGCATCGGTGTTTTGTTTCATGCCGAGTCTCAGCGATTGAGAGATGTGCGTATATGATCAATGATAGAAGCACCTGTGTGTTTGTGCACTTTGTTGGACAAAGATGCATGCATGCATAAATATATACATATGGAAAATGTGTATGTATATATATATATATATGTTTTGAATATGTTGATTTTGTTTGTATATGTGTGTATCAATATATTTGAATGTTTATGTATGATATGTCAGTATCCATATGTGCGAATGTATTCATGTATATGTGTCCATTGTTATGTGTGCGTGTGTGTGTGTGTGTATGTGTGTAATGTATGTAATGTATGCAATGCATGCACTGTATGGGAGCACTGCAATGTAATAGAATTTAATGGAATGTAATGCAATGTAGTGTAGTGTAATGTAATTTAATGTAATGTAATTTAATGCAATGCAATGTAGTGTAATGTATACAGGCATGTACGTGATTATGTGATGTAAGGTCATGTAATGCAATGCAGTGTATGCATTTACTGATACGTATCTATGCACGTATGTCCGTGAGCATGTATGTGTGTACCTATCTTTGCATGCATGCATGTCGGTATGCATATCTATATATATACTTGCAAAACTACTTTATGCGTATATAATTGCTTTATATATATATAGATATATCATATTCGTATATTTTCGTATGTACATGCATTTGGTGGAGCCGGCTTCGGACGACTAGGTCACCATGATGGGTTCCTACTCCATGAAGATCCGCCCCTCGCCGTGGGGCAAGGGCCCGTGGTGGGCCAGTGGTCGCTCACAAGCTGGTTGCCTTCACTTGTTGGATGATCCAACAACTTGGAACATCCCCCGATCCGAGCCACGGGTTGTGTTTCTACATTCCTTCTTCAGAAGATTCTGTGATGCTTGATTCATGAGTTAAGAAGAATCTAGCTTAACCCATCTGGGTGTTTCTCAAAATGGGGGACCCAAAAAATGGTGGGTTTATTGCTATGAATGACTACTAGTGGATGATTGGGGGGTACCCCTATTCTAAGAAACCACCATCTAGGCAGGTCTTCATCCTCACCTCCACAGCTTAAGATGAGAACTCAACGGGCCGCCGGGCACCCACCATGCCCGGGGCCCCGTCCGCCTCGCTCACCGTGGGCCCTTGGCCGCTGGGAGCTGCCCCAGGTATGACGGTCTACTTGTCTCAGATTGATCAGGCGGATGGTTCTTGCGCCTTGGAGCTGCGGTGAATCCCTGGGATCCGGCCGCGGTTCTCAGTTGATCAGTTGATTTTTTGTTGAGATTATCTAGCATTCTATGATTTTCAACACTCATAGTTGTTGATTAATTCTAATATCTGATATATTCTATCAACTATTAAGTAGCTAGTATTGATAGTTGTTAGTAAGATTCAACAATTAGAATTGTAATAGTTGATGATTAATTGCAATAGTTTGACAATTTAAGAGTCAACTAGTATTGAGTTTTTCTTAGCATTCACAATTATTTCGTTGGTAACAATATTGAGAATTGTAATTGTTAATAACATTTTTGGTCAATAACGAGTAGTTTACATCACTAACAAGCATAACTATTAAGGACATTGATAACAATATGGGTGTTTCTCAAAATAGGGGTACCCCCCGTATGAGGGTACTTTAGGGTCTATGTGTCGACACTGGTTTCTTAATCAATTTTAATTAATTTTATTTAGTTTTAATGAATTTTATTTAATTTTAATTAATTTTAATTAATTTTATTTAAATTCATTTAATTTTAATTAAATTTAATTAAATTTGGTCCTTTCCAGGTCTGGGCTGGAAGTTGGGAACCTTCCGTTTTTTAATTTTTTTAATTTTTTAATTTTTTTAATTTTTTTAATTATTTCAGGGATAATTAAAAAAATTAAAAAAATTAAAACATATTCCATTGATTTTTTTTAATTTTTTTAATTTTTTTAATTATTTCAGGGATAATTAAAAAAAATAAAAAAAATTAAAAAATATTCCATTGATTTTTTTTAAATTTTTTTTTAATTTTTTTAATTTTTTCAGGGATAATTAAAAAAAATAAAAAAAATTAAAAAATATTCCATTGATTTTTTTTAAATTTTTTTAATTT
>VSDK01026717.1:325247-339953 GCA_009767595.1 Symbiodinium kawagutii
GGTGGCTTGTTGGTGGTTTTGTGTGGTGGCTTTGTTGGTGGTTTTGTGTTGGTGGTTTTGTGTTGGTGGTTTTGTGTTGGTGGTTTTGTGTTGGTGGTTTTGCGCTGGTGGTTTTGCGTTGGTGGTTTTGCGTTGGTGGTTTTGTGTTGGTGGCTTTGTGTGGTGGTCTTGTTTTGCTGGTTTTGCGCTGGTGGTTTTGTGTGGTGGTTTTGTCGCGCAACAGGAAGCACAATTTTTTGAAAGAACCATTCCAACAAACTATAGGCACTTTTGCCTCTGAATTATAGGCCACCGTTTTCTTTGATCTTATAGTGGTTGACCTTGGGAAACTTCCGCCCCCGGCTTGCCCGGGTACTACTTGTATGAATCATAATATTCATATCTTGCTGGTTGGTTCTTTGACATGACTGGGGCTTTTCAACTAAGACAAATAGGGACCCCTGGCTAAGGTAAGCTGAAGGGCGTACCACGTGATCGTGATTCCTTCAATGCTTCGCTGGGAGTGTGTGGTCGATGTGCATCCTGGGACATGCTCATCTAGGCCCGGTGGCTCTCAGGAGCTCTAAAGAAGTGGAAATGGGAGCAAAATGCAAGGGTTTGGCGGTTGGTTGGTTGCTTGGTTGCTTTGAGGTTCGAGATACGACCGTAAAGATATGACTATAAGCAGCCTGTGACTCACAACCCTCACCGTGTCATTAAGTGTTTTATAAGAGTCTCATGCACAGAGTGCGGCACATAGCCCCAACCATTCTGATTTGGGGCCTGGGCATTCAAGTACGTGTGCCGCATCTTGATTTTTGAAGGTTGAGCGAAGGATCTACAGGGACATTGGTAGCCAGATCAAAGTCAAAGGTCGAATCTTCCAGACGCAAGCCTAGACCAGAAGCCACCATAGTGCAACCAACAATGGTTAGTGGTTAGTGATGGGCAATCATTAGTTCGAAAGAGCTACCCCTCCTTTTACTACCCCCCCGCGTTGCCTCTGCTGCTTTTTTTTGGGGGGTGCTGCTGCTGTTGGAGGACAAGCGATGTTGCTGTTGTTGGTGGTGTCTTCATGTTGATTTTGAGTTCCCAATTGGCAGGAAAAAATGTTCTGATAATTAAGTATAGGACTGTAACCAAGAATCATTAACCATCCCCAGCCAGTCTTATGTGGCTGGTGGTAGGATTCATTCCTGCGAGTCAGTACTAGCCAGTGAATTGCTTTGATATCACTAACCACTACCAACATCTATCAACAAATTACATAATTAATTATATATTCATCATTATACCATTATACATATATACATTGTTTATTTAGTTGGAGTCAGCACAATTATACTTTAGATATGATGTTATTACATTTTTACACAGATATATATATATATATATTTATATATCAATATATTTACTTATTTATTTCTTTTTTTTAAATATATATATATATATATTTATTTATTTATAATCATATATAACAATATATATTACCGTTCAGAAGATTTCTACCAGCGCCGCAATGCATTCTCCAGATCTGCAGATTTACAGCCAGTAGTGAGGCGCTGGCAGATCGGCGCAGGGCCCTTCTGCCGGATGTCCAGTGAGTCGCCAGAGGGTCCACTATTCGTAGAGGATCCAGATTGAGTCCGATAAGTTGCATGGCTTGGTAGTTGGATATATATTTCTATATATTCATTTGGATTTAGATTTATAGATATATGTATGTATAGATATATTTACATATTTATAGAAAAATCATTTTAGATTTAGATTTAAAGATATATTTATGTATGGATATATTTACAGATTTATTTTTCTATTTATATATATATACATACATTTAGATATAGATTAATATATGTATATATATAAATATATTTTTTACATATAGTACATTTATGTATAGATATATTTTCACATTTATTCATTTTGATAGTTATATTTACAAATTCATCTATATCTATTTATACAATTAGTCTTATTTATATGTTTATATTCATATAGATTTGGTTTTTTATATATAAGCAAAAACTTTAGATTTATATATTTATATTTATAGGAGTTATGTATTTTTTTATACAGAGATATTTTATATATATATATACGATATACACGAGCATATGTATAGTATTTTCTACAGATGGATCCTTTCTTTGAAATAGATATAGTTTGATCAATATTCACAAGACCACCACCACATCAATCAGAACTAGTGATAGCAGCTTCACATGGCCCGGAAGCCCATGCAAGGTGGGGCCTGGTAGATGGAACACGAAGAATTATGTTGCTAGAAATCAGCTACGAAGCTGATGCCGGCTGATGTGTTGTTTGATTTTCTTTGTGCACAAAATGGTTTGTAATGGTTTGTAGCATAATGTCACATTACCGAAATTTGCTTATCACCCACTGAAGACATGTTGCAATGATTTGAGACATCACAGGGCCCAGGGATGTTACCATCCCGACTCAACAAGCCTGCGATAAGGTGGATGTCGCAGGAGGCCATGAGTTTCTTTGACAAAACCATGAGAACGAAAAGCACGATGTTTCTGCACACGCTACATCAGTGCTACTTGTTTTCCAGAAGTTTGCAGGAGAAAATCATCAGAGTTACAGAAGATGACTTGCTAATCATTTCTCATCCACCTCATCGATCATCTGAGGGCACCGGAAATTTATTTCATGGTGGCCATCGGTGCAAGCCTTGGCAGCGGCCTTGAGGAAGTTGTGAAGGTCATAGTCATCAGGGGGGTGCCGACTTCAGTCCACATGAATCACCACGGGTGCCTCCCCACATGATGTACCTAGGCATAGACTTGGTTGCTTCCACTGTTCAACCAACCATGGGCTTGGTGTTGATAATTGCCATCGACCCTCTCACCATATGGGCTTGGAAATTATGCCACCCCAGTATCACGACATAATTCCATGATGACTATGGAATAAGTGACGACAATTGGAATATCATCAACCCATGGTTAACCTAGGGCCAATCAATGGTTAAGCTATGGTTTGTCACTGGTTGACCTGTGCTTAATGATAGTTTATTCGTGGCCAACCTGGTTGGTTGCAGCCCAGCTCGGTACAAAGTTTTGAGGCTGACATTCACCAGCGCGCCTCACTAGCAGCTTGGGGGTTGAGTCGTGAATGGTGGTTTTATAAGGGTTATCATATGGGGGCTTACAACTTAAAACCATTCATAGTGTTGCCTGATAGTACTGGTATATACCATGGAAGGTACATTGCAATAGTAACCAGGACAATGGGCGGCCAGTAGTACTATAATGATCATTGTGATGGTGACATGGTCATAATTATTTTGATGATGATTTTGAAGTTAATGGTCAATAGTCAATAGTAATCACCAAGAAAGACAGTTATAACAATCATTACACAACAATCATGGCACTATCCGTTATGGTTATTACACTACGATTATCATATCAGCTGTGATTTAGCCATCATCATAACCATTATTACAGCAACGGTCGTTGACGTTGTTGAAATGACCGTTCTTACCCTGCGCAACAATTATCATTTTGGCGGTACCACCATAGCATGTGGGACCTTAGCTGGATGACAAACTTGCTATACTCCCCTTTGTTTGTTGGTGAGTGTTGCTCGTTGGTGTTTTCATCAAGTCTTGGTTGTTGCTCTGCGAAACTCACCCTGGATTTTGGTTGATTGGTTGATGCAAAGCTATTTACTCTCGGTGAAGATTGAGAAGCCAAAAACTCGCAACAGTGAGGGTTTCTTCATTGGCATTTCTCGACCGCTGAAGTGCTATGCGGTTATTTGTTTCAATATGTGTTTCCCAGCCGTGTGCCTCAACGGTTAACCAGCCATGTTTCTGGGGATTATGACCACTAGCAACCACAGGAAGTCGATGCTTATAAACATCTGTTGATTCTGCTTGATTGATTGCGTCGCTTGCCATGTTCAGTACCATTGAAATGAGCACATGATCATTTTTTGGGATACCCGGCTACGGGACTAGCCCGATAGAGGTCATAAATCAAGAGGACTAAATTTGGGTCAGTGAACACTCGCACAGCTTGATTCTTTGGTTCATTTCTAGGGTATGGTCATGCCAAGTACGTCGCTTCTGTTGGTTTAGTCAAATCCATACAATTGAATAACTACAAACAGCATAGTAGCATAGTAGTTGTGGCACGAACCAGGCAATTTTGGCGGCAAGTTTCCCCAATTGAATTGCTGAAAACCCACAGGCGTGATTTCCTTTTCATGGTGTGTAAATAATAAACACCAATCAAAACATGGGGAGGGGGTCCGTCTACAACCAACAATCAGAAGCGCATCTCATGATGATCACCAGTCTTGGCTTAGCAAAATCCGTGGCCACCAACTGGGCTGATTGTGTCCAATGGCTGGCTGTCCCTCCAACGGCTTTGTCCGCCAACAAATGTTGGTGTGGGACAAGCAGAGCTTCCCTGCGCAGAGAGTACCTGGGCAAATTCATGGCTTCAACCAGCGGCCGGCGCTGCCGGTTCAGGCAGCGCCAGGGGTGCCGCCCTTGAACGGGGAAGCAATGCCAGGAGCTACCTGGGGTGTGATGATGCGGTGGTAGATGTGGAGGTCGAGCCATGGGTAGTGAAGCCATCCCAAGCGTTTGATCAGGGTGAACAGCACAGGGTCCCTTGATCCGAGCTACAAGTGAAACATGGCCAGCTCTAACTGGCGCCAATACTACAGACCTGGTTGGAGACCCACATTGATTCAGCGATTGCTACGTCACTCAACAGGGTGCATCTCTGGCAACATTGGCCAAGGATTTGTTCTACAGATCCGTCATGAGTGATTCCCATGCTGTCCAAAGACTGCAGAGCAACTAGAACTTGTGTCCCAAACTACTGAAATGGCCCAACTTTCCACTTGAGTTTCCAAGCTGATCATTTCTAGCTTGGCAACCTCACTGGTTTCCAAGCTGAAGTAACGCTTGCCGCTCACCTTGGTAGCACTTGTGTAGCGGCTCAGTGATCATCAGCTGACCATGAACCCTGCTATCCATGGCTTACCCTAGCCTTCCAGTGACCTTTGCAACAGGCAACTATCCCTGCGGCACAGGTTCCCTGGCTCCCTACTATAGAGGCAAGATAATGTTTTGTAAGTGTTAACATGTACAGATGACTTGATGGAGATTAGGACGCTGCTGATGAAGTTGAATAAGCTGTTCTTTGTCAAAATGAGTTTGTCCATAAGCAGCTGAAACCCAGACTGCCGAGCCGTGATCTATGAAGCTAGGCTGAAAATGAATAGTGTCATGACTAGACGCGGGTTGGGGAAGGACGTTTCATATTAGGATGAAGGGATTTTAGAACTGAAAAGAAAGCGGGATCGCTCCAATCCTGGGAACATGGTGACGGGGTCCTACATGTCACTCAACAGATGTGAAGATGACAGGCGTCAGTTTGAGGAGTTTCCAGTTGTGGTCAATGACGGTGACAGAGGTTCATCATGTCGATGCCAATGGTAACTGAGGGTCATGAACCAACAATCGCCGAGAACAGCCACCTGTTTGGTCATACTGTTTGATAGATATTTCCATAGGCCAACCTCATGCGCAATGCTGCCTAAACTGTGATTTGCCTGGGAAATTTGTAATATACAGACCGCGACTGGGTCTTTTTTCTGATCCGAACTTTTAATCCGCCCTGGTACCACGATGTACAGTCTTTGGTGCTGATTGTCCAGGCCCAAAACGAAGCACCCTTGTGTGATTTCTGCGAGAAAACTCAACCAGACGCGGCGGCTGGGTGAAGCGTGAATATCCTGCATGTTTGACAATGGAAATTTGCAGCGGAATGACTTGGAATGGACATCATTTGTAGCGGAAAAAGCCAGGCTTTGTAAGAATTGAACCTGTTTTCATGGGCATGTGTGATTCAGAATGAGTCGGATACCTAAATGCACAGGTCAATACATTTATGTGTGTAGTGCTGCCAAAATGAGATCTTAGGCGTCAGGGTTGCCGCCATCTACAGTGTCACAGTCGAGGTCTAGTTTTGAGGCACTGGGATGCTACATGCCAAGTTGTGCTCCATGTTCTGGGGGAAACTGAGCAGTTTCGTAGGTAGAAAAAGGGAAACTGACCGGTGCTTTCAAACACTTTGCTGATTTTCTCTTTTAGTTTTCCCGAACGGAATCTTGAACGTTGGTTGACAAGCATATTTTGCACAGGGGTGGTTCAACCACCAACCAGGAAAGATCCAATATACATGTTTCTCAAAATAGGGAACCCCCAAAAAATGTATGTTTATTACTGCAATAACTCATATCGGATGATGGGGGGTACCCCGCATTTTAAGAAACCACCATATCACCTGCAGCACATCTGTTTGCATCATAGGAGGTTACAATTAGACTACCCTCCTGGAAACTACTATAGACCCTACCAGAACTGATTTTCCAACCTCGGTTTGGGAGGGTCTATCTTAGTTTCGAGGAGTCTAGAATTTCCCAACAGTCAGCGGGTGTTTGACAAAAGTTGAAGGGAAACCAAGGTATCAACAGTTGGTGGTACTTGTGAAGCAGCATTCCCTCAGTCTTGCGGATGGATTGTACCAATGTGATGGAAAACTTAGTCAGAACCCCTCCGCATTTTGGTTGAATGAAAGAACCAAAGGGACATGCTTTCCGTACAAAACCACCTAGCAGACGATATGAACCATCAACCAGCCCATATAAACAACCAACCAATCCCGTGTGTTTCGCAGGTGGATCAACCATGCTGGCTCCGGCTGGCTCTAGGTTTCCGCGGGATGATCCATAAGCTCCAGTCACTAATCATCAATGAACCATCATGGTCTTATTATCTCAACTATCCTTAGTCGGCACCTAAGTAATGAGCATTTGAACCAATAGTTAGCATCATTAGTTAGATGAAATTGTCAATCATGACTAAGCATCATTTTTCAAGATTGAACCAAATCATCAACCATCAATGGCCGTCAATACCCATAAATAGCCATCTCTATGTGGCTGGTGGTTTCAAACTCTTTTCCCAAATGTATTCAGAAATGGTTGGTTGGTTGGTTGGTTAACGAACCAGAACATGACGGGGCGGTGAGCAACCACCAAGCAGGTATTCACTCGACATCCCCCTCCAAGGCACCCTCGTTCAGAGCCCTCGCGTGCCGATCGCCGCTTGGCGCTAGAGTGCTTTGCGTTGCGCCGAACTTCGTCGTGGGGGTGCAGAGGTGGCTGAGGATCGAGGTCGAGCTGATGTCGACGGTGAAGAGAGTGGCAAATAATGATGCTTAAAAATGCTCAATAAATGGTCTTGTAGTCAATGATCAAATAACAATAGTGTCAATGATGATTGACATAGTTAAGAGAGTGTGGTTGCTGGTTATTGATGATGTCATTGGATGTTCGTGGCCAGTGATCACGCTTGATTGCACATGATCTCTCATGGTGACACCTGGTACTGGTTGGTAAAGTAATGACAGTGGTCAGTGGTGGTATTGTCAGTGGTCCTTCAATCATGGATGGTGGTGGCCTAAATTGCTAAACCATGGCCAACGAACCTAGGTGATAAAGCTTAGTTTGCCCCACCACGGTGAAACCAGGATTGGAGTTCCTGTTCATCGTGGATCCCAGCCAGGTTGCTAGGACTCCAAAACGCTAGGGTTCTACCAGCTGGATGGGGACCCCATTCTGATCCATGCGAACAGCTCGAACCAACCGAGTTACTTTGTCGGTCGTACTTGGCTGTTGGTTGTCTCAACTTTCAATCGCCATGATTAATCACCAGTGGGTGGGAAGCCGCTCAACGGAAACTGGACTTTTTTCTGACAGACCTGTCGCTTGTTCGTTATGGTGAATGCTTATTGATCATGAGCACGTGACGGTCATTGAATTTGCGATTCTTTGGATCAGAAGAACCATTCATCCCGCTTCGGAAGCAGCCATCGCAATAGCAGCAACCCTGCCATGGCTTTCCAACCATGGGGCCGGTGGTTCACCACCGATCAAGTACAACTGGGCTCCGCGTTTTTCCCCCCCCAAAGGCTCAAGTCGTAGAACTTCAGCAGCTAGTGTTTAACAGCAGCTATGCGCAACCAGTTACCAGGAAATAGGGGCAGGTAACCAAGCCCACTTACAGCAATGGTAGAAACCAGCTTACAATAATGACTACTGAAAGCATAGAGATCCATCAGAGCGAACAGCATCAACCGCATCAACCAAACAACCAACCGACTGAGTGACCCTGGGTCGGCGCCACCCAGGTTCAGCCCTCAGCAAAGGTAACGAATGCAACCGCAGGTGCAGCTGTAACAAGGGGTGCGGCTGGTTCAATGATTGTACCTCGGATTGAACGGTTAATAAGCATTATAATGGGGCTTATAAGTGTAAGCTGTTAATGGGATTGTAATGGGGCTTATAAGTGTAGACATGTGTAGACTAGCCAGCGAATCAAAAATCGTCAAGAGTGGTTAATCGTGGTTCGGAGTGCTTTAAAACCGATTTTTGATGGTAGTTGTTGATCATTGTCAAAAGGCGTTCATCAGTCCGGCAACAATTGTCGATACATGATTACTGGATGGTTCATGCAAGCTTAATCGATGGTGACAACGTTTGTTTGGTCATTAGTCAAGGGTGAATACACGCTGAATGCAGGTTTAATAGTGATGGTCGACGACAAATGGTTGTTATTGGTCAAGACTGCTGGAAGAAAGGGATCCATAGCTGACAATCAAGAGCAGCTTGTCATCCGGACATGAGGTTTTAACCAAACATGCCCCATGCCATGGCTAGGTGAGCAGCTAAAGGTTTCCGGGAAGCGGATGGGTCCAGTACCCATGGTGCGCTTGGTTGGTATGGACCCAACTCGGTTCCCAGGATGTGTTGTGAAAGATCAGGGGCGAAGTGGTGAAGCAGCTGATGACACGGCGCAGCCCCACAGGTTAAGCATTTTGGAGAACCTATGGGATCACCAAAATGCTTGACCTGTGGTGAATTTGATCCTGCTTTTTTGATGATCAAAAAGCAATATGATACGTGATTGCGGAGTTAATATTGAGGCTTTTCCTGTTTGGTCTCAATTCCAATCTACAATGCTGATCATGCTGGAGATTCTGATACAATCTGTAGAGGTTTGGGCATGGTCTTTTTTGGACAATGTTTTTGATAGATATATCTAGACTGTATCAGAATGCCGAAAACATGCTGAAGATACATGCTTCAATTCTTCAGCATCTACAGAGGCTTATGACATGGCCGTCAAGTCACTAGCTGCCGACGCTCGCCTCTCCAGCTGCCCATGTGGCGTTCCATCCTCCCACCATCCTCGCCTGGGCTTCGGGGCTTGTTGTTGGTGGTCCCAAGTTGAGCTATGGTCCTGATATGTAAGGATGGTCTAGGCCCACCTCTCTAAGCTGAAAATGCCAATTTTCTAGATGAAAATCTGGTTTCCCGATGATTTGTTTGATGAAAATTCAGTCCTGGAAGCCTGGTTTTGACACTTTGCAACATCAAGAGGATGGGTTGATCATGGGTCCAACTAATGTCGTCGTGGTCGCGATGGTTAGAGATGGTTATTAGTGATGATTGAATCTATGGTTTTCGGGTTATATAGCCATTCCGAATCTAAAGACGATCCGTGGTCACAGACTAAGTACATGATCATGGTTTGGCATGGCGAATGCTGGTTGGTAATGAATTCATGATGAACAATTGACGATGATGATGGCAACTCCTGGTTGATGCTACTCATGCGTAACAATGCTTAAGCGTAGCCAAGGTTTTTTCCCTGCTATTTATTACTGATTACCCACACAAACTGGGATCTGGAGCCCTATTTACCGTAACTTCCAGTTGTTTCGAGTGCTATATTTGTTTAAGACAAGTATATAATTTATATTCTGTCGGTTCGAGTGTGGCCAGATTCACCTGTTTCAGGAAGCATCAGGGTGTAGATGATGTTTTTTTTCCATATGCTAGTGGGTTCCTCCCTAACAACAAGCGCTGCCCTAGACATGAGGAAGACATGTAAGGAGTGCCCACATCAAGCGTTGCCCTTCAAGTGACCACACTGTCGAAATGTCCAAGCACGACTGGTTGCAGCTTTGAGGACCTCCCTGTAGCTTGGTTTCCATTCCATTCAGTATGCCACCTTGGTATCCAAAGTTCCAGTTGGAAGAAGAAATGTCCAGTTCCTGCGAAGGGATCCATGGATTGCAATTTGTTTGCTTCACATCCGCGGAAATTTCAAAATATGGCGCAGCCCTCCAATTCAGCGCCCTCCAATTCAGCTTCACGCTTCAGCTTGCTTTAGCGGACGCATCCCAAGTTGGTGAACATCCATGATTTCAGGACATGTCAACTGAGACCCTGTAAAGCCACAAGTCCAAAGCCCCAAAGTTGTCACGAGGGAACCAACACCAACGGGGCACATGTTCAGGCGTAGTGCTGGGCTGTTCCCTGGGCTGACGAGTGTAATTTACTGTCAGATAGATTCGTGATGCTGGGCATTGGCGCGTTCAGATCTAATTAGTTGCTATCCCTGTGCCTCTTGTTGTGTGGCTATGGGTTGCTATGGGTCAATATTAGCCAACTAATGGGTGATAATCACCAACAAATTTGATTTCATAGGGGATACAGTGGTTAATGATTGAATGATGGGTTTTGACCCATAGCCATATTGGGATGTGTTCATTGACTGTTCATCTATCCCTATCCCCATGTGGAGATGGCGCAGGTCGAAGTTTGCCGGTGCGACAGGTTCTGGGGAGCGTTTCTGGTTGGGCGGTCTGTGCAGAGATTAGCTGGTGAAGGTTTCTAGAGAGGGTAACAAGGATTAATCTGTGTTCATGATAGCAATAGTTACCAACAATCTAACAGTTATTGATTCATGGTCATTAATATATGCTTAATGCTGGTTGTTGCTTATTTCATATGTTGATATTATGTTTGGTCAAAATGGTGCGTTTTATATGGTTAATGGTAGTTATCTACATGATTGAGAATGTTGAATAGCTCTACTTATGATTCTTGTCGATTTGGGATGCTGAGAACATCCCTGAGAATGATTTGTCGGGCGAATAGAACCCGAGGCGTGCGACCCAACGCACACAGGAACACACAAAATAATGTTCTTTCATATTCGAGTTGGTGGGTTCAAGCATAGGGATGTTCCCCAACGAGGATGAATGCCACTAAGCTGCAGTTGGACATGAGTTGATCTTCATAGATCCGCTAAGCTGCAATTAAAGTTTTCGCAGGGGATCGTTTTCAGCCACCAGGTCTAGTTTTTATTTCTTCCTGAATAGTTGTCTCTCCAACAGCATGTTGATCAGTGGTGTTCACCAACACATTTGTATAGTTTGCTGTGTGGTGATTCACTCCTAGTATAACCCAACCAGTATTGACCACTATATTAGTTGACCATCATACGTTAATCATATCATATAATCATTAATCACTATGTCCTTTGTTATAGTTGGTGATTTTTCCCAGCACTAACCATCATGAACCATCAATGAACCATTATTAACCCATCATTTTCAGTTTGTAAGATGATCCAAATCACCAATGAACCAGTATTAAGCATCCTCAACCAACATCAACCATCAATAACCATTTTTGCCTGATTGGTACACACCTTTGCTTAGTTGAACCAGTCGCTCCTTCGCTTTCTGCTGGGGGGTGGCTGCTAAGACCGCTGCGCAACCATCAATAACCATCATTAGCATTGTTTCAATGAAGCAGTAATGGCTACCCAGGATTAATAAACCGTAGGTTTATGAAAATAGGGGGTATCCCCAACCAAAGCCGACTGGTTTTCCATTAAAATGGGAACCCCCCTAGTTAATCAACCAGGGGTTTAGCTTACTCCTGGGTTACCATTATTAAGCATCCTTAACCAGCCTCAAGCAGTCGATCAGCCGCTGGGCCCACCGTTTGACAGGTCTGCTCTGCCACAGCGCCTGTGGGGGGTGCTCTCTCGTACCGTCGTGGCACAGGCGAGTTGCCAGCTCCAGGGAATCGGCAGTTGGTGGATGTTGGTGGTTTCAAACATGTTTTTTTAAGGGGATTCCCATGGTTAACTGGATGGCTTATACCCACTAACTTAGCCTTTTAGTGTTTTTGGGATATAATTGATTTACCATAGAACCACTAAAAATATTTTGTTAGCAAGGGATCTATAAGCCACCAAGTTTTTGTTTAAGGGGATTCCAATGGTTAATCACAGGAGATGGGGGATACTAAGGCAACAATGATGCTTAGACAGCTACTAGTACTGTTGAATTTCATGGTACCCACTCTAGAGCTACCTAACGAGTCGAAAACGACTCGTGGTCGAAAGACCGGTTGGTGCTTAGACGAGTCCTTGACAGTTGGTGTAGCTGCGAACAGTTGGTTGCCCGGGGACAGCGCATGACAGCGCCAAATGGAGAGGTACTTCGCGGTTGGGACCGCAACAGTCATGCCGAACTTCCAGTACATACTTCTGGCCCACTTCTGGCATGACTTGCTTGGTGGTAGGCAATTATTCCATCTAATATTTGTAATCGGTGTTGATTGACACCAACCAGCTATCAGCCACCAAGCAGCTATCAGCAAGCATTACTAAGATATTGGATTGATTGACAAGGTGATAGATGGTGATACTACCCACCAACCATCAAACCAACACTGTACCATTCTGCCACATTGACATGGCTGTGGGTGAAAACCCTTAGTCCCCCTGGTTCCCCCACTATTAACCAGGCTGTTTTCCCTATGAAATTGTTGGTGGAAATCCCCCATTAGTTGGTTGCTTAATATTGACCCATAGCCATATAATTGGTACATATCCCCTATAATTGTTAGTTATCATTCCCTACTATTAACCAGCTAAACCAGCCATTATTCAGTTGCTTGTTTGGCAAGGTGAAACTAACCACCCACCAGCTATCACTAGCTGCCATCCAGCTTCGCACCTCGGTTGACTGGTTCCCCACGAAAGTGGCAGCCGGTGGTCCAGCAGGTGGTCCCAGCATGAGTGAAGTTATAAAGCATGAGCTGTTGAAAGATGTGATTGTTGCATATTGTTGCTAGTTATATCGGATTATATTTGGTTATTGTTGATTGTCAATTGTTAACCAGCAAGCACTGAAGAACCACGAAGACCACACCTTAATAGCTCGATTCTTTGTTGATTACGGGCAGGAGCTTGCAGTCGTCCACACGATCACCAGCTAGAAACGAGAACGGAGGGATATTGACAACATCGGAGACACAATCTGGCAGCCTGTTGAGTGTTTCTAATGCTAAAGTAGTACAAGAGATAGAGATGCGGATTCTGCTTTTGAACTATTATCCACCGTTGCCGTTGTGTGTTGTGAATTAGGAGTAATCGCCATTAGAGATTATGAGTTTCCAGAATTTACCAACAACTACGATCACGAGCTTCATGCTTCACCCCTCTATTTTTCGTTGGTATTTGCAGCTTCGCTTGAACGCTTCCCTTGGCTGTCGTTTTATCCGTAGCACTATGTACGTGGTTTTTGTTGCTACTTTATCTACAATCTATTCCAAGTCTAAGAAAATGTGGCGGCCGTGGTCGTGGTGGGGGTTGTCATGATTCGAGTCTTGTAGATTGTAATCCATAGAGATTATGACCAGCCGGTAACCAACAATTAATAATACCTTATACCATTGGCAACCAAGACCTCCTTTCTAGGTGGCATTTTCCATATTTGGGATGCTTAAAACCTTCCTCTATCATGGCTATATTGGTACCAAGGGTAATTAAGTGTTAAGTTTCACACCATACAGAATTTCAACAGGCATGGATTTTTCACAACACACTGGTAACTGAGTCGTTGCAACAGGTCTATGTCAACAGATGGTGTACTGACTGTCATTTAGCCCTAGAACTTGCGTTCAGCGCTGCCGCGAGCCTTTAACAACAAGTTATGGTTGCTCATTAGTGACATTAGCGGTTACTACACTGGATGATAACTACGGGGTTACCACTATGACTTGAGAAACCACCATATAGCAACAGCAGAATGGTTGTTGCTATTGTCCGTGGTTGTTTTGGTCAAGAATTATATCCTATTGTATCCTGAGTCCTGTTGCCATGCAATGCTTGATTTTATTGGCAAAACATGGAACAGTGAGGACAATACCTTTCGGTAGTTACCAGTAGTCTTACGATAACCACTTCCACAGTGACGGACAACGAACTAGCTAACATATCTTCGTCAAGTGCCAGAAAAAAATCCGAGTGTGTATGGCTTTGTGCAAAAATGGTGCACCCCCAAAAGGTGATGGTTTCCACATCAAGTAATGATATGATCGTTTTTGGATGATTCGTAATTACGGTATCACTAGTAATTTATGAACTAACCAGTACAATACCCTTGCCACCAACAACTTTAGGCACTTGCAAACTTGTTCGGGTCAAGGTCGCCTCAAAACCCATGGTGTTTGTGTTACCCTGAAGTTGGATCTGACACTCTTCAGTCCAAGATGTCCCTAGACCAACTCAAATACTGAAGACACTTGAAGTTCTATGAACTCCTGAAGGTCTATGACCAACTCAAACTTTTAACTCAAATGGGTCACCAACTCAGCCCTCCAATTCTCGCCAGGTGATTTCCGTGGCAAGAGTCAAGATGCTCGTCGTCCGTTCCAAGCCCCCGCCGGGCCGCCTCGCGCCGCGACCGCCCGCGCTCCATCGCCCCCGGTGCGGCAGGGCCCGCCACCCCCTGGCGC
>VSDK01026717.1:362637-373526 GCA_009767595.1 Symbiodinium kawagutii
AGGAATGCCAGAAAATGATGGCTTCTGATCAAGAAGCATTTTTGGGATGGGTTATAGATGGTTATAGCATGTTATAACCACCAAGTTCTGCTGCCCAAAAATGCCACTGATTGTTATTGTAAAGCTTGGTAATAATCTGAAGATCCTCATCAGTGTTTGCCACTGGCACCAGATCACAGAATGTCACATTCTCCTAAGAATGTAACATGGTTCAATGATTCAAGCTAGGAAGCGGAATTGCCGAAAAATCATGTGTCCAAAAACAGACACGGTCAGCCAATGGTTCCCCGCAGTTGGGGGAAATCAATGCTCGAAACAGCAGATTTTTGGCAAATGATCTACCGTGGACGTATATACATTGAACTCATCGACAACTCCTGCGTCCAGCAAGTTGTAGTTTCTTCTTCGCAAAATGATGCATCTTTGAAAGTGTGCACGTCAAATTACAACTAGATGTGAACAATCTAGAGGTGTTTCTCAAAATAGGGGACCCCTAAATCATCCTTCGTGTAACCTTTTTTAGCAATAAACCAAACATTGTGGGGGGTTCCCTATTTTGAGAAACCCCCATATGGTAAAACGAGCAGCATGCATGCACTTATAAAAACTATCTCAGGTATGGGTTGCTATCAAGTGCTGATGGCTTGCAATCCATGTCGATAGGTGTGTTTCTCAAAATAGGGGACCCCAGGATGGCTGGTTTACGGTCAATAAACAAGATGATTGCGGGGTAAACCTATTTTGAGAAACACCCATATCCGCATGAGGTTTCTTACATCATGTTTCATATCAAGCATGCTATCTTGATATGGTCATAAAAACCAACTAGACCTATAATTGACCACCATGAACAGCTATCAACCACTACCGTTGTCATTCTTCAGCATCATCAACGGTCATCAAGCCCTACCAAGCATCAACGGTCACCAAGTGAATTTCCCCAGAGGGCTTGGGCACCTGGGCGCGAGGACTCTGCATGGACCGTGGCCAGAGCTCAAGAAGCTGTGGAGCACGAACAGGTGCCGAACGCTGAAGGATCTGCCTGGTTCTGCTGATGACTGCCTGGTGGTTTGATTGACCTGGATATTGAATAGATATGTTGAGCATCAATAATGGCTGAGGGGGATTATTGGCTGGTAAGAGGGGATAAACTCTTGTATAATTTTTATTTTCACTCATATTTTTCAGGGGATTGGCTGGGAAATATGAATTGACATTGGAATATTGTCGGTTTGTCAATCAAAGCCACTCCCAGCTATATTTGGAATGGTTGATTTACTCATATTTTTTAGGGAGTGAGAACATGTGATAACCACCCACGAATCCCATGAGATAATCAGCAATGGTGAGCCGATTGTATATTGTGGCTGGATGTGGCTGGGTCTTGTCTTTTATCCACAATTCGTGATACGCATTGCAGTCGCAAAATTGTCCGCTGGTTATCTTGTGCATGTAGCCCTGGGGCGCAGAATGGCCAGTAAGTGGAACGTAAGGGTGGCGCAAGGGTGGCATGGGTGGCTAGCCCACTGCCTGAAGCTTAGCAGGTGCAAAACACAATGATTTGGTCCACTGACCCACTTTGGGATGACTCACTTGCCACCAGTGGCAGCACATTCCGCGGATGCAAGTGGTACATCGTGCAGAAATAACTCACGTTTTTCGTCTAGGTGGGCGGGGCCAGGATATTGATGCGGTTCGGCCATGATTCCTCAATGCACTGTCAACGCTGAATGAATCAGCCCCACTTGAAATGAGTTATTTCATCCTGATATGCATGAGTTGGAGCCACCACTTCACCCTGGCTTACATTGATCCATGAGTTGATCACCAATCAACAACTATTGATAATCTGAGAATTCGTGGTGATCACTTTATGGCTCAAGTTGATCACCAATTCTCAGTGAGCTGATCATCAATTCATCCAACTCACTGAGAAAGTTCGCTCAGTTAATCCATGAGTTGATCATCAATTTATCAAACTTGCCCCAACAAAACCCGCGTAACCTGGCAAATTTGTCAGGACTTCCCATCCAACACCTGGGCTCCTTGGCACCAGGCATTGGTGCGTGAGAAGGTGGATCATGTGCAACACCTACGTGAGGCGACGGGAGCAAAGCGCTGGGCACCGGTGCGGACTACCAGTTTGGACTGTGAACCCATAGCCATGCTGAGGCATTTACTATTATATTCATGAACTATTTACTCAGTAAATTATAGTAAATTATAATACAATAGTTTACTATATTCACTATTGTATTGTGTCTATTTACTATTATTTACTTTAATGAAACTCCCTAGTAGCAATGATTTTGCATTCACTCTTATATTTATTGTGAATCGGACTACAAGTATGATTGATTATTTATTATGATTGTCATTTTGCATACGTGTGTGGTATGGTTTATCAGCCATTATGAATCGGACTCTGCATATGTGTTTGTTATTGCATATGGTGACGGACAGGGTTCTTATTTCGAAGACACGAGCGAGTGGAACATGGCAGCTGGGTGTGGCATTTTACTGGAGGTTGCCCTCATTTTTCTTAACTGATGTCATTGTGACTTCAATGTCAGATCAACAAACCCGGCGTTGTGGGAGTCTCACATGGGACTCCCACACAGCGGCCTAGGAAAAGAAGCAACGAGTGGAGCAGGAGAAAACCAATGCTGCTCAGGACTGATGCTACATCTGGAGCGTTTGCGTGTTCTGGGTGCAGTGGCTGAATTGCAACTCGAAAAGCACCAGTGCCATTGCTCTGCAATGTTCGCCTCATATCCTCATCCCCAAGCCCAACCATTGCTATGCTTGAGGCTGTCACCGCAGCCACAATTACATGCTGGGCTTTGTTTGAACCATGCCCTCAAATGATGGTAGGGCCAGCATCAAGCATGCCATTCGAGCGGCTATAGGCTGTATCTTTGTTGGACATCCCTGTGCGGGCGAATTTCGTTCTAGTGCAAACATGGGGACTACGTGGTTTCCATCCTATTGGAAAGACCCAGAACTGTGGGGCGATTCCATGCGAATCATTGCATTTTCATCATTTCAAAGGGGATATGTTCAAAGTATATTCCTGCCAAATCTAACTTGCACTTTCTATGGTTGATATTGAAGGGTTATTGTTGATGGTCAGTGATCAGTGGTCAAGGATAATTGACGTTTAATAAATGCTTGCATCTCTTAACAACTGTTATGATTATTGTTTTATCTATTCACAACTACCATTTCTTGTTTGTGAGAGGTTATGAACCATCCGTTGAGCATCGTCAACCATTAGCAACCATCATTTGCCATGACCAGCATTAACGATCAGTCAAGCATCAATTAATCATCATCAACCCTCAATCGAGCATAGCATCCATATCAATAAACGTATTCGTCATGATTGACCATAAATCAACCAAACATTGAAAAAACATGGAATTTGCCATCAGATGAAGCATTACTTTAGCATCAATCAACCACTAATCAACCATCAATCAAACACCAATTTACCATCATAAATCATCAACTAAGTGTGAACTGATCATCAACTAACCATCCACCATGAACTAAACATCACCTAAGTCAACTAACCCAATCTGACCCATCACCGGTTCAGCCTTAACGAACATCCATGACCTAAGCACCGCACCGCAACGGTTCAACGCGTCACCGAGCCTCGTTGCGCCAGGAGCGCGCGCTGCAAGAGCACCTGGACGTGGCGCACTTGGCCCGTCAGCTGGCAGCGGAGAAGGACGTGGACCGTGGCAGCGTCCCTGGGTGGTGAGCAGAACCGGGGGATGATCGGGTGGAGCTATGACCTTATAATGGGTGGATGATTGACAATCAGGCTTGTAACCAGGTGATACTTACAATCAGGTGGATGATATCACTTATCCACCTTATAATGGGTGGATGATAGGTTGACAATCAGGTGGATACTTACCATATGATATTCGATCATTGACAATAGTTGGATAATAGATGGGAAATCATGATAAGGCTGTTGTGGTGGGTAATGGTAATCATCCCATCCACCCTACAACAATAGGTGGATAGATGGGATGATTACCATTGCCAACCACAACAGCCTTACAATAGCTGGAGAATAGCTTGATGATAGGTGGATAGTGGGTGGAATAGGTGGATAATAGGTTGACAATCAGGTGGATACTTACCATATGATATTCCATGATTACTACCAACCACAATAACCTTATAATAGGTGGAGAATAGCTTGATAATAGGTTGATAAGAGGTGGAATAAGCTGGGTAACCTTATAAATGATGGTTGATGGTAGAAGGGAATAGCCAAGCAGAATGGATAAACAACTATTGATTGAATGGTTGTAGTCACTAGTGGTTACCAAAAGTAAGTTGATCATGGTTACTTTATGATGATTGACATTGATGGCGAATTGGTTGGTTAATGCTTCATTAATTGCTAACGATGCTGAGTTAGTTGGTTAATGAACATAAGTGATGGTTAGTTCATGCTGGGCAATGATGCTTCGGGCTGGTTCAGGATGGTTATTGCATGGTCAATAACAATGTTTTATGCTGGCTAATACTGGTTGATAACGGTTCATCATGTACTTTGACGATTGTTATAAGTGCTATGCAAGGTGTCATGGTGCTAGGACAAAATGGCATATGATTCATGAGGACAGGTCAATTAGCCAAAGCTGGCTGTAGCATTTTTCTGCTTGATTGAATTAAATGTTGTCTACGAGTGGATTTCACGAGATGTACATTCTATCATTGTGATCTGTGAGGGCCTTCAAGAAAAACACAAGGATGCGACATCAAGTTCGAAAGAGGTAGGGACATCAGCGAGGAAGAATTAGCGCAGGTTCGCGTAGAAAATGCCAAGTTCTGTTCCTGGAATTACCAATGGAACAACGGCAGCTAAACCCAGCTATACTCAATAGAGAGCAAAAATGAAAGCAGCAGTTCCTCTCATCGTCATTCCAGAAACTATGATGATTCTGTTCTGATTCCTCATTTCCCTCATTTGAAATGAACTATGTGTCCTCTAATGGCGGGATAGAATAACATATCAATCCCTCTTTTTCGGGTCCTTTTTGGGAACTCTTGTTGGGATATATAATTTGAAAGTGAAAACGTCCTGCTCCACCAGCAGCATGCACTTGCCAACAGACACCGTGGGACAGGACACCAAGGGGGATTGAACGATACGTGGGACGTCATGGGACCATGGCCCTGCAAGATGAATCCAGGCAGTGTCATAGGTTAAACCATGGCGAGACCATGGTGATTCACCATCATTGTTCGTCAAGGTGCATAACGATGTATAGTTGCTGTTCATACAAGTTAAACATGTGTTTCTGTGTATAGCCGTTCTGAAGATCATTTATACAGTATGTTCATTATTTATGATTTAAATGATAGTATACATGTGGATAGAATATCTCACCTGTTCAATATTTAGATCATTTAAAGTACCTATTGAGGATGGTCCAGGTTGATGTTCTAGCTACTCCAGGATCACCATTTGGTTTGCCGTTCTGGCAAACTCACATCATGGCTAACTAGTAGGCTGGCTCCTTCAATCTGGTGGTTTCTCAAGTCATACCCCCAAATCATCCATTCATACTCATTTAGAGTCATAAACCAACCATGATTCATAGTCATTTAGAATCATAAACGAACCATTTGTCAGGCTTCCCTATGTTGAGCACCCCCCCATCTTCTGCTGCTCCCAGCAGTGTCCCCATCACCGCCAGGAGCGGCTCCTGGAGAATTTGCAGTTCAGCCGCACCTGTTTGCAAGCTCCTTTGAGGCGCGACTGCTGAGCAGGCAGTTACCCCACCCAAACTCGCGGCGGCACCGGGAGTGCGGTCCCTGCGCCAACTTAGTGGATAGATGGAATTACATGGACATCCGAACTGCTGCGATTTTCTTACTTTCGCCCATGTGTTCTATTGTTACATTGGGCTAGTTTGCTCTTGGGATAACATCTCCCGGGGTTTGAACATTTTGCAACCTGGACGTTTGCAAGTGGTGCATTCCTGTCCTGCTGATCATCCGACCTATTTTGAACCCTAGGTCCTACAACCTACAGTCACCATTTTCCGGTACAGATTGACCTTTCTGCGACGGGTGAGTAGTTTAATGACATTTGATTATGATATGATGACCCAAACCTAAACTCTAGATCACAAGGCTTAAAACACTACAGCCTAGACCACCAAACAGCATTTGGTACTTTCTGGCTTTGAGCCATGATGGCCGTTTGCTGCGTCCAAAGACTTTCTTGCTCAAAAAACCTCGTCCCATATGGGCAAACCGCAGAGGGAAGGAACATGCAACTTGACACATGGTGGTTCCTCAAGTCATCGGGATAGCCCCGAATCATCGAACATGTACCATCCAGTAGCTGGTACTCAGTACCCTTCCAGTTACCTATGGAGTCCAGGGAACCCCTGGCGTAGGGATAGTTACCTATTCTAAGTCGGCAACTGGAAGGGTAGGATGTGATAACATCCATTGTTGCTTCAGCACTTTCCACCCAGCCGAGGCGGAGATAACCACTTTCGCCGAAACATTTGCGGGTCCAAGAATTGTCAATGCTTACAGGCAGGCGCCGTGGTGGTGGAAAGCCATGTTTTCCGCTGCAAATTTTGATTCGATAGCGACGGGGAACCAAGAACTTACTCTTGAGGCGAAGCTTCATTTGGCCGGATACAAATTGCTTTGACAATCTTTGACAGATGATTACATGGGTCTGGAATAGTTTGGACATGTACGGATCAAGCATCTAAAAGTTCAAGACTTGTGCTCTGCAATGCTTATGTCCGATCCAGACGGATAGTTTTGGCCTTCTGCTTGACCAGCAGCACATTATGGATGGTCACCGGATGGTGACCACATGTGACCACAGTGGCCACAGGGCTGATTGAGCACGTTTTATGGCATAGTAGGGCCCGAGTTTATTGGGATTTTATGGCTCATGTCTTATATCATGGAACACGTCAGATATTCGTGCAATTTCTATGATCATGCAACATGTACGTGTACCCGCATTCTTGTCTTTTCGCTGTGCACTTACATGTTTGTTGCTTAAATTCCAGGTTTTCTTGGTGAGGGCTCCAAGCTAGTTGATTCCCGTCAACTGCCTTTCTAGTAGCCACTTCATCCTATTCTCTATTAGACGCACTGGGAATACCTGCGGTACGAAACAAAAGCGTAAACAAATTACAGTATCCATACACGACCATGGGCTACTGGATATCAACTGCGAATCATCAGCCATCATGAGAAATCGCTGGCCACAATCAAAAACAAAGAAATAGTATCAGCCAACATATGTAAACAAAACCATCAGCTACAGTATAAATCATCATCGACCCCCATTAAGCTCATGGAATCACATCCATGGGTCTTGGAAAGGGCTCCAAACCGCGATCTCCCAGCAGTTCGCTATGGCAAAGTCGATGGAAGGTAATCATCGAACTTCTAAGCGCAGGGCCATATACCTTAGCTTGGGAGTTTTTGTTTTTTCGTCAACAGGAAAACTGGGGGCATGACCAACCAACAGAGGTGGCAAATAGGTGGCTTGGAAAACACAGGTGGATACTCTGGGCGCTCTTGGTGACATTTGTGTGATATTGTGATGTCCTTTCCACTGTTCATCATGTTTTTGGTAGTTCCGGTGCCTATGCTTGTTCATAGCACGGGACTACTGACGGTTTCAGGTGGAGTCATATATTTTGCATTACTTTTTTTCACAACTTTGCATGTGTCTCGAAGCTGTGTTTAAAAACATTCGATTTCTAGCGGTCTGTACCAGCGTGGAATTACTATATTATTGTTGTCCAAAGTGACAGCGTCGCTCCGTGGCAAGTGGCCAAAACCATGCCCACATAGGGGGTTTCCGGTTTCCACCGTGCTTTAAGCCAAAAGCGTGCAATATGCCGCACGACCACCGGGGAGGCATATTGTGTCATTTCGGGCTCGGACCCAAAAAAACCTTACGTGACCACAGTTTTGGGAGTACAGTACCTCTGAGTAATGGTTTATTGTCAAGCATTCAGATCTGTCAATCACCAGTCTTGTAGATACAAGATGATGCAATTGTATGTATGTGGGTATTTCTTACATGTAAGAGAATGTTATAGAATGGGCTAGCGCCCAGGTGCCGCCGACCCCCTTTATACATGTCTGAAGATTCAGTGGTGCATGCTTGGCCTGAGAGACGGCTACCACATCTAAGGAAGGCAGCAGAAGTGCAACGTAGCCAAACCTGACACAGAGAGGTAGTGAGTACGTGCAAATAAATAACAATGCAGAGCATTATAGACCATTTGGAATGAGTACGGCTCTTTATGAGTATCAATTGGAGGGCAAGTCTGACGCAGGTAGCTGCAGTAATTTGAGATCCAAATAGCCATTATTGAACATGTTGCGCTGAGGCATCTTGTAGGTTAATTTCTGTCGGCAGGTGCGGGTGAAAAGTGAACCGGGGGCGGAGGCTGCAAAATGCAAGCCTGAAATGGTGATATATAGATCAATGATTTTTGGTAAAAATGGCGCAGCGTGAGTGAGGTACTTGCAAAGCATTGAATGGAAGCCTGACACGAAACATAAGAATGAATAGGATTTGCAGGAATAGGATTTGCAGGTCTAGTGCATATGCTCGGTGAGTGAAATCTCTATGATGTTCTTTGGGGTGAGTTGAATCTGGGCCCAAGCGCATCACAGCAGATGCCGGGCCGTTTGATCAAGGTGTGCCTTCCATGCGGGCCAAAAATGCATGAGGCTGCCCATGCCAGCATAGTTTGCATGAGGTCTTCCGTGCTGACAGTAAATGCACGAGGTGCTGAAAAGCACTTAGCGGGCTTGTCCCGTGCCCGGAAGGGCTCCCCTTCGGGGGTTGTATGTTTCGACGCAAATCCGGTGAGGAGCCCTTCTGGGCACGGGTCAAGCCGGCTAAGTGCATTTCAGCGCCTCGTGCCTTTGCAGTCGGCACGGAAGACCTCAAGCAAATTATGCTGGCATGGGCAGCCTCACGCATTTTTTGCTTGCACGGAAGGCACCCCTCGTGCCATGGGCCCGGCACCCTGCTGTGATACACTTGTATTTCTTCTTGTTGTTGTTGTTGTTGTTGTTGGTGGTGGTGGTGGTGGTGGTCGTGGTGTCGGTGTCGGTGTCGGTGATGGTGTCGGTGTTTGTGTTTGTGTTGTTGTTGTTGTTGTTGTATTTAGATATACATTAATGTATATATATAGATAGATATCTATTTAAATAGATAAATAGATAGATAGAAAGATAGATAGATAGATAGATAGATACATAGATAGCATGAATGTGTGTTAATATACGCACCTCAGATGTACCCCCTGATCCTCCGACGGACCTATGCCAATTTCCTGGGTTGGATACATCATCATTCCCTTTCGCATGACCTATCACTACCTCAATTTGCATATTGGCCGCTGCAGCTGCAATGGTTTCATCAGATGGGGTTGTCCACAAAAGACGGCTTTGGTCGGCTTGCCAGTAGATAGTCGATGGGGGATTGGATTGGCTTGTATCTCCTGATTAATCAGCATGAGAATCAGAGCCTGTACCCCAAAAAATTGATGTGTTCCGATCTCAAAAGGATTCTTTTGGGCTAGTTCCGGGAACCCTCATTGATAGACATAACATACCTACATTTTGATTGGTTCAGAATATTTGTCACGCATTCTCCCAGCTAGACGTGATGTTCTATGTTGAAACTCTACTCAACTTTGGTCACAACACGAAGACGGGCCACCTGTAAGGCTTGTCCATAAATTGTTGCACCTACTGTCCAGCTGTTCACAGCTATAGCTGAACGGGAAACCACCACATGGGGGTACACCATGGCGAACTGGACACAGCCAATGGTCTGTGCACCAAGCGACCTCAGCGGGACAGGTTTGAGGATCACTTTGGAGCAGGTGGAAAAATGGACGCGAGGCTTCCAAGGCACAGGGGAAGTGCGGTGGACCTGTCGGATGTTGCTGATTGTTGATCATTTGGGCACCGAGTAGTAAAAAGTATGAGCCATGATAGATGGTTTGTTCTTGTTGTTCTTGTTGTTGTTGTTGTTGTTGTTGTTGTTGGCATTGTTGTTGTTGTTGTTGTTGTTGCTGTTGTTTTTATTGTTCTTGTTCTTGTTATTGGCGTTGTTTTGGTTGTTGGGGCTCCTTCTCTTGTTTCAGCTTTCGTTGATTTTGTGGTCGCGAGTTTTTGCGGATGTGTGGTCAATCTTGTTTCCCGTGGCTTGCTTGAGACCTTTCCTCACAGCCTTCTTGCTGACGTCCTGTTTGGCTTTGGGTGTCTGTGGGTTGTTGTTGGTGTTGTTGTTGTTGCTTTTGTTTCTGTTGTTTTTGTTGTTGTTGTTGTGGTGGTGGTGGTTTTTGTTTTTATTGGTGTTCTTGTTGTTGTTGGCATTGTTGTTGTTGTCGTGGTTGTTGTGGTTGTTGTTGTTGTAGTTGTAGTTATTGTCATGTTTGTTGTCATTGTTCTTTCCAAAATTATTGTTGTGGGTGTCGTTGGCGCTGTCCCCGTCCTTGTTCTGGATGTTGTCGTCGTTGCTGTTATTGTTCTGGTTGTGGTTGTTTTTGCTGTTGTTGTTCTTGTTCTTGTTTTTGTTCTTGTTTTTGTCGTTGCTGTTGTGGTGTTTGTTGTAATTGTTGTGGTTGCTGTTGTTGTTCTTGCTCTTGTTTTTGTTTTGCTTCTTGTTTTTGTCGTTGCTGTTGTGGTGTTTGTTGTAATTGTTGTGGTTGCTGTTGTTCTTGTTGCTGTTGTTCTTGTTGTTGTTCTGGTTGTTCTTGTTGCTGTTGCTGTTGCTGTTGCTGTTGCTGTTGCTGTTGCTGTTGCTGTTGCTGTTGCTGTTGCTGTTGCTGTTGCTGTTG
>VSDK01026728.1:664-21700 GCA_009767595.1 Symbiodinium kawagutii
ATCATCATCATCATCATCATCATCATCATTGCCATCGTCATCTGATCAGCATCATCATGACCTTCATCATCACCATCATCATAATCATCATCATCATCATTGCCATCGTCATCTGATCAGCATCATCATGACCTTCATCATCACCATCATCATAATCATCATCATCATCATCATCATCATCATTACGATCGTTATCTGATCAGCATCATCATCATGACCTTCATCATCATCATCATCATCATCATCATCATGGCCTTCATCATCATCAGCAGCATCATCATCATCATCATCAGCATCATCATTACCAGCGTCATCTGATCAGCAGCATCATCATCATCATCACCATCATCATGACCTTCATCGTCATCATCATCATCATCACCATCATCGTCATCACCGTCACCGCCATCATCATCATCATCCTCCTCATCATCATCATCATCATGGCCTTCATCATCATCGTCATCATCATCATCATCATCATCATGACCTTCATCGTCATCATCATCATCATCCTCATCATGACCTTCATCGTCGTCATCATCATCATCATCCTCGTTATCATCATCAGCAGCATCATCCTCATCATCATCATCCTCCTCATCATCATCATTATCAGCAGCATCATCCTCATCATCATCATCAGCAGCATTATCCTCATGATCATCATCATCATGACCTGCATCATCATCATCATCACCAACGTCATCTGATCATCATCATCATGACCTTCGTCATCATCATCATCATCATCATCATCATCATCATCATCATCATCATTACGATCGTCATTTGATCAGCATCATCATCATGACCTTCATTGTCATCATCATCATCATCATAATCATCATTATCATCGTCATCATCCTCATCATCATCAGCAGCATCATGACCATCGTCATCTGATCAACATCATCATCATCATGACCTTCATCATCATCATCATCATCATCATCATCATCATCATCATCATCATCATGACCTTCATCCTCATCATCATCATCATCATCATCATCATCATCATCATCATGACCTTCATCCTCATCATCATCATCAGCAGCATCATCCTCATCATCATCATCATCCTCATCATCATCATCAGCAGCATCAGCAGCATCATCCTCATCATCATCATCATCAATATCATCATTACCATCGTCATCTGATCAGCATCATCATCATGACCTTCATCATCCCCATCATCATTATCATCATCATCATCATCATCATTACCATCGTCATCTGATCAGCATCATCATCATGACCTTCATCATCATCATCATCATCATCATCATCATCATCATTATCATCTTGACCACCATCATCATCATCATCATCATCGTCATCATTATCATCATTGCCATCGTCATCTGATCAGCATCATCATCATGACCTTCATCATCATCATCATCATCATCACCATCATCATCTTGACCTTCATCATCATCATCATCATCATCATCATCATCATCATCATCATCATTGCCATCGTCATCTGATCAGCATCATCATGACCTTCATCATAATCATCATCATCATTACGATCGTCATCTGATCAGCATCAGCAGCATCATCCTCATCATCATCATCATGACCTTCATCGTCATCATCATCATCATCATCATCATCATCATCATGACCTTCATCGTCATCATCATCATCATCATCATCATCCTCCTCATCATCATCATCAGCATCATCATCATCATCCTCATCATCATCATCCTCATCATCATCATCATCATCAGCAGCATCAGCAGCATCAGCCTCATCATCATCAGCAGCATCATCATCGTCATCATCATCATCATCATCATCATGACCTTCATCGTCATTATCATCATCATCATCCTTATCATGACCTTCATCGTCATCATCATCATCATCATCATCATCATCATTTTCATCATCATCATCATCATCATTACGTTCGTCATCTGATCAGCATCATCATCATGACCTTCATCATCATCATCGTCATCATCATCATCATCATCATCATTATCATCATCATCATCATGGCCTTCATCATCGTCATCATCATCATCATCACCATCATCATCATGACCCTCATCGTCATCTGATCAGCATCATCATCATGACCTTCATCGTCATCATCATCATCATCATCATCATCATCAGCAGCATCATGACCATCGTCATCTGATCAGTCAGCATCACCATTATGACCTTCATCATCATCATCATCATCATCATCATCATGACCTTCATCATCATCATCATCATCAGCAGCATCATCCTCATCATCATCATCATCAGCAGCTTCATCCTCATCATCATCATTAGCAGCATCATCCTCATCCTCATCCTCATCATCATCATCATCATCATCATCATCATCATCATCATCATCATCTTCATCATCATTATCAGCAGCATCAGCAGCATCATCCTCATCATCATCATCATCATCAGCAACATCATCATCAGCAGCATCAGCAGCATCATCATCATCCTCATCATCATCAGCAGCATCATCATCAGCAGCATCAGCAGCAGCATCATCCTCATCATCACCATCATCATCATCAGCAGCATCGGCAGCATCATCCTCATCATCATCATCAGCAGCATCATCCTGATCATCATCATCATCATCATCATCATCAGCATCAGCAGCATCATCAGCATCAGCAGCATCATCCTCATCATCATCATCATCATCATCAGCAGCAGCATCAGCAGCATCATCAGCAGCATCATCCTCATCATCATCATCAGCAGCATCAGCAGCATTATCCTCATCATCATCATCATCAGCAGCATCATCATCATCATCATCATCATCATCATCATCAGCAGCATCATCCTCATCATCATCATCATCATCAGCAGCATCAGCAGCATCATCCTCATCATCATCATCATCATCATCATCAGCAGCATCAGCAGCATCATCCTCATCATCATCATCAGCAGCATCAGCAGCATCATCCTCATCATCATCAGCAGCATCAGCAGCATCATCCTCATCATCATCATCATCCTCATCATCATCATCATCATGACCTTCATCGTCATCATCATCATCATCATCATCATCATCATCCTCATCATCATCATCATCAGCAGCATCATCCTCATCATCATCATCATCATCATCCTCATCATCATCATCATCATCATCATCATCTTCATCATCATCATCAGCAGCATCAGCAGCATCATCCTCATCATCATCAGCAGCATCAGCATCATCCTCATCATCATCATCATCATCATCAGCATCATCAGCTTATCCTCATCATCATCATCATCAGCAGCATCAGCAGAATCATCCTCATCATCATCAGCAGCATCAACAGCATCATTCTCATCATCATCATCAGCAGCATCATCATCAGCAGCATCATCCTCATCATCATCATCATCATCAGCAGCATCATCCTCATCATCATCATCATCATCAGCAGCATCATCATCAGCAGCATCAGCAGCATCATCCTCCTCATCATCCTCATCAACATCCTCCTCATCATCATCATCATCATCATTTTCATCATCATCTTAATCTTCATCACCATCGTCATCAGAAGCAGCATGATCGTGCAGGCGAACTGTAGTGAGCGCCCCAGCTACCGCCAGGTCGAAGCTCGGGGGAGAGGTCCCTCGAAATCTCCGTGCGCCAAGTTGAGGCAATCCGAAGATGATCAAAAAACGCGTTGCAATCCGAAGATGATAAAAGATGATAGAACATATAGAAGCAGCAACGGATAGCAATGGACAGCAACAGATAGCAATGGATAGCAATCTTCAAGAAGATGAGCAATTGAGGGCGCAGTTCTGCTTTGGACGGTTGTATCTTCTGCATTGTGTGCTTGGAGCACGAAAACTTTTCGATGGGGGAGCTGGTATGAGCTGGTCGGGGAGTATTTTTGCTGCAAAAACTGGTCACCAAGCCACATCAAAAATCATGGGAATCAAACCAGAGAAATGGGGCTCACAGCGACTAAAAACTGGGCAAATGAACATCATAGCAAGGAGTATCCTGCTCACTGATGTGATGTTGACTAGCATATTAACCTACTGCTGTTTGTTTACCGCAAGAAGATCTTGGGACAATTTGACCAGCAAACATGATGCCTCAATCAAACATATTAACACAGCGGTGGAGTTGACAAACTTGAGGCTAAATAATCTTAAGCGCAAGCAACGAGAATCAACGAGACCTCCGAAACTTTTGCATCCACGGGGATTGTGGGAGCCGCAGGTGGGCAAAGCCATTGACGAATCTTGGCAGCACGTTTGAACCACCGCTCGAAAACTATGGAATGTCTTTATCTTCGCCGTTCCCGTGCCAGTCTCACAGCAAGTCTTTATGAGACTTCGTGTTGCGTACGCACTTTCCATGGTTTTTCACCACTTTCCTGGATCCATTCCGGAAAAATGATCATGAATGCAACGCGACACGAGGGTTTGCGCGTTTGATAGTGTTTATATTTTGCTATCGTATCACCCTTTGCTCGCACCACCACACAGGGCCATCACAGCAAACAGCTTGATTCGCAATATCACTTCTTTTTTGCGAGTGCCTCGAGTTGTCAGTGTGAGTTTGTGGATGTCTGTTCCATTTTGGAAATTTTTGGTTGTACCAAAGTGTGGCCAAATCTACAATAAGCGTAGCGAAAGCTGTGAAAAAAATCTTCTTTTCTCGAGCAACTCGAGGATGAGTTGACTAGTAGGTCCTCAATGGATAGATGCAGCATGCTGGCCGCCCAGCATGGCAATCCTACAAGCTGTTGGCCATCGTCTCATGCGGCTTGGAGCGCTCCAGAAGTACCACTCAATGTTTAAAGTATCATAAAGTGTCTTAAAGTAGTCAATACATGTCAATGATTGTCAATGCTATTTCAATGCGCCTATGAAGTCGTTCTTGAGAAAGTCTTACTGTAGGGTCTCGTTTGATTCTGTGTCGAGAATTCTGGAGATGTACCTTTCTTTTGCGACACTCTTCGATCTGCAAATTATCAAATGCAGGCTTTAGCCAAGCACACTTGCTGACACTTGAGATGTTTGCAATTGAATCAATGGGTTTGTCCCAGACACTGCAGAATAATGCAATACGAGTCAAGAGAATTCAAGATCATGCCTCCTGTCAATGTTGCGCACCATCAGAGTGAGAAGAATTCAACATAGTGCTGAAGCCTCGCAGAAAGACACACACATGAATTGTTCAGACATGCCGATGCTGAACGGATTTTGATTTGTTTTGCATGGCAGACATTTACTACCAGTTACTACCGTTGGTAGTTTCACAATGTTCAATGCAGAGCTGTGCTCTGTGATGCTCAGTGCTCAGTCATGCTCAGTCGTTTGGTGCCACGAATCAAGTTCGACATCGGCCTTGGGTAGCCTTGGAATGTTTCAATAGAACAGGCTGCAGATGCACAGAGCCCGCACAGACAGGGTGCATTCTGTGTTGCCAGGACTCTCAAGCACACAGTTGGATTTGCTAGCTCAAAAGTTTCCATATGTTTCTGGATGTTTCAATATTACATTATATTACCTAGAATTAGGTGCGAATAAAACAATTGAAAACAATCTTTGTGGAAATTAACGAATTACCACATAGCCAGAGTTTTGCCGAGTAAAAATGCATAGTGTTGCGTCTTGCCACTGGTTTAGTGCGACATTGCATGGCATTGTCTTGGGATTGCCTTCGAACAAGGGAAGGGTCTTGGCATTGCATCTTGCAGCCGACATCCGAAACTCCCCGGGCTGCCCTGGCTTGGGTTGAAAATGTTGAAAGCATTAATGTCCAACAAGTTTCCCGATTTGTTGGTACAGCCAGTCCAGGAGGATCCCATACGATCCCATCAGGTGGTCGTGAGTCCGGAGGAACTAGAGGAATGCTGCTAGGAACTGGTCAACTTTTCGGCTTTTTTTTTATGCTTGGAATGTGAGAAGCGCGTTATCCTCTGCAAAATTGTACAAACCACGTTGAAACTTCCCAACTTCAAAAGCAATGCAATGGAAAATGTTGGCGCAGAGTGCTGTCGCACTCTCCTGCAGCCTGCCATTTCTGAGAAAGCTCCCCGTCAGCAACCATGTAGGGTGATCAGATGTGATGAGCCTGCAAGCCTTAGCATTGATAGTTTGAGTACTCCGAGATGTTTAAGTCGTTGCCATGGTTCGAGAATTGTTGAATTTGCAGCTCCCTCCGCCATTAGTTATTTGCTTTACTCAGGTGTCTGTCACATATGTGTCACATACTTGCAAGTAAAGTTGGGTCATACACCGAGTCATACCATGTCCCTGCTGTCTTTAAAGGAGCTTACTGAGTCGCTTTGCTCAGCTTTGCTCCATATTTTTTGCAGAAACTGTTGTGGCCTCCCGTTTTTCGCGCTGGGGTTCTTCGGAGGGGACGAGCATCACCATTTTGAGCACAGATCCTCTCTGCTGAAGACCAAGTCATTGGCTGCTCCCCGTCTTTGCGTCTTCAAATGTGCTTCTTTTTAGAAAAATATGTTGATAATTTATATGAATTGATGAGTTGATATTTAGTTGCTTTGATTTCTTATTTTATGGTTGATTTATTTTTCAAACATGTTTTTTGGGGCACTTACAACCGAAAGATGGGGTCCAATTCTTCACGAGGATGCATGAGTCCGGATGAGGCTGCATGAGGACGCATAAGGATGCATGAGGCCGCAGGAGGACGCATGAGGCCACATGAGGCCTCGACAGAACGGAAATTAGGAAGGGAGGAGTTCAACCGGCGAAGGAAGGCGTTCAAACGAGGAAGGCGGGAATTCAAACGACAAAGGAAAGAGTTCCAACGAAGAAGTGGATAGAGTGGACGTTAGAGGGCTGAACACGAAAGGCAGACGTTTGAACGAAGAAAGAGGAGTTGTCAAATCCCTTTCCCATTCTGGCCACTATCTACATGCCAGTGAAATAGCAAACAGCACTCAAGTTGTATCAAGTCATCAAACCCCTTGCCTCCCTGCAACATTGCATGCAACTGAGAAAGCACACGCAACTTTACTTATCAAATCCCCTTCCCCCTTTGCATGTTGCACGCGGTTGAGAAAGCACGCGCAACAGCACGAGTTGGCACGACGCATGACGATAGGCTGCATGAGGCAGCATGAAGCAGCACGGGGCAGCACGAGGAAGCCTGAGGCAGCATGAGGCAGCAGGAGGCAGCACCAGGTAGCGCCAACACTGTTGATCAACTGGTTAGTTTAATTACGTTTAGTTGATTAGTTCATTTGTTTTTATTTTATCAAACTGTATTTTTGGATTCTATCATACTCAATCTATTTTCGATTTGTATGTTGGAGTGCTTTTGCACCTGAACATGTTTTTCTCCATCTATTTCATTGTTTTTGCTATTTTCCTCTTCTGCGTTATTCATGCATTGTCGGTTTTATTTGCTTCGTTCATGTTTTGATATCTATTTCCATCTATGTCCCATCGTTAGCGTGGCGTTTGCCTTGAAATTTGATCAACACTGGTGCTCCGGTGGCGGACAGAGCGGTGTCTCCGCGTCTCGCGCGGTCTCCGTCGAGAGCCTCGCTTTTTCGGTCTGCCAACGGCGTCTTCGAGTGTCGCTTGTGTGGTCTTTGGTGTTCGTCAGCGGTCCGTGTTTGGTGTCCCGTTTTGGTGTGACCTTTCGCGGCATAGTGGTCCCTTGTGCGCGCGTTGACATGGTCGCTTGTGTACGCACATTTGCTGTCGCTTCTGCACGTAAGGAGTTCCCTAAACACGCAGATTTCACCAAGGTTTCGGCAGGTTCCGGAAGTGTTCTTGGACCAAGTGCTCGCATCTTTGCTGACAATGTTACTGGAGGATAGGTTCGTGTGCGATATCAGAAAAACGGACATAGATTGAAGCCGGGGTGTTTTCAATACAAAATGTCCAGCGTGTCCTGCGCTGAAGGGACTTGCACCTGGATATTTTTTATAAGAAAGAGTACGAGTGCCAACTATCAAAGGCCCACCTTTACTAAGAGCGGAACATATGAAATTGTAAAGGATGCTATTGGGGTTGTTAGAATTGAATTTGAGTAAACTTGTTATTATTTAGTTGTGTAATAAGCTGGGTTTTAATGCTGAGTTTTTAGATCATTGAACTTGGAGCAGCGAAGGCAGAGGACCAGCACCAGCACTAGCACTAGCAGCACTAGCAACACCGGTGTTGCATTTTGCCGTCAACTCACAGTCGCCAAGACCAGTGCTAGCAGCGCCTGGCACAATATTTAGAGTCTCAGGATGTTTCAAATCAATTCTGTCCTTAAAGAAATCTCCCAAAGCAAACAGCATTTTTGCAGTACCGGTACCTGTTTTGAATTTACATATAAAACAACGGGAAAAACGCTTTGGTCACAGGTTTCGATCACCGCCGTGCCCTTGCCACAGGTTGGGTAAGGAATTAGGCGACAGCCGTACATCAAGTTGAAGTCTTATCCAGCGAACCCCGTTGCATAGATTTCAAGCACGGTGGTCGCATTGATGAAAGATAGTGCAAAATGATGCAAGTAAGTTACTATGTATATAAGTGCGCATGTTTATGGTCAAGTTGATTCGTCGGCCATGATATCAACTAATGAATGCTGGATCACATGCCTCACATGCCAAAGGGTGAAAATGGATCATTTTGCTCCGGGTTTTCATTCACATATTTCTTTGCATGTTTCGAAGAGTTGAGCCATGGAAGTCTTGCGGAGCCTCATGTGCAGTTCGTGAAGGCGCTATTGCACCTGTTTCAAGTGTCACTTCTACGAACAACCGAAGGTGTATGAAGAATCCTTCATAGTGAATTTGGTGAATTTTGATGTTCTTCCAGAGCTGTTTTGAAAGCGTGCAGCTCGCAATTGGGTTCTGCGGCTACCGGGAGCATCAAAAGCGCCCTGGGTCCGTGTCTCAGCTCAGTGCCTTCTCAGTTTCTGTTTCTGTCAAGTTTGCAGCGTGCATTTTCTCGCATTTTACATAAGCATCAAGCCTTTTTTGGCGTCCACATCGGTGACATGAATAGTCGGCAACAGAAGAAGTTTTTGTAGCAACTTCCCAGAACCCTGAGTGTATGGAAACAAAGATAGCCGCACAGGCTCATACCAAAAATGCATTCCAGAGAAAGCCACGTTCCAGTTGAAAGCCACTTGAATAGTGCGAAACAAGAAGTGCTTTCGATGGCTTTCGATCTCACACCTCAAGTCTGGCAGTCTAAACCTCCAGCTGAACGCCTTTTGGTCCACGGGAGCAGTGAAAAATAAGCAAAAGTACTTGACAAACAAGAGCAGATAGAGAAGGAAAATGAATGAAAATGACATTCGATGATGCCGTGCAATGATGACATGAGGCAGGGCTTTGAGTCACTTTTTCAAAGTCTTTTGGCCTCGAGGTACCCGCAGATCTGAAGGCAGAAGACGCTCCAGTCCAGGCTCTTCGACGTGCTAATCTCCAAGGTGCGCAGAGACACTTTACAGACACAGAAGAGTTCACAAGTTCACAGGAAACACAGGAAGCATAGGAAGCATAGGAAGCATAGGAAGAGAGGATAAGAAAGGCTACCAGGGTAAAGGCTTACGATAAGAAAGGCTTAGTTCACATATGTTCACTGACAGCTCGTTTAGGCAGTCCAAAAAGAAAGGCTTATGTCGTCCCTCGACTCGTCCCTGGCTCAGGGTGCATTGTTTGAGACGACAAGTCACTGCGATGGCCTGGCAGGACAGAGCGAGTTGGAGATGGACTGATGTTGGCGGAGAGAAGATCTACTACAGGCGCTCTCTCTCTCTCTCTATGTTTATAAATAGATGTATACATACTGCCAATAACCAATACTGATATACGTACACAGTTTATTTAGGTTGAAAGGCCGTAGATGAATTTAGACGATGCATATTGATGCATACAGAAATGCTGAAGTGTAAGGATCCGAAAGATGTAGAACAGGCACTTAGAATACGTGTTGTTTGCTGTGTCTTTCTGATGTTAAGGGATGGATGGTCCGGGGTCAGTGTTTACGTACCTGCTACATATCAAGCACATTGATGTGCTGCTTGTGGGCTGGATCCACATCTTCCTGAGGGCCATGACTCAGCACCTGATCCAGCTGCATTTGCGACCTTGGTCTTTACAGAGAGCGCCATTTGTTTGATACGATGTATATGGAGATGTATAGTGTCACTTCCGTATCGATACCTTATGGATACCTTGTGGATACCTTGTGGATACCTTATGGATGCTTCATGTATATTGATCTACCCATCATGAATCATTGAGATATATATAGATATATATCATATAATATTAATCTTATGTATGATTATATGTTTTATATAATATACTGATGCTTGCTACACATTGGCCAGGCAATGGAAATATGCCTCCCGCGTTCCAACAGAAGCCTGGTTGGAAGGCGGCATGCCCAAGAGGCGCTCGACTAAGCCGCTGCACAAAGTGAGGCTCCAAAAGTGTCACCAGTTGTCACTAGGATTGTCACTAGATATCAGGCAGATGTCTGATGTCAATGTCTCCGTCTGTCTCCAGTGTTTCCCGTGCCTCTTTCAGTGGCACAACATGGTACAACAGAGCACTCCTTTTTGAGCTCAGGACGGACCGAGATGGGCTTACAACTTCAGAAGTGCTCCAGTGGCAGACTGGAGACACGCGGATGTCAGACACGATGTTTGCTTCCAATGGAATCCAAGAAATGATTCCTAATTCAAATTGAATTGATTTACATATTTTATATGAATTTCATATTTTTCTTTTTTTTGGGTTCAAGAAATGCAAGATCTCTAAGGCAGTGCGCTTGCGTCGTTTCAGCAGCGACGGCTTAAGTCTGGAAGATCTGAGGTGCGATCCAGAGAAGGGAGGAGGGTTGGTCCAGGGTTGGTGAGGGTTGAGCAGCGTTGACCTTAGCAAAAAGCAAATTACAGGGAAAGCTGCGGATCAACCAGATATCGTCGCAGAACCTTTGAAAGTTGTCACCACGAAAGCTGGGACTTTGTTGGCGAAAGCGTCAAAGTTTTGGGAAAAGTGGGGCATCCGTAGCCATGACAAGCACTTTTAGACCGATGCTCAGAAATCGATGGAAAAGTGAGATGGAGAGTATCCAGGTGAAAGCAAAGCAGGAAATCCATCGAGAGATATTGAGATACTTTGAATCTCCCGCATGTGATCCAGGGATTTTTGTTTCGCCCAGCATAAAGGCACTGATTCTTTTTACACCTTTAGCCTTTGGATGCCTTTGGATGCCTTTGACTCGCTGCCTGTGTCGTTTTTGTCCAAGGTCGCTGGCGGCGAGAGAGAGCAGCACTGGCAAAAACTGCATTGTTAATCAGAGCTCCCGATAATTTTTTGCCAGCTCGGTTTCGGAGATGCTCGGAAAGCCTTAGTGGTAGAACCAAAGGACTCTTAGTACCACTGATTCTGATGTACATTCGTGACATGTTACACATGTGAGCCTCACATGTACTATACAAACGAAGAGTGAAGGCGTGCTAGTCGGCACAGGAATGACCAACGTGCATGACCAACGAGAGAACAGTTGTTCGCTGACCTTGCCTCACCGAGGACATCTAAGGACTAGTTCTATCCAATTTTTGAGGCACGACAATCCATAGCAAGGTTTACTAATGTGCCTTAAGCATCCTGAACCCATCTTGACCTGCCAAGGAGTACCGAGCCCACGTTAAAGTACTCTATCTTGTTTAACATTACCCAAGGAATGTCTGAAAAAGGAGAGATTGCAGTGTTCAACAGGAGGTGCGGAGGAGCAAGTTTCTAGCTAGGAAATCTCGCCAATGGGAGCAAACATGAGACCAACAAAAAGCAAGCTCAGCTAAGCTTTGCTTTCGAAACCCCAAAAGGCTAAAGACAGCAAAGATAGCGAGCATTTTGAATGGAAAGAAATGGAACGCATTTCAAAGCACCAATTTGTGTTCGGCTTTGCTCCAAAGCCAGGGATTTTTCGATGTAAAAAAATCCAGGGATCCTGGCCTCGAGGCAGGACGTACTTTGAAAATTTTGGCTCTCGGTTTGTGTTCTTAGACTTCAGTTGACATACTTTGACTTCAGTTTCACGTTTGAAGCATTTTCATAGATGTCTAAGAATGTCTAAGAATGTCTAAGTGGAGCTTTGCTAAGCAGAGCTTTCCAAGCAGATCTACCTCTCAACCCCGCAGCCGACTGCTCGCCAGACAGCCAAGCTATGAAGGGTCACCTATGGAAACATGATGAAACACATATGGGTCATGATGACCATATCATGACCGCCACAAGGCCCACTTGTGTGGCTTCCCAAAGTCAGAGGTCCTTTTCAATGTGCATTTTCAAAGCATCAATGGGCATGAGCTTGAGCAGCTTGAGCTAAGGAATTCAATAAATAACATGATAAGATGATAAGATGATAAGATGATGACATGTAGGTTTCTAGAACAGAATTACAGAGGAGACTGCAAAATTGCTCTAGGGATTGGCACAAGTTTCACACATTGCTGGTGCAGGACTGGGGGGCAAAGGGCAGAGTTGGCAGTGGAAGTTTGGCATGGTCTCAGTAATGTCACAAGGTCCCTTGGTTTACCTACTTCAATCGTAAAGGTTCAAGAGTAAGCGTGAAGATTTAGTCTTCTTCAGATAGTTCGCATATATAGGAGTGAGATTACAGAGTGAGAAGCCACATAGTGAGCACTTGGGGGAGGGGCTGAGAGGCTGAAAACGCTGTAAACGTATCTACCTGTGTGCCACAGGCTGGTAAGTTGCCATGCGTTTCTGCCTCAGAATGTGGGCAGTGCTGGTTTGCAAAGAACATGGCATATTGATGCTTAGATTGATGGTCAAATGATGCTTGAATTGGTCTCGCGGTTTTTGATTTTCGTCTCCATTCGTCTCCATTTCTGTTTACTTTGGACTGAGTTCAGCTGTCCACGAAGAGAATGGACAACGATGACCTGGCTAAACTGCAACCCAGCTGGGGAGCCTGAAGTGACTAGACGTGATGCCATGACGGCATCCTCATGAAGCAGACAAGTCATACCAGTTGCTCCTCACTGCGTGTTCATCGTTTGTGGATGTACTATGATGTACTTGTTTCAACTTGTTTCATCACAAATTATGGTGCACCATCCTGTTGCTGGCGGTTCTGGTAAGGCAGACTTGGAGTTTGATCAAATTTTCAAAGAGCATGATACCAGGAGATTTGTAGAGTTGTTGCAATTGTCTCCTTTTCATGAGTGGTATTATACAGTACTAAGTACTATTATGATGCATGATGAATATTGATGAATGATGAATACGGTACTGTATCGGTATACAATGCCACTCCGTGAGCTTTGGAGCTTTGGATTTCATCTGGCCGATTTTCAACGGAGAATCCAAGGCGTCCAGAAGTACTCGCCCAAACCGCCGCCACCTGAAGCGCAACTTCCGAATGACGTCACTTGCGCTGTCACTTGCGACTCGCCAAGGTCCACATCTCTGCCAGGAGTACCGGAGGAGCTGCGTTATGAGCAGCACAATGAGGAAATGCTGAAGTTGAGACACCAATCGTTGAGACACCTGGAGGAGACACATGTATGACATATGTATGACATATGTATGGCATAAACATGTATGATATTATATAATGTGTATGATATGTGCATGACATTTGTATGACACATGTATGACATTCATATGATATATGTCACCCGAACTCCATATTCACAAGTGCGGGGGTTCGCGTGCACAACAGGAAGTGACCTGTCACAATTGCGGCGCTGGCTTCCTCAACGACATGCAGTTCTGCCGAAAATGTGGTCATCCCAGAGCATCCCAGGCAGGGCAGTAGAGCCTGTGACATGATGTGATGGTCGGACCTGGCACAGCACACTTGTTCTCATTGTCAGTACCAGTGGAATCTGCTGGAATCTGTGACATAGATGTGACATGGATGTAACTCATGCTGCAGATGGTTTCAAAAAGATGTTTCAACAAGTCATGTGCCAATGTCTCAATCGATCTCAATCGTTTTGACATCGACCATGCGCAAGTGTAATCTCTCAGCGGGCTGCAGGCAGCCTTGGTGACTGTGCCGGACCTAGCTCACACATGCAGCACATTGCAAAAAGGACAGCAATAGCATGCTGGCAGATGCTTGCAGCAGATTTTATCAAGATGGTTGTGGACTCTGAATGACAAGTACAATGAAGTACATAGTATCCATGTTTAAACCAATGAACAAATGTACGAGCCCAGTGTCCGAGTTCCACGCCCCCCGCCATTCCCCCCAAGAAGGTGAAGGGTCCCCAGATGGTGGGAGATATTTTTCAAAACTTATCCATGATGGGTAGATGGCTATTTGCCCAGCCGCCTGTGGTTATGCGATCCCCCCCTGTGGTATGGTGGTGGTGAGATGGTAGTATACAAGTGATGTACAGGTACTAAGTAGGTAGTATATAAAGCAGTACATAGCTAGTATAGAGGAACTATGTAAGTGGTATTTATGAAGTGTATATTGTAGTAATTAAAGAGGTAGTAAGGGATGTATAGTTGGTAAAGAGGTAGTATAGGGTATATAGGTAGTAAGTAGGCTGATGAACAGGAGTATAGGTGAGTCAATGCTGAGGCTCAAAGACCGCGCAAAGATTTTGCAAGGACAGACGGGATAGGAAACTTGAAATTCAGAATTTGCGTCAATGTATGAAGACGAATTACTATGCATGCTGAATTGATTTCTGGCAAACGTGGTAAACCTGGTATGCCTGGCCTATGTGTGTGCCTTCTGTTTACAGTCCCATGCTGTTCTCGGTGATGGTAGACTTCTGGGAAGTGGATGGAAGTGTTGCTTGATGTTGGCTGTTTGCGTTTCGCATGCAGGAAGGGTGTATCTTTTGGTGCCGCTGTTGGGATCTAAGCCTTGACGCAGTTTGTGAATGCACCTGTGTTGACTGTGTGTTCGTGCCAACACTTCACTTATCTTTGCTTGGTACCTACAGGTTATGCTCATGTCATCCAGGCTCCTACGATTCCCAATGCGCCACCAAGACTGATTGCCAGAACCTTAGCTGAGGAAGTTTGGGAGAAAAACACAAAGTGGGAATGCAATCTTTGCATTGTGATCATGTTGTGAGTTTCAGAAATTCTTTCCTAGGCAAAATGTGTTTTCTTTGACCCACAATGGATTTCTACAGTTGGAAAGTATTCCCTGGTAGGCTCGCTTGCAAGAGCTGGAGCTGGAGAGCCTGCCGTAATCCCAGGGAGGTGAAATCTATGCAGATGTTGTGCTGCCAAAAGTGAAGGAAGTGAAGAATCTGAAGGATCCAATGAAACAAGATGAGCGGAGTGGAAACGAGATGAAGGAAAGAAGAGGAACAGGTAGAGGGCACAAGTAGAGGGCACTCATGGAGACGACCTGAAACGGTGTAGCGATCGAGGCTCGCCCTCTGTGAACGCTTGGAGGGGCGCCTGGTAATGCCGAAGAAGTCTAAGATGGTGAAGGCCTCTGATGAGGACGGGAGGACAACAGGATGTAACAGGATGCAGGTACTTCAGACTTGAGACAGCGCAGTCGATGTTTATAGAAGATCAATGAAGCTCAATGAAGCTCATGAATGACTCATGAAGCTCCCCATGAAGTCTTGGCAAGCTCCATTTGTTCCAGAAAAGGTCAACTGAGTGATGTTGAACGGGTGGATTTGGCTCACGCGGGAATCTCTGGTGCAGGAGCTGGAGGCTCTGTGCGAGTCGTTGGCAGGCGACGCAGATGGATTCTGGATATGTCTAGATAGAGTCTAGATACCTTCAAGTTGCCTCTCTCAGATCTCACAGGCTTTCTTTCATGGTTCATTCAACATTTGCATGAGCCAAATCCAAGTGATTTGCATGAATAAATTCCATATACGGAGTTACCCTGAAGAGTCTGAGTAGCAAATGTTGTGACCACGAATCCACAGAGTCCACAAGCGGGGAAAACCCATGTTACCAGTGTGTACTACAAGTCAAGTGGTTCAGCTTGCTGCAGTCGGTACTGCATGACTTGGCACCCACTTTGTTGTGTCTTTGATATCTGCTGTGACATGACCTGTGCTCAGATGGAAAGCCTTTGACTCCTCGGCAGCATCATCATCAGCAGCAGTTTGAACCTCAGGCGATGAAAGAAGCACGGGGGTTGGCTCCAAGAATCGTAGCCTGCGACTTGTTCTCTTTGGAAAAGTGTTTGTTCAAAGATTTCTCTTTGGATTTTCAAATGGGTCTTTCTTTGTTCTCAAACGTGCCGCTGTGTTGCAAGATGTTCCAAGGCTTCAGTATCTCAACCACCTCCGGGAAGCACGGCATTGCCGGCGATTTAGGTCGTAGCATGTTGTTGCGATGTGAGTTCGCCTTCTGCCTCAGTGTCAGAACATGGGTCTTAGAATACGAAGTCTCAGAACTTAGAAGAAGAAGTCTTAGAATCCGAAGTCTTAGAATACTAAGTCTTAGAAGAAGAAGAGGTCTTAGAATAAGAGGTCTTCTAAGTCTGAAGTCTATGGAATCAGAAGTCTTCCAACAAGCTTTGTCATTGTGAGATCAAACCCAGGGCCCATGGGCCACCGTCCCATGAACACGAGAGACAGTCAGTTGCTCCCGCACACTTCGGTTCAAAATATGGTGGTCCTCTGCAGAACTACGGTTCAAGACTCCTGATAAATGCTCAAAGATGTTTGGGTTTGAAACTTATCAGTAGTATATGTTAATGTTTGGTTGCTTTGTGTTGGGTTTGCTTCATTTACATCTTGTGTGTTGTGGAAGACCGTCACCTGCAAACACCAACAGCATTCAAATAGCTAACTACCTGATTTAGCACTGTTGAAATGAAGACACAAACATTGAGAATTGGTCGAAGGTTGTTAGTGTGTGAGCGTAAAGAGATGTACAAGGCACCTTCAAAGCACTTTCAAAGACAGCTTCAAACATTTTCAAGACACCTTCACTGAAGCTGCGATGGACCTTGGCCTCCTTGGTCCGTGTTGTTCTCTGCGGCACCGTTGCCACATGCCACCCATGCCGCGCAGTGGCTGCTCGGCGCAGCGCAAGCTGTGAAGGAAGCGGTGCCACGGGGGGCGACCTTTGAGGTGGCGGGCCGCAGGCAGGGTGCAGAAACGTGAAGCTGAAAGAGAAAGACGAAAGAAGAAGAGAAAAGAGAAGAAAAGAGAACAGAGAAAAGAGAAAGAGAAAAGAGAACAGAGAAAAGAGACGGCAAAGGTGAAACAAAGAGGTGAAACGAAGCTTCAAAGAAGCTACGAAGACCTTTTCCAATGTCCAAGGAGTCCAAGCTCCCACAGAAACAAAGAAGACCTTTTTCAATGTCCAAGGCACAAAGCTTTCAAAGTCGACACGAATGTAAACAGAGAAGATGAATGATGAAAACCTTATGAAAGAAAATGAAAGTAGAATAAAACGAACACATCAAACGTTCCCATTGTCCAGGATCCAACAGCAGAAGTTGCTGGCTGACGGTGGCTTTGCCTATGTCTACTCTGGCCTTGATGCGGATAGCGGGGACCGCACCAGCCAAGTTGAGAAAAGTGTCAATACGTTCCTAGGAATAAGAAAACAATAGACATCTCTCAGAAAATTCCAAAGTTTTGGAAGTTTCTTTGCCTAATAAGTAGACTTTATTTCTTTCCTTTCTCACTTTGAGATTTTAGGAGCATACTACTCTTTAGGAGCATGCAGATGCAGCATGCAGCATACTCCTTTTGCCTTTCCATCTCCCTTTTTGTTGACAGGAGCGACTTGCGATTCGACGAGTTTTATTGCAGGACGAGGAGGCCCTTTCCAAAGCCAAGGTGCCTCCTTTTTTATCAAAAATCACGGACGATCTAATCAGATCATGTGCAGTAAATGATTTGTTATGTCAGATTCCTCAGTGTATTTGGTCGTTTTCTTTTGACTCAACATTACATTTGGAACATTTCTTTCAGGTGGAAATCGAGTTACTCAGCAGCCTCTGTGACCATCCTCACATCGTCCACTTCCAAGGCGCACAGATCTTCTCCAGAGGCACGGACACCTGGACGTTGCATGACGTTGCCACGTGTCACATTTCGATCCGAAGATCTCCCGTAGGAAGTGTGACACACCTGGCACTCTGTGGCACTCCATGTGGTTCCTGTTGTGACTTGTAGTGACTGGCGAATGTACCAAGAAACGCGTTGACCAGAGACAGACTTTTCACAGAAAGGGTCAAATTGGAGGCCCCTGTTATTCCTTTCTATTCCTTTCTATTCCTTTCTATTCTCTTGTTCTGACAGTTTCGTTACTTCAGCTCACACAGCGCCTTCAGGTGGAAGTGGATCGTGCGAGGCCGTGTACATCTTTGATCCTTTGTCAAAGCTACCGAAAGCGACTCGCTAACTCTGTATTTTTTTGATCTGTGGTGGCTATGTTGTGGACTCAAGGGCAATGGTGCAGGGTTTCAGACCTGGATCCAGCCTTGGAAGTGACTCATAGTGACTGTCCTTGGGGAGACTCTACTGGTTTTCACAGTGCCTTTGTTCACTCGCTTCAAAAACGATGTTTCTAATTCTCACTCTGTTTACAATATATTTATTTTTTCTTTACTCTTGCTTTCTCTCTATTTTTTACATTCTTTTACTCATTTGTTTACTGATTTATGTTTACTCATTGTTTTTACTCATTTGTTTCTCATGTTTACTCATTTTTTTTCCTATTTGCCTCTTTTTTCTCAGACTCAGGAGCTCTGCCCTGGTGGTACACTGTTGTCACACCTGGAGACTGCTGTGGAATCGCGAGCAAGGAGAGACGTCCCGTGCCATTGCGGCATTTAGGTAGGAAGATACATGGGACCCAGAGAAACATGAAAAACAATAGGTTAAAAGAAAACATAAGAAGGAAGTAAGAAAAAATACTTCTTAGAAGACTCTTAGAAGGCATTAGATTCTTGTACCAGTCGTACCGCGCCTTTAGCAGTGGAAGTTTCCAAAATAAGAAACCGATGGGGAGGCTTGTGGAGGCCGCGATGCATGACACAGCGATCCATTGAAGCGACAGGTGGCTGGAATTGGTCTCTCGCTATCTTTCGATCAGTCTTTCTATTCGAATTTAAGATCGAATTCTATTCCTAATTCTCTTTCTGCAATTTCTACTTCCAGTTCTATAAGATCTGAGAACTCCTTTTGAATTGTTGGGCCTCAGGCTACAAAGGCCTCTCGCTGTGACTGAGGTACTGTTGTCCCTGCCTTGAGGAGAAGGACATCCTCGAGGTGTTAGGACAGTAGAGTATGCTGGCGTGGGGTGGCGTGGGGTGGCATGTGGTGGCATGTCGCAAGAAGCTCTTCGTCCATGTGATCAATCTTTTGCATTTCTTTGATTTCTTTTGATGTCTTCCTTTCTTTGTTTGTTTGGTTGTTTCTTTGTTTGTTTGGTTGATTTAAGTTGATTTGTTTGCATTTTGTGTGAAATTTTCCAAAGTGAAGTAGACCCTGGAGGAGCGACGGCACAGGCACTGGTGTACCTCACTCGCCTTGGCATGATCCATTACGACGTCAAGAGCTACTTGGAGCAGTTTGTATGACACGAGAGCCTGGAGGTGTCCATGCAATTGAAGACAGGAAGTCAAGACAGCAAGACATCTTCCTATGATTTTTCCTGACGAACTGGTCTTTTTCACTTTTGCCAATGCTTTTCAAATCTTTTCAACATTTTTCAGCTCAGAATAAGAGTCCAATTTCAAGAGTCTGTTCTTAAATATACATGTAATGTAACTATGAATACATAACTATAGATATATAAAGATGAATATAGATATGAGTACATGATTTATCTATTTTTCTCAAAATTTTCACCCGTGATTCTTAAGGTGAAAATCTGCTTTTGGGCAACGATGGCCTTTGGAAGCTGGGAGATTTTGGATCCGCCTCAGAACGCACCTTCGATTTGGAGGGCGCTGACAAGAAGGTGGAGATGTGCGACGTGTACGCGACGTGTACGCGACGAGAATCAACGAGAATCAACGAGAATCAGACTGAACATATTGAAGATGTAAAGTTATGCAGCAACAAGTCTTCTTATGTTGTTTGTGAGAGTATTGGAACAGATGCATATTGATGTAAATGTAAGTATTGAAGAGATGTTTGTTGAATTATATTGAATTCATTTGTTGTATGAATTATATTTGTTGATATTTGTTGATGTGTTTTTTGTGTTTTTATTTTCGTTTCGTCAATTTGGTCTTTGATTTTGTTAGGTGCTGCTGGAGGCGCAAGAATTCATCCATGGACGTTGCACGCCCATGTACCGTTCCAAGGCCGCACTCACATAGGACTTCTGTAGGAGTGAACATTTATGTGAAAAGTAACTCATGTGAAGACTTATGTGCTTTTTTGTAGGTTCGAATGGTTGGATATCTGCACTTTTCAGCAAAGAAAATCAAGAGAGCGGATCAGGAGATATCATTGTGTATCAGCACATATCATTCCATCATATTCCATGTCACTAGGATCATTCTTCGGTTTCACTTGGCTAATCGTTTTCAGGTGCCCCCGAGGTGGCAGACGTCTACCTTCGTTGGAAGATTGGACCCAAAGTTGACATTTTCGCCTTAGGCACAAGAGTTGCCTGTTGCGCTCTCATGACCAGGCTGCCCCAAAAAGGATATCCGCGCTTGAGATGGAAATCCAAAGCAGCTCGCGGGTTTTTTGAATACAAGTCAGTGCGAACGTGTGATTTTTCCACAAGTTCCACTTGACAGTCTCTGTGGTTTGCGCATCACCAGGCTGCATCCTGTTTGCGATGATGACAGGAGAGGGGACGATGAGTGGCTGCACCACTGAAATACGGACAAGCGAGACATTGAATAGCTGGTTGTTGATGTTGTTGTATGTCGTTGATGTTGGTCGCCCGTAGCTGAAGGGAAGACGAGACTTCCAAGAGTCGTTGAACCAATGGATGCAAGTGACGATGAATGAAGTGTGTATGACAATGTAGGACGTATATGGACGTATTCCGTTTTGAAAATTGGAAGATGCTTTGCGGTGGGAACATCTCTGCATTAAAGATGAAAGCAAAAAGTGAGACCCATTCCTGC
>VSDK01026728.1:31410-52560 GCA_009767595.1 Symbiodinium kawagutii
GGGGGGGGGGTGGGGGGGGGGGCATGTTAACGTTCGTGTCTACTTGCTTCATGATGTGGATGCTAAGATGACGACGACGACGACGAGGATGATGATGATGATGATGATGATGATGATGATGATGACCATTAATTCCGCAACAAAATTTCGTCACGGAATTTACACTTCTCGCCATACCATTTCGGGTTTTACACTTGCAAAGGGTCGGACGAGGCTATATACTGTATACACAATATGATTATATATGATATACAGAACATGTATAATAATGGTTATCACATTTGCCCTGTTTGCCACCATTTGCATTGATATTGGATACTGTTGGCTGATTTTGGACGATGTTAGATGATGTTGGTCGTTCCCTAACGCTCCCTAATTTTGCACATCTCAAGAAAAACAACCATTAGCGGACCAGGTGATGGCCTGGACCTTGCCCTTGCCGCCTTCTCAGATTTCTCATCGATCTCTGGAAGCGAAGTGCAAAGTGAGATGACTGAGATGCCCAGCTGCCCAGTTGCTTCTCCAAGGTATTGGACGGCCACAATTCTCTTGACGTTTTTTTGCACCACGTTTTCCCTGGGAGGAGTGCGAGGCTTACGAGTACTGCAGTGCCAAAGATCTGCCTTTCGAAGACTCGGTGTTCCACAAAGCTCCATGAGAAGCCGGATGTTGTACTGGCGTACGATGACATACGATGACTACAGTGCATGTGCTATACAAGAATCCCAATTTGTTTGCCCAGGGTCCCTCAGATTCTTAATTTAAATAGCGCTGGATTTTGCAACATCATGTGTTGAGGGTCCCTTAAATTCTTAACAGATTCTTGTTTACATAAGCGTCGGTGACCATCATGAAAATCCATTGGTTTTAGGACCTGGGACGGCTTTTTGGGGCTGGTTAATTTTTGAAGGGTGGAAAATCAAAAAAAAAACTATTCGGAGCCTGAAAAGTTTTTTTTGATTTTCTGGTGGTTGGGGGCTCAACTCCCCCCAGGTACCCTGAGGCCTGCCTGTGTTGTTTAAGCCTTATTTCATGCTCGAGGGCTTGCCAGGTGCAAAATCCATTGGTTCTGGGACCAACTGCAGTGCCAGCAATAACTAGACCATTGTTTTTAAGAATTTAGTCCCCGAAATGAGGGTCCCTCAAATTCTTAATTAAGCAGGGAGAAGATGCGTATACACTTATAGGGACGGAAAAATATCGAGCCCCTCAAATTCTTGTATTATAGATTCTTTTATAGTATATGGACTGTATTGGTTGTTTGAGAATTGAAGAATTTTGAGGAGCTTTGCAGCATTTTCCATAGGCTTCAGCACTTTACACTGTGTTACCGTATGCATGTCATGTGCTAAGGTGCTGCAGACCAGCAAAAAGGCGATGGCTCGGAGATATGTTCGCAGCTTGGAAGCTGAAGCTGAAGCTGTGTTGACAGCTCTCGTGATGAGGTCCAGGGTTTTTTCGTGCTTGACTTTGTCACCACATGCAGTGACCTTAAACTCCGAAGCAAATCTTTCGAAAGGAGAAGCTTTGAAGCAAACTTTACGGGGAAGCTTTGAAGCAAGTTTTACGAACTTTACGAAGCAATTAGCCATTTGCAAGTCTATCCGCTGTGTGAAATTTCTTGAGATTTCTCCAAGGCTTGGATGCCCTGGCCTGAGTCAAAAGGTCTGATTTGCAATCTTTGATTTGAAAGGCGAACAAAATGCAAGATATAATGGGCAAAAAAGTCTGATTATGCTTGATTTGTGTATTCAAAATTTCAACATCCAAAAGCTATGAACAGCTTCTGTTTCTGTTTGACAAATCCCCGCGCTCCTTAGACATTTGCAACTCAGCGTCCCCTTTGGACGTGCCCAGATTTTGCTGCTGAGCGTCCGATACGAGATGTCGAATGCAAACTATACAGCAATCCAAAGCATGGTGAAAGATAAGGAGAATGGATGCATGGATGTGCTGTGTGCAATGGATGCGCAATGGATGTGCAATGTATGTGGGAGAACGGATGTACAGTTCAGCATGCAAAATGGAATGGCTGCTGAACTTGTGCAGCTCTTGCAAAGTCAAGCATTTCAGTCAGAGACAGCCATTTCGATTTCTAAATTGTTTTTGTTTTACTATGCTGTATTACATTCTGTTTGTATTACACTCTTTTTGTTTGATGAAAGACAGGACATTTTCTTGGCCATTCAATCTGTGCGCTTGCTGCGGACGCTGCGGCTGAACAGGACAGAAATTGACACAAAGAGCAAGTGACGGAAACATAAGGAAACACATAAGGAAACACATGTGAAATAGGAAGTATTATGATGTATTATAATCAACCAAAAATGAATTATCTACAGTATTGACAAATTGAGATATACTGCAGATTGTCGATAACTAAAACATTGCATTAATATATACGTTCGCTTTTGACAGCTTTTGTAGAAAGGGAATGTTAGCTGGTTGAAGTTTTTGGTGCAAAGATGCTGCAGGAATCTTCTTGGAGTCAGAGCTCGTGTGCAGAACTCAAGCCGTATGAATTATGAATTACAACTTGCAAAGAACCAATACATAAGTTATACAGCTTATTCAAACTATTTCAAACTTATACATGGTTTTTAACGGTTCGAGTATGGTACAGCGAACCTGTCTAAACGCCTGCAAGCCACCATAGACTGCCTCTTCAAGAAGTCTCAAGACAACACTCTATTCCGTTGAACGCTTCCTCTCGGGATGTTGGAAGTAAGAAATTCAATGTCTTCATTGTCAGATTCTTGGAAACACTCAGTTTCCAGGGACAAACTTGTTATCTCAGGTTTTCAGAGCCCCAAATCACTGACCTTCACTGACCAGTTTGAAATGGAAATCTTGGTGCAAAGTCAATGGATTTGTTCGTCGGGGCAATGGCTTGGTCACAAGGTGCGGTCAGAGGTTTGGCGATCACTGGGCAGTTTGGTGCCGGGCTTAGTTGGTGCTTCCCAAGAAAGCCGCCAGGAGCAACACGTGCCAAACAGAACCAAATTCTTGAGAGGGAAAACGAAGAATTAGAAGACGCACACATTCCACAAGAACAGGTGAAGTGAGCTCAGTCGGTCTCGGCAAAATGTCGAAGCTGTGATGTGGAAGCTTTGTGCCCTCATTTCACACAATTTGAAGAAGTGGTTTGAGAAGGTTTTTTCCCTTCCAACAAGTTGTTCAATGGTGCATCATGTTGCCCTGTCTTGCAGAAATCAGGCCGGGAGTGCTCTGATCCTTCTGATAGGTGTCCGAACCTGATGGGAACAGGCACAGTCACTGAGCCATATTTGTCCCAACAACGCTTTGACGCTTTGACATCGGAACATTTTCGTGCCAAGGCCCACATCATTGCGTGCGCTTTGTACTACTTGGGCTCGTCAACTGGAGGGAATGCAGACACGTGGCTGGAGGAGCCGCGGTGACTCCCAGACTGATGTGCTCGTGAGTGATCCATCGTGATCCCCGCATAGCTGCAGCCTGATGGGACCTGGCCTTGAAAATCAGGAGTATGCACAAACACAACAGCAGGAGGACAAAGTCTTAATGTATCTTGGCAATTCTTGGCACGGGTCTGGTGCACCACGGTGCACCGAAGCTGCTGAGAGTGGACGTAAATGAAATCAGAAAGATCGGTAAATTTGACGGCCCAACCACCCGGAGAGTGCTATGTATTCGAAGAGCATCTTGCTCGAGCTGCTAGAGCAAAATCACCGCTCAGGGCTGCTCAGGGTGCCTGTTGCATCCTGTTGCATCCTGTTGCATCCTGTTGCATCCTGTTGCATCCTGTTGCGTCCTGTTGCATCCTGTTGCTGTGTTTGAACATCAAAAGCTGCTTGTTTTTCGTAGCAAGCCAACATGCTCAGCCATTTGCGTAAGAAGGGTCACCTGGCAAAAAGTCGCACAGGGCCACACACAACGCACGGAACAAACAAGGAGAAAGACAAATACCACAAACATGTATGTACATGCATCCAAGGTACAAACACACACACACAGATACACACATGGACAGATAGATACTGGTAGATAGATAGATAGATCGATAGATAGATAGAAAGGTTACGAGGTTCATAGATATATTATATACATAAATGCAGCATTCTATACCACTGAAGATACTGACGCCACTTGGAGCATCGAGTTGAGATAAGTGATGAAGTCTGATGAAGTCTGATGAAGTCGAGGTATTTCTCAGCACTTCTGTGGGTGGAGCACTCAGATGTGGAAATTGCTGCGTTGTTGGAAGCTGTGACGAGCCAAGGCCATTGCGCAGCTTACTCCCGGACTTGGACCAAGTCCAGTGAATCCCAGGAAGCTTTGGGCCGTGCCCTGTCACTAGACGAAAGGAATCAACACGTGCAAGCACCGAAGCACCGTGCTTTTGATGAAGAAAGATAAAAGATGATAAGAGTTTTCTTGCACCTTGGCATTGATGATCTCTGAAAACTTGGAATCTTCGTTCCAATCGGTTTGGAGTGACAACAAGATACTTCCCGTTGGTGCACTCATTATAAGCCCACGCGGTCGGCAATGTGTCCTGTTTTTGTCCCCTTTGCTTTCCCTTCGCGTGTTTGCAGTGTGCATTTCGATATGCTGTGGTGCCTGCCAGGAGCTTTCAAGACTTGGTCTTCAGCAATGTGGTTCACGTGAGCTACATTGAATTGATCAGTTCAGTAGGTTACAACTTGTCACTGGACCATATGGGTTCCCATAGAGTAAAGGTGTTGTAATGTGCAGTCCCAGAGGTCGTGAACACGCAAGGTCCATGGGAAATTCAACTGTTGAGGAACTGCTTTCAGGTCGTCAAATACACTGCAGTTGAAGCATGTTGACCCTGCAATCGAAGTGATAGCTGCATGCTGCAAGGTACTGGCCCTAGCAGGGTGCATTTTCCTGCTGTATCAAGTGGCAGGAGCTTCCACTGATGGCCATGTTTTGAAAGATTTTGTTTCAAGATGACGATGTATTTTTGACAATGTTTATATCTTAGTGCTGTCATTTTACTATGTTCATAGACTACATTCATCTATATTCATCTATCTATATCTATATTCATCTATCTATATATCTATATTCATCTATATTCCAGTCTTCTCCAATTTAGAAACTGGTACGGGTCCCTGGAGATTGTGGCGCAGGGACTGCGCTCCGCCTTCGAGATTTGCAAGGTGATTGGCCCAGGCACAGCCTTGGTGCCGTTTGCAACACGAAGAATCAGATAGAAGAAGATAGAAGGAACATGAAGTATGAAGTCTTCTGAAGTAATTATATCTACATTTATCTACTATTGTCATGAAGAAGTGATGATAAGAAGATGATACAAGATGGTACAAGATGATACAAGTAAGGACCTACTATTCTCTACTACTGTATCTACTTTTCAATCAAGTTTGGGCTCCTTTGAAGCCATGCTCAGCGCTTCAGAATTTCAGTCTGTGTATTTTTGATTTGCACAAAACATGCAACAAGCCGTGAACATTTCTGGGGCTGAAAGTTCAACGCCGGAGGCGTCGAACGACATGCCGACAATATCTTGCTGAAGGTGCTCCTGATATCTCGTGAATTTTTGGACGAATCCCCATCTCGATTCGAAGCAGGTCCTAGGCCTGCGGCAAGTCTACATCATCACATTTGGAGGTTGGAGAAGATGGGAGAAGAGAAGAAGTATGATGTTCCAAGAAAGGAGAGAAGTCTGAGAAGTATGGAGAAGTTTGAGTCACTAAGCTACGGTTGGGAGTTGTAAGAAGTGGTCGACTTTCAAATTGGCCAGTGGAACGTACTACTCTTCAAACTGATCGCTTGCACGACAAACTTTTCAAGCGACTTTCCTCGATGTCCAAGCTTTAGAAAGAACCGTGCCAGTTGGCTGGAGAACGAGCCCGAACCTCGCTCCTTGCGCCCCAACTTCAAAGGATGGAAAGGCAGTGGGCGCAGACAGGAAAGAAGCGCGCACTTTTCCAAGCCTTGAAATCAGCTTAAACTAACTTAAAGATATTAGATGACATTGACATTAAACATCTAAATCAAAAGAACATAATATATATATATATATGTATTATTATGTGTGTGTATATTTAGATAGGTGTTTTGCATTTTTTTCCAAAGAAAACTGGCGCAGTGTGGCAGGCCCCCGCAGCCTGGCGCCGTCGTTGCCTTCGCAGGCAACGCGTCCGAACGCCGTAGCTGTGCAGATCTGTCCTTTCGCCTTGCATAGCATGGGAGGTGGCGCAGAGCTCACCATTGCATGCCCTACCGCCCACGGTGCAACAGGCACGAAGAAAATCGAGAAGATAAACTATTACACATCATATATACATAGCAATACATGTATATATATATATATATGTAGATATGTATTATTTATATCATTTATACATACAAAAAATGAGAACACATTTATGATGCAAGTAAATCAACAAAATGTCAAACTGCACAGAAGTACAATACACGGAAGATCTTGTGCGTGAGGAGCTGATGAGCGGGTGCCTTAGTAAGCTGCCATGTGCTCTTGCTGCCCTTGCTCTGCAAGGAGACTTTGCCCATGCCACGGCTTGTAGTGTTGCAGAATGATCTGGACTTGAAAGTAGTCACTCTTGTTTGAAATGTACTCAATTTTCTCATCATGGTACTGTAGTTGCCCTTCTTGCAGTTTTTGCCCTTGTCGCTCCTCCTTCCTGTAAGCTTTGAGAGAAACCGAGGCCAACTTAGCATTCCACTGCTCACACTTCATCCATTCTTCCACGAGCTTGATGTGGCTCACCCGCAGGCGACGCATATTCGCATGAGTGATCCCAGTGTTTTGTTGCAGCAGACTTGAGAAGTAGCGCATTGATGAAATGAGTTTCTACAATATACAATATAGAATTACAGATATTCTATACATATATGTATATATCATATATAAGTATATATATATATACGTATATACTCACAAATATATATATATATATATATGTACTGTATATCTTATCACATCTTTGTATCACGGAGATTCGTGGCGTACAGTTGGCTCGGTTCAAGCTGATCAGGCTATCAAAGAGGCTGGGGTCCCCAGGGGTTGCCGGGGAATGTGCGGATGCAACTGGTTTGAATTCACAGGTTTCAACCCCCTAGGTGCTGTACGGTGCTGTACGGTGCAGTATGATGGAGGATCTTGAATAGCGGTACTGTATATGCATGTATTTATACACATGCATGATTTCATGGAAGTCGTCCACCCCTGTAAAATCCTGTCGAAACAGCAAGGACTGGCGTAAAATCCTTATGTTTCTTCATTTTTCCAGAACCAAGGTTTCAATTCTTCATGCATGTTGTTTTTTCTGGCCCTCCGATGCCATATCAATAAGGAAAAACCGATTAGCTACAGAGAATGCCAGCTTTGCTTGCTTCATTCTGCATAGTGTTACCAAAAGGACTTCGCCATATCACTGGGCGGATGAGTCGAAATGGTGTGAAGATGTTTTCTTCTTTGCTGCAAGCTATGTCAGGTGGTAAAGTGCCTGCAGCAGCTGTTTTACAGCCCCATGCAGGAGACAGCCCCAAAACGAGTGCCGACATGGCAGAGAAAGCATGTGGCACTTCAAACGGGGTCAGGTTTTGACGGTCCTACAGTGTCAGAAGAGTACCTTTCAGATCCTTGCAGATTCCTCGTTTGAAGTTGTGATTGCCTCAGGAGATTTTTGTTGCTGCCACTACAGCAACTTGCATGCAGGTGATTGCCAAGGCAAGGAAATTTTGAAGCAACAAAGTTTGGTCAATCCGAACCGTCAAAAGATTATAGTACTTAGACAAAGCAAAACAAACCCCGCTGCTATATGATCTGCGATTTCATGGTGTTCATTGGAGATAGAGCTTGAACGCGTGCCCTTGTCATGACATGTTTTTACAGCACTTGACGGTTCTGTGGAAACAGACTGTCACTTCATGTGAACTTCATGTCCCTCTAGGGAAAGACTATGTACAACAAAGATGTGGTGCCTGGAAGCAAGAGGCCGACCTGCAGCATTGATGGTTCTTTGTATTGCAGGGATTCTTTGCAGATTCTTTTTGCAGGGATTCTGACTCAATATCCCCACAATTTGAAGACAATAGAAGACATCTTGCTTGTAGAACAGGGCACAAGGAATGCGTTGACCTTCACCGAATCAATGTATGCCAATGTTCACATGGCACACCAGATGATTGTATTGGAGACCTTTACTCTAAAGATGTATTTTTGTCACATAATGTGGCGCTTAGCCACGTTCGCAACGTTGCATTCTGCGTCGTTGTGTGTATGTAGCTGCATGCAGCTTCTCCTTTCCTTTGCATCCGGATTTTGCTCCTTTCAACATGTGCCAACCATGGCAGCTTTTCTGCACATCCAAGCTGAGGCTGAAAGACGTACCCGTCACAATCGGCCAGCATGTCCTGTTCTTAGAGGATTGAAGTCATGAGTAAGCGCTTTGACCTCATTCATGATAAGATTACACATTTATTACCCATATATTACTTTGTCATTTGCAATATGTTTGGTCAAACATCAATGTTCATTGTATAGGTATTGTGTTTGGGTTCATAAAATATCCAGACATGATGATTGTATATGATTGTCATTGTCACTTGAAATTCTCGAGATTGTACATGATGTGTGTGTGTGTGTGTAGCATCATGGCCATTGTCCATACCATTCTAAAGTACGTTACTGTCATTCATTTTGTCCATGATAGTAGCGGGAATGGTCGTGTTGTCAGAATGCGTATTTTTTTGTTTTGTTGTAGCAATCGAGTGTCGTTTTTGTGGGGAATCAAGGAATTTGAATCAGGGTGGAACTCATTTGCCACGAAGGCATTTCCCTAGGTGTTTTGAGGACTGCGAAGGCTTTCGCATAGACTTGGATGCATCAGCATTTTTGATCGCAGAGCCTCTTTGCAAAGGCACATTTCCAAGACGTGAACCATTTTTCTGCTTTCTATGTTTTCAAGCCACGGAAATCGAAGCGATTCTGTCAGAACTGGCCGAAGGAGATGAGGGAGTTTAGTGTTTAGCTTTGGGGCCCTTGTTTCGGTGTAACAAATGTTCTGTTCAAAAGGTTTTCCGCGGAGGCTGCAGGAAGGCTCCGGAAAGGCACCAGGTCCATTTAGGGCCCCTTATATGTCCCATGGATAGGTCAGAATCTTTATAGAAGCAAGATAATTGCAAGTTCTTAAAACGTGGCTCAATATGCCACAAGTATAAATGTTGAATGTTTCGCAAAGATGATTGCACACAAGCGACCGCGAAGGCAATCCGGAAGGCTCCTCTGAAACCAATAATTTGCTTCGGGAAGGCACTCTTTGCAGAAAAATGATCTGCACGAAGGCATCACAATTAAATAGCGCAAAAGCCTCTAACCACCCAAAAACACACCTCAATTGTATTCAATTGTTGTCATTGTATTTGATTGAATCTGCTTTTCTTGCTCCAAGGATCACAGCGATACCGTAGTTAGTTTTTTCTATTGATTACATAGTGTTAGCGAAATCACTTCCATCATCATCAGAAGCATCATCGTCATCATTGGCATTTTCGTAGACATGATCGTCATCACTCTCGTTGACATCATTGACGTTGACATCGTCGTCGCCGTCCCCCTCCTCATCACCATCATCGTCATCACCACCATCATCAGCATCATCATCATCATCATCATCATCATCATCACCATCATCATCATCACCATCATCATCATCGTCATCACCATAATCATCATCGTCATCGTCGTCGTCATCATTATCATCACTATCATCGTCATCGTCGTCGTCATCATCATCATCATCATCATCACCATCACCATCATCATCATCATCATCACCATCATCATCATCATCATCGTCATTGGCATCGTCATTGTCATCGTCATCGTCCTGGCCGTCGTCGTCTTCGCCATCATCATATTTTCAGGTTATCACCGCGATCATCGCAATATATTTATGTCAACATGATCCGATTTATCATCGTCATGAATGCGTCATCATCAGGATGATTACCCCGGTCGACATCAACGTTATCCATCATCGCCGTCATCGCCATCACCGCCTTCATCGTGATTGTCCCATCGTCATTTGGCCATTTTCACTGTTTTCATCATAGCGTCATCATGATTGTCATGGCCATCTCCCGATATCAGATATCATGGGCATTGCGAATCGAAGGGGTAATTAAAGTGAGGATGTTGACGACAAGGATGATGATGTTGATGATGCTGCTGCTGATGATGGTGACGATGATCATGATGATAGTAGATCGCGGTGAGAGTGGGGATGACAGCGTGACAGCGCGGATGACAGCGTGGCAGCGGGGATGACCGCGTGACAGCGAGGATTACAGCAACCCATCGTTTGGCCCAGTGTGCCAGTCACTGTACATCTATGACAAGATAAGTCAATTATTTTTGGAGATTTGGTTCAAGTGGCTTAGTTTGGCAAGTTCCTCCTGTTCTGACATTCTGTGCGTGCCACACATTGAAGCATCGCTCTTCATGTGTTTCACCTGACCTTATTCTGCAAACCGCGGGATCGCACAATATTTGTTCGATGTTCATTGATGTTCATTGACCTTGTTCAACATTGATTCAGTTCTTGATGTTCATTGTGGTTCTTGATGCCTTTCCATACTTCCGCCATTGAAGAATTGTGGGCTGCAAAGCTGTCAGCTGAGGTGGCAGAAGCTGGGCTGTGGCTTCAAGACTGGACCCATCGTGGGACTTTGACGGCGCGCCAGCTGAGCCTCTGAAAGTGTAAAGGAACATATTGGAACTGAGACATTTTGAAACAAGATTTTACACATTTCAAATCATTCAACTCATTATAAGATTTTTTGAGATTTGATAAGCGTAATTAGAACAGATACATGATAAGTATACATAAGTATTATGATTTGGAATCGCGAAATGGAAGTAAACACCTCGCAAAAGTAATCCTCCTATTTGCACACCTTTGAGTTTGAGCCTATAGCCATTACGATCACTACAGGAACTTTTTGCTCAATTGGCCCCATGCCCACAGTTTGTCTGAGACTAGTCCAAGTCAAGCTTTCGAGTCCTCACGAAAATTCACGAAACCTTCGGCAATCCGATCCTTGGCATTTTCTTTGCCAACACATCCAATGGTTGCACAACGATGGCGCAAGTCCCAGGTGAACGGCTTGCAGGACAGCTGCTGCGAGGTAACTTGTCAGTGGCACCGAAGTTGGCAGCTGTCCATTGAGGCTGCAGTGAAAATGAAGAAACAAAGAAATGACAAAGACATGAAGAAAGTAGAATGAAAATGAAAATGAACGTAGTTGAAACGGGTCACGTTGTGTTCACATAGGTTGTGGTGCACCGTCCGAGGTCCTAAGTCTGGACAGTCTGAGCTTTGCCACGCTCTTGCGAAAGGGTCCCTGCGAGCTTTGGCAGGTCAGATTCTAAGCATCGAAAGCACACACTTGCCACTCCTAACTCGACACTCAGAATTCCATAATCGAACGACTCAGAAAACTAATGATATCAATTCTTCAGCAACAAATCGTCATGATTTGGAAGATACCTGTGCAGGAGGTGGCCAGAACAGACGCATACAAGTAGAGTGCAACACGAGTAGCCAGAAGTTGCCCAGGTATCCCTTACATTTGGAAAGGTTATTCTGCGCATGCTTCGAAACAAGCGTCCTTGCAGGAACCTAGATACAGAATGATAACGAGCTACAATCAGAAACGCCAGACTGTTGCTGACAGATCTTTGAACCACCCAGCCGCAAATCCAAGATAACCAGTCCAAGCAAAGAGGAGTCCTTTTAGCAAATTTCAGGACTATCAGGTTCCACATGGTTCCACAAATGTGAATCTCAGCCTTTCGCAATTTCACATTGTTGGCACAGGCAGCTTCAAGCTACGCTCGGGCGTTTGCAAGGCAAGGAATTTTGTTGCAAAGAAATGTGTTGAAGGAAACGGTTTCGGTTTGGCTTAGCTTTCATGTGGACCTTGCAGTGAAGGCTTGCTACTGCGCGGTACCATGTATTTTTGACCAGAGCCTTTGGGTTTTGGCACCAGGAAAACCCGAGTACAATAGATCGACATTTCTTATGTCTACTTTCAGCATCTCTGAAACTCATGTTCTACAATATTCGGGTATATGACTTTGTGCTATGTTTATCTAGATATGACATCAATGACATGTATGTACACAGATTAAAGAGCCTCGCAGACTGGCGTTGTCACAGTAGGTGAAGGAAAGAAAAACACCAAAATGGACCAGTAACATTCAGTAACCATGTGCAAGAGCGGGAAGAAAAAGTATTTTGTCGCCCATTAATCGAGATCAAAAACTTCTGGAAAATTGGACTACAAAAAGCGCTTGGAACAGCAAATGCCACAAATTATTGATTCGACGCAAGCTTGTTTTTAGCATCTTACAAAGCAAGCACCAGCCTGCCAAGCCTAGAACTGTTGCAGCTTTTTCTTTTTGCTGACTACAAACCTTGACGTGCGTAGGATTGATCATATTTAGAATATTGCTGCCTCCGTTCCCAAAGATCTCCCAAAACCTCCGCTGATATCCGCCTAGCATCCGCCTATCCACTCATTCCCATTTTGCGGCTTCAAAATCAGTTGGGTTCGTGACAATGATGCACCCGTAGCCTAAGTGCAAGCCGGCATTCCGGATGTGTCCTGGACATTGAGGGGCGAAGTGGGAAGTGTGGCAGTGAGTCTTTGTGCAAGGGCAGATCAATCCTTCTACTGGTCGGCCACAGACTGCTCCTGGGCAGGGCTGCCTTCAAACTGTTCCTGCATACCTCACCATTTGTATCAATGCTATGCAATGCCCTTTCGGTCAAAACACACTCAGCAAATCTCAGCACGAAGGGACCGACTTCTTTATCAAGATCAGAGGACGGATTCACAAATTAATCTCTTGTGGAAACGGTGTCTGACAACTTCGGGGCAATCCGTGCAAGACAATTTGGCTACCACCAAAACATGGCGCTGCAACAGTTACAATTATTTGTGCACTTTGAAGTTGTAGAAGTCCGCCGAGAAATGCAGCACTTGACTCCAGAGAAACAAGAAGTAATCCCAAACGTCGCCAAACGGGGAGGCCTGATCCCCAGTTAAGGTCAAAACCAACCATCCAACACCCAAAGCGCCTCAAACAATTTGCTGATGAGATGAAGTGTAATAGTAATTATTGAATAACACTAAGCGATACTATACGTGTTATCATAATGATGTAGACCATTGGTCTCAACACGTCCTCAAAGCACCCCTATTCTACATAGCGGCATTCCATGCAGGTGTTTCGAGCTTAGCAATGTGATATTCGCAGTCGACGCTCCCCCAACAAAGAACAATGTCCTGTATGTGCATACATGTAGATGTTACGGGTGTTTGTAAGCATGTAGATATAATGAAGTATATAACTGCATGTATATATATATATACATATTCATATGTAAATATATGTATACACCATAAATCACGCATCGATTCGCGCATGTGCACATACACACACACAAACATAATTGAGTAGATAATCAATTACAATAAGTGGTGCATTGCATAGATGCGTTTCACATTCGACATAAGTTGTACATACATGTGACATACGTTCGCTGTTACATGCATGCATGTGAGAATACATCATACATAGTACATGCATGCATTGTGCAAAGCGTGTGTGCAGGCACACGCGTAAATGTACACATACGTGCATGCATGCCGGTAAATATCATGCATTACTTGAGCACTTACACAGGACATCACACAGGTAAGTTACGCCTCTGAAGATGTCAACCGGTTAGAGGACTCTTGGAGAACTCGTTTTGCCAGGAGAGCCAGTGACTTGAACTTGTCGGATCTAGATGCAGACACAGAAGCCTTGCAGGAAGCTCAGAAATCATGGCGTTTGGCAATCAAAACGTTACAAAGTCACCAGGGCAAATCACAACCGTCTCGAATATTGGAGTTGTCATATGATCAGATCGGATTCAGAAGTACTTCCATGTTTGCTTGCGTGAAGACTTGGAACCAGATAGTATGTTTTACGAGCTGGCAGTCTCAGCTTACAAGCTGAGCCCGCTCAGTACTGGCAAGACAGCTTTTGTTGATTACATTTGACAATATCAAAATAACGTCAGGAAAACGATTTTTGGTCGGCTTACTACTGGTAGCTTTGGTTCTATTTTCCAACTCTCGAGAATGCATACAGTGACCGACAGTGAATACAGCAAAAGTCATTCAATGGGGTGCGGTGTTTGCTACAGTTCAAGCTTTGCAGCACTGTGCCTCGTCAAAAACCCTCAAAGAGTCACCTATGAAACAACTTCAACTGGGACTACCTGGGATTGGTGCCAGAAGTGAATCATAGTGAATCTCTGCACCGTGAAAGCGTTGTGTCCCTTGCGCAAGCTGTTTTCATCTATGAGGAAAGGTAGGCGCATTTGGTCTCTTTGACCTGTGCGCTCTCTTAGTGCTTTCTTTTTGGAAGTCAAGAAGCTAATAGAAGCTATGATAGCTAAGCCATGTGCTGCTAATTGCTGTTCTGTTTTTGAACCCCTTGGACAGCATATGGAGGTGAAGGGTATGCTTGATCCCAGAGAGCTATTTGGCACCTTTCGCCCAAGAACCGGCTTCCTGCATGCTCCAAAGATAGTGCTTTGCACAACGCCCTTATTGTTGCCACCATGGCCCACCTGCCCGTTCCATCGGCAAACAAAGCGTGAAATTTAGAATTAAATAGACCTAGGAAGGACATAAGATCTGTCTTCATCCAAGTTACGACATGTAAGCTTCGCGGTCGAAGAAAAGAAATGTGAGGCGTATACAAGCTTAAACGTCGTTGCAGAAATGCTGCAGAAACCATGTATATAAGCGAAAACGAAGTAGGCGACCAGAGGCTTTTCAGCAACGCTTAGATATTTTTTTGTCTTCTCTTCATAATATGTTTTTGGTTGAGATGGAAAACGGTCATGGTTGAGGCGGAGTCTTTTCGGGGGTTGATGTGAAGGATGAAACTTCAAAACAATATTTTTTTCTGATTCCTCCGTTCCCAAAATGACAGTCGATTTCTAAGTTGCACCGCTCAATTTCAAAGACCTCAACCAACTGTACGATACTGCATCGCTAAGGATGAAGATCACAGACGAAGCCTTTTCTGATGTTGGGCCCTCAGTTTCAAGGTTTGGTTCTTTCCCTCACGTTGCACTTGTGTACACTTGCGACGATGACTTCAGCTCCAAGATTAGTCTGCCTCAGAAACACAAAACCTCACAGTGACCCGTGAAAATGTGAGGCACTCAGATACCTCGCAAAGGCAGGGTATCACTGTTGTAAATCGAAGATTTATTTGAGCATCAACAGAGTATTCTTAGAGTATTGGAGTATTTGAATATATTTAAACATGTTTGAATACTCTATAAAGAATAGTCTGATTCCACTTCTGACGACGCTTTGTGACATTCTTTTAGACGCAGGAAGCTGGACGCGACGCGGGGGAGGGCATTGGACCTGTTGGACCCGTCTTGCACACAGAACTTTGAGTGTCGGGCACGATTTTCGGAGAGGGCCCCATCCCCTAGTGGAAACGAAGAGCAGTCCGTAGGATCGGAGTACCGAAAGTAAACAGGATTCAAATGGTTCCAGTCTTCAGTTATTTTCCGACATGTGTACAGTGTAATTACACTGACTACATGCTATTGATGGGAGCCTTATTCGCAGACCTCAAAACCGAGCTTTGCACACCTCGGCAGCAAGAACCTATCGATGGTATTTACTTTTCTGAAATTCTTTTCGCTGATGATACATTAATTTTTGGAGCCAACACTCGGTGCATCAACGTTTTGCTGCATGCTATTGAGAGACATTCCGAATATTTTGGTTTAAGACTGAACTACGACAAATGCGTTAACATCACTGCTAACCAAAGAGTTTCTTCAGTCAGATTCTCATCTACGGGCCCTGGTCAAGGTAAACTCGTCCCCAGAAAAAGTTCTGCTTTATATCTTGGTTCTCTCCTTACGGACAGTTTTGATAACAAAGCAGAGCTCCTGAATAGATTGAGTGATTGCATTGCCGCAACTCATCGCATGAAATTGTTTTGGACTAAAGCGGCTACTTCCATCAAATGGAAATTGCAAGTTTTTAATGCCATCATTCGTTCAAAGCTGTTGTACGGTTTGGAATGCATTCAGCTCACTGCTGCTGAGATTTCTCGCTTGAATACCTTTCAAAATAAATCTCTACGCAGAATTTTGGGGAAACCCCCAACTTTCATTGACCGAAGTGAGACAAATGAGCGGATGTATAGAGAAATTCGTGACATTCATGGTTGCGTTTTCGAACATTTTGGAGACACGTGGCGTAAAGCCAAGCTTCGACTTTTTGGCCATATTCTTAGGTGCCGTCCGTCTGACCCTCTTTCTCAAGTCATTTTCTCAAACGATGGGGCGCGCCCTAGACGTATCCTTTTCCGCAGACCTGGCCGTCCAAAAGCTGATTGGGTGATAGAATCTTACCGTGATGCGTACAAACTTTTGTATGGACCGGGCGCAGAGTTTGATCCGAACGATGGGTTCCATATTCAGCAGGTCAAAATGGAAGCTTTGAGACGTGCATTTTAATCCTTCCAGTTCCTGCTCAGGCTCCGGCCTCTCGAGGTACTTCTCTTGGTAATAGATTTTTGCTCTAATTTTTCTACGCGGATTTACGGTGTTGGTGCGCATTCTTTTGAAGCTTTGCGGTACTTTTGCTGCGCGCATTTTTAGCATGTTTCTCATGTTAATTAGTCAGACGCACGTCGGGAGCTCAGTCTTGCTCGCTGCAAAACATGAACTACTTCATTTCTTCATTTTTCTCCAGTCTTTCTGCTCAAGCATAAGGTGTGACGTTGCATGACATTGCTTCGTCGATCTTATCGCTGCCCGTCCTGAGGTCTCACCATGAGCTTGAATTCAGAGAACTCAGCTGAGGGTCTCCTGAGAGTCCCTTGTTTCAGAGGGCATCGAATCTCGTGACTTATTTAAGTTATTCTATCTTATTGTATCTTATTCTTGTGTAAGATTTTGTGTTTACTTATTCATACTAATTCTATCTTATTCTTCATATCTCCCTTATTCTGTAGAATATTCTTATTTATCATATATGCATTTCTCTCCATTTGTCCTTTTTGCCAGTACAGTGGAGTCAAGCAGAGGAATGCCCTTGGTGTCAGCGGTGGTTTGACATACATTGATAATCATTGATATTCGTTTCGCACTTTGGGACCCCTTTGGGACCCCTTGGGACTTTGAGTTTGGCGCTTTCTTATTTTATTGGGCATGCGCCGCCCAGAAATGTTTCAGCGCTCGCTATGCATCAAAGATGCAGTTAGCGGGGAGAGAATTTACACCAGGATGGACGTAGTTTTCCGATAACGTCCTTTTCTTCCGTTGTTCGAAGCTCACTCTTTGCACAATGATAGAATCTGATAGAACTTTCATTTCGTGTGGAAATCAAATCAGCAAATTTGATTCCACAGCCTTTGTAGACATCGCTGGCTTTCAGCGCTTTCATGAACTGAACGACGGAATCATTGGAGCCTGGAATGCTGAGGCATTTCAGTATGTTCTTTGCATCCTTTAACAGACTTTAAACGGTCGAATTTGACCAGCAAGCCCTGGAAAACTGCATGGGGGACAGAGGAGTCCAAAGACTTCGACAGGACTTTTGATCCAATTCACTGTTGGAGGAGAGATGTCGGACCGGAACTGGGTTTGCCGCTGGTGCATCGCTTCGGCTCAACTGTAGCTCTGAGAGCAGCTTGAGTGGACTATGTTTCAGGTGTTCATTTCCGGCACTACGGAGTCTTTAGGCGATTCACTGCTCCTGCCAAATCGCGCGGCGGTTCAGTTTGGTACTTGTATTCTCTCACCAACCTTTTGAAGAGTGGAGCTATAAAAAAAAGTGAGAATGCATTCAGAATGCGTACAAAGGAGCAGTTGTACTATCTAACATCTCTTGCCCAGCTCGGGTTGTGTAAGACATTGACCAACTGAATTTCATGCATCACAAAGCCATGAGCGGGAGCGATGAGATATTTTGGCAAGGCAGGCAGATTTCCTCAGTTTCTGTGCAGCCTTTGCGTGTTTGCCGTGTTTGCACTGCCTATTCAGATTGGGATCAGAATGAGAGAAAATGAGAGAATAGATTGTCAATCAGAGAAAGAATATGAGAGAATAGATTGTTGATGAGAGAAAGGATATGAGAGAATCACTGAGAGAATCTTCGGATTTCTTCGGAGGAGAGAATTGGCCATACTTTGTTGCAGCAGCGGTTGCTGTGCCCTTTGCTCAGAGCTGGCAAGCCCATCCTGCGTCCGATTTGACGCCGAAGTATACCTGACTTTGGCTAAGCTGCTCCTTCCAAATTCAAGGCCTAGTGAGGGTCCTATTGCTGGAGCATGCAAGGTTGTTGCTTTACTTCGCAACGGCCGGCTTGATTTGCTTTCTGGTTTGCGCATCGTTTGAACAGGAACCATGCTTTCGGATAAATGCTGGAACTGGAGCTTTAGATTTGACAATTGTAATTTTTATTCTAATTTTCTATTTTTGTATTAAGTTGTGTTTTGTTTGTTCTATTTTGTGCTCATTCGGCTTCTGCAACATCGAGGCCTGAAACTGTGAAACTCATCGCCTCCTTGTTGCAGCGATCTCGAATCGGTAGTCCTGTCCCGGAGGAGAACCACTGACATCCAGTGTCAATTCTGACTTTGACAGACATTCTTCAATGGATTTCATGGTTTAGTATCAGTTTCATGTTTTTTTGCAAATGAGATTTTACCATTGATTTGTTTTGAATGTACTTTGATTTTCTTATTTATGTATCTCATTTTCTCCAGAATGTTTTCTCTCCAGGAACTGGCCGGCATTTATGACCAGGACTTTGCGCACTCCTTGACTCATTCTGGCAAGTAGAAAAGCATGTGGAAGGATCAATACAGATAAGATCAAATGATATCAAAGAACAAGAATGCACTTACGTGCAATTATCTCTCATATATATATATATATATGTAAGTTGTCATCACTTGCTTGTAGCTGCAGCCATATGGCAATAGAGATGGACACACTCACATTTATGTACCTTACATGCAGAATAATCCGCACATGCACATGCACAGAATGGCACATGTAGCGATGAGTAGGTACATGTAGGTACCATTTGTCAAATGTCGACCTATGTCCTTCCCAAGCCTAAGCAAAACGCTGTACCAATTTTGTACCGCCCAAAGAACCACCACATCCCACATCCATGGGTTTTGGTCATTGCAAAAGGCTCCACAATTTGACATGATTATTTACAGAATGTCTTTTGGCAGATTTGTTTTTGGAGAAGAGCCATGTCTGAATTCTCTCCATTCTCTTCTACAATCTTTTCTACGATCTTTTTCTGCTCGACGCAGGAAGAGAATGAGACATCTCTCAGCAGCTGAGCAGCAGACAGTCGATGTCCCCTGCATTGCTTGGACGCAAACTCTAAGACAAGAGGTGAAACTTGGAGAACTGCTGAATTCTCCATTTTGCTGATCTTCAAGTGCTAAGCTGCTAAGCTGACTCATGACTCACGACTCATCATCTAATCTTCCAAGTGTTTCGGTCTGAAAATGTCTGACAGGTTACAGCCGCGCAAAGAGCACTTTTGGTCTTTGGCACACGGCGGTAAAGATGGTGGTCTTTTTTGGATTCTGGTTGCTTGGAGGCTCTCAACACTTCTCACCATCTCTTAACGGAGCTGGGAGTTAATGTCACTTGCTGTCTCTGAGCCTTCCTTTCTGCCTTTCTGATCCTCAACAAAGCTATTTATTTGATTTTATTTGACTTTGCAGTTTTTCTGTTCTTTCTTTGCAAAGTCTGTGACAGGCTTTCCGGCGCTAGACCATCTTTGCCTCCAGCTGCACTTCTCTGAGATTTGGACAGGTGCGATGTGCAAAGTATGTTGTGCTGCACTCCACAACCTTAGAGTAACCGAGTAGAACCTTAGAAAAGTGATCTTAAGTAGAACCTTAGTAGTTAAGATATCTTAAGTAGAACCTTAATAGATTTAGTGAACTAGTAGAACCTTAGTAGCCGTAGTTTGAATTGATCGTTGTCCTTGAGAAGCTCTCAAGGGATGAAGGTTGGGCCAAGCTCAAGATCTTTCAAGGTCGGGCCCAATGGTTGGGCAAATGGAACGTGGACAAAGTAGTCACACTGCGTGGCCATGGATCCAAGCATGGCATAGGCCATTTGTCTCGAAGCATAGCCTGGCATAGCGCAGCATTGCTTAGCCTAGGAGAGCTTCGCGCAGCCTAGCATTGCATTGCTTGGCAAAGCTTAGCATTTTCCACCTTGCGCAACAGGTGTGATCTACATCATGTCATTGATGGCGTTGGATCAGGTTGGGGTGGGGTGGGGTGCGGCCTCCCACTTTGGCGTGGATGGAAAGATAGATACATCAGTTTAACTGCTTTGTGAACATCAAGATTGTGGAACTCCTTCCCAAAACTTCATTTCCAGCGTGGTTTTTGTGTCGGGCACTGCTTCCGGATGCCAAGAGTCACAGTCATGAGATCGTTTGTGCGGCAGGTGATTGATATTCCCTGGGACGTTTATCATACCTTTGTGCTTGAGGACCAGGGTCCGATTGCATCGGAGGCAAAGCTAGGCTCTTACATTTGCCATCTGTCCTCCTTACCTCCGGAATCCCTGTGAAATCTCGCTGATCAGGAACTGCTTTATCTGAAATATCTGGATTTGATCAGGAACTGCTTTCTGGCTTGCTCGATATCAGTGTAGACAAGCCACGACTGCATGTTGCTGCAACCAATATTAGCCAATAGTGTAGATGCTAGCACAGTACAGGCAAAGGCAAGACCGTAGAGTAGATGGATTCCAGGTTAGAAAACAGGAAAGCAAACCAGATGACCCCTCGTTCTGAAATTTACAAATCTGTTAAGACGTGTGAAAAACTGTTTCTTAAGAAGTGTACATGTTGTTTTTGTGTTTTGATTTAGAGTTTTTAAGTCTCGGAATTTCACCGATTTCACCTTGCCTGTGAAGGAGAAGTTCGGTTTCAACAAGACAACCGTGGCGACTTTCATTCGTGATCGGATAAAGGCATCTCGGCTGCAGCCGTCGTGGA
>VSDK01026728.1:52570-62922 GCA_009767595.1 Symbiodinium kawagutii
GTCGTGTAGTTGTGTTGCAGATCGTTTGCAAATTTGTGTTCACGCCTCCACCCGCAAAGTCGTATTGATTTCCGCACATAGATAATGCCAGTATATACCAGTACTCTAAGTAAACTGTAGAATACTTGTACATGATTTAAGTCTGATTAAGATGTGCTATTAGAAGACACCCCCGTTGCTGACCACGCATGTTGCAACTTCCGAAAGAGTTGCTTGTTGTGTGAGGCAGCAGTGCTTGGTTTGGTTCTTGGAACTCCAGTCCTTGCAATAGTTCTTTGGTCACTTGGCTCTGCGTCGCTAGATTTCATGCGACTGCGGTTACCATGTGCAAGAAATTTTTGGAAATGTCATTCCCGCATGTTCAAGCGATATGTTCCTATGTTTCAGAATGTTTCTCTTTGTGAGTTCTTCATCAATCTCAAATTTGAACTCCAAGCTCTCTCAGGGTGAGCCAAGGTTTCTAGGTAGCTTTGGAACTGGCGCTTGGCTGTGGGTTTTCATCTTCGTATCTTCAGTCCAGGTGTGGCTGCGAGAGTGATGGCTTGAAAGCGACATTTATATTGCAGCCCATACGCCTCTACATCCCTTTGGTTTTTACGCTGGATCCATGCGCCGTACTCGTTTAGATTTGCCGTTTCGAAGGGCATCCCATGAGATTCAAGAGTCAAGCAGTCGTTTGCATTCAGAATGCTTCAGCTGCAGGTTGTTTTGCTCTTTCTTATGCCCGTCCTTATTTTGCCTCTCTTCATGGACCCTTGAACGGCAGCAATCCAAGGATCACAGGATGTCACAGGTACTTGCATTGCTCGTCAAACAAGTTGTGACTCCTTGTGTTTGAAATTTGTCACAAGGAGATGATTCCGTTGCCAGATGGGCAAGCTGTAATTACAGAGGACAAGTCTTTGTGTTTTGCTCACCTGTACAAGTGTGATGTAGTTTACTTATGTATGCTTCCTGTGTATTTGCCAAAGCCGCGCTTAAAGTGGCCAAGAAACGTTGATAGGAAGCTGGTGAGGGTGACAAAGTTCTTCCTCCGTTCCTCTCTGGAAGGCTTGGACTGGAGCCCATACTTCAAGCATCTTCAAAAGTATCTTCAAAAGCCAACATTCTTGAAGATCAGTTCAAGAGCATCTTTCAATCTTCAACGCAGTTCAACTCACCAAATCCAATGTTGACTGTGCAAAGTGTACCGCTTTGCACCAGGGTTTTCTACGCGGCCAAAAGTGGCTATGCCACACAGGATCGCCGCTTCCCAGGCCTGTCTTGAAGTGCTTCGAGTTGAGTGGCCGTGCCTTCACGAAATCTCGCGCCCTTCCATATCCTTCCCATATCCTTCCCATATCCTTCATTTTCCCATTTCATTCCCATTTCATTCCCCTCTCATCCCTTCCTTCCCCCATTCTTTGTTTTTTCACGTCTTCCTTGGTTGAAGCATTGATGATCATCTGATATCATCTAGGTGTCATTTTTTGATGTCAAATATGTTCCTTTTCAATATCTTTCTAAGATTGTTTATCCTTTAATATCTGATCCTTTTTCTGTCTCTTTTTTCGAGGAGCAAAAGTTGGAGATCGCCTTGAGATAGTGCAGCGCGATGGCTCTTGGGTCATTGCTGCGTGCTCGGATGGACAGCCCGACTCGGCCGGAGTTCATGCTGGAGACTCAGATCTGATATACTATATATATATATATACATATCAGAGTGCAATTAAACATCTACCTAGATATATAGGTATGTAATGGTGTACATTTATATACATATATACACATATAAAAATGCTACCTCTTATCATATTTCTATGCGTGTGGAATTTCATGAGCGTCTCAGAGTGGCTTGAACAGACGCATCGAGGCCAGGTCGAGCTACGAAGGCCTCCATTGTATCCCTTGTGCAATGAATTCAAGGAAATATAAAAAAAAAAATATATTTGATATATATAAATATATATGTAGAGAATATGAGGAAATCTTGAGGCGGTACCGCCATGAATAGTTCGAGGAAATCATGCAGCAGTGCCAACCATGTACTTTTCCACTCTTGAAACTTCTTTAAACTCATCTTTTCATTTGGTTCCATGTGTTTCTCTACGTGTGTTCTCTATGTGTTTCATTCTCATTTGATTCTGTTATATTATGTGTGTTCTCTATACGTTTTCTTCATTTTATTTTCATTTATTTTTTGTGTTTCATTTTTTCTGTTCTCAGGACAGCTGAATGCTGGAGCGCGACTCACCTTCCAGCTCTCAGAGGAGATAAAGCAACTGGCCCAAGAAGGCACACCGAGTCCACCGGTGTCCTTCATGCCGAATGGAACGCGTGTAACCCAACGCCTTCGAGTTGCTGTAGCACAAAAGAGGACCTTGGCATGTCGCTCCCGGTGAGTTGATTTCTTTTGGGGTTTAGCAAGGTTTTGAAGGGCCAAAAAGCAAATTTGATTGGCCCAAAAGAGAAAAACGAGGAGCGTCTCTACTTAAAGAGAGTCCTACAACAAATATAGTAAATTATTTCAATGTATTTTGCTTTTCTACAACTTGCATCGCTTGCGAAACAGTCATGGCAGCGTCGATCGACTGCGAAAGGTGAAGCTTCTGGTGATCCTTTGGTGCCCCGGGGCCCGGCCAGCACCGTCACCGCCGTATGTGTTGATGCAGGAGCGATCAGATCAGTGTCTCCTGCAAAGTCTGCTGTGACTTGCATTGAGTTGTGAGTTTTACTCATGTTGATGCATGGATACGCATGGCGCATATGTCAGCATTTGGGAATTCAACTGAGTTTGATCATATCGTACCCACCCATCGCCATGCTAAGTAGCTGGGCTGAACATAGAAGTGTGGCGAATCCAACCTTTGAAAGCTGCTCACAGGCTTGCTAAGAAGTTCATTGCTTAAACTTGCGAACCAATTGGGGTACTACGGCGCAAGAATCTCGGCGGAAAAATGGTGACACAATTGCATGAATATGCATAAATTGCATTGTGTGGAGATTGGTCTTGTTTTTGTAGAAAGATATGTGTTCAGAGATTCGGAGATGTGTATGTAAAGGAAAGTGTTTTGTTCCAATTTAGAGTGAGCTTGTATGTATCTTTATAATTATGTATAGGATATTTATGTTTAACTTATATATTCATATGATTTATTATTTTGCTACATTTAGATATTATATAAATCATAATATGTAGTTTAGCTATATTTATTAATTTGCATATTTCATGATATATTTCCGATGTTTATTTCCAAGTTGAAATTTGTTCTGACAGATATCTACGTCATCGATGGCTCAACTCGCAGCTCGCACAGCAACGCCTTTTGCACAGGCGCGAAGGATGCAGGGAACGCTTAGAGCATGGTGCCCTACATCGATTTTAAAGATCCAGTTGTCACATCTTTATATATCTTTATCGGGAATGACTTCCTTGAGAGCTAAAGGACTTTTCATGCTGGATTTTTTTCTGAATGGCTCTTCATGTTGCGTTTCTCTAGGATCCCTGAAGGCGTTTATCCTTCTAAGTGTCGTTTTTTTTCCAAGTATTCATTACAACCTTTTGGGAGACCTTGATTTGGTGGGTCAAACAGTCAATACAATTCAGGTCCTAGCCAGATTGAGGTGCAGGATTGTTCGACTGCACTTTCGATATGTAAACACTGTATAGATGTTATTGAGAAAGGGATGCTTCAGACACCGTGTGTTGGAAAATAGCATATCACGAAAACACATCCAGCAAAAGAGCACTGCAGCAGGAGGAACTGGATTTGGTCGACTGTCGACCATTCAGAATTCCTTTGGTGTGACATCGATATAGATTAATGTGAGGCGCATGTGCATGGCATCATTGTGTAAGCACCAGCACTGTTCGTACAATCGGAAATGTTGAAGCCTTGAGCCAAGAACGAACAAAGCATCAAAACAAAACAAAAGAAGGACTTCCAAACAAAGCGCTTAAAGGACTCCCAAACAAAAAAACAACAAGGACATAGGACTTGCATTGACACATGAAGTCCTCGGGTGCTGAAATCCTTTTTCCGCTGAGTGCTATTCTCGATTCTCGTGTGCTACGGTGTGCTACGGTGTGCTAGGCTTTGGGCGCTTTCGCCGCATTTGTCTCTTCGACACATTACTGCCGCTCATGAGCGAGGCATCGTCTGCAACATGATGTCTACTTGACTCGTTGAATCTCGTCCTTTATTAATAGGATGTAATATGATGTAATCATTTAGTAATAGGATGTAATAGTAATAGTAACATTAGTAATATTACGGGCAATTCCCACCCTTTGCCCCGCAGGTACAAGAGTGACGGGATCATCATCATCAGCATCATCATCAACATTATCATCATCATGATCATCATGATGATGATCATCATCATGATGATGATGATGATGATGATGATCATCATCATCATCATCATCATCATCATGCGGGACGTGGTGGACCCGCACGCACTCCCGGGGCTACCTCTTTTGTGTATATGAAACATATAGTTCAGCGGGGGTGGGACTTTTGATTTTGGTAATGAGTTCTTCGTATATATGAAACATATAGTTCAGCGGGGGTGGGACATTTGATTCTGGTACTGAGTTCTTTTGTGTATATGAAACATATAGTTCATCGGGGGTGGGACTTTTGATTTTGGTAATGAGTTCTTTTGTATATATGAAACATATAGTTCATCGGGGGTGGGACTTTTGATTTTGGTAATGAGTTCTTCGTATATATGAAACATATAGTGCAGCGGGGGTGGGACATTTGATTCTGGTATTGAGTTCTTTTGTGTATATGAAACATATAGTTCAGCGGCGGTGGGACATTTGATTCTGGTACTGAGTTCTTTCGTGTATATGAAACATATAGGTCAGCGGGGGTGGGACATTTTATTTTGGTACTGAGTTCTTTTGTGTATATGAAACATTTAGTTCAGCATGAGTTCTGATGATAACATGATTCATGGTTGATGGATGGTTGATGGATGGTTGATGGATACCACCAACATGGTTGATGAATAGACCCACCATGGTTGCTGGATACACCCACCATGGTTGCTAGTTATACGCGCACTTCCCACCCTTTGCCCCTGCGGGGCAAAGGGTGGGAATTGCGCGTAATATTAGTAATAGGATGTAATAGGGGAAAAAGATGACTTTGTTTTGCCAAATTTCATAATCTAGGGGTAGTTCAGGCAATTTTGGAATTTTAACTATTTGCCATGTCAGGAAAAACCTGTCAGTTTTGTCTATACGAACTCCTTCCATAAGACTTATATTTACCGACAAGAATACAAACAAGTAGTCAATTGGAGGACTACACTTAAACACTAGAGGGTCCTTAGAGGGTTAGACAAAAATCCAGAAGAAGTCGCTTGTTTTTTAGACAAACAGGCAAGGATCAAGGAACTTGAAAAAAACAAACTGACAACAGCAACATTAAAACAAAGCTTTGACTTCAACTGCGATCATGCCGATTTGGGCAGCGAATCCCGATGAGCTGTGGAGAGAAACGTGCCGACAATGTCATGAAATATATGCAGCTTTGTTGACAAGCGCTCGGCCAGTGTTGCAACATGGAACAGATCGTGAGGCGCGGGTGTTTCGCGCGTTGCTGTCATGGTGTGCTGAACTTTGAGTGGTTATTGTCACTGTCAGTCAGCGTTGCTTTCGTGGACTGCAGTCACCCCAGACAAGAGATTGCCTTTGCTAGGTTCGCTGCTTCCGGGATGCTATGCTGGCCTTGCTGAAAATGACACAGGCCGTTTGATGCATGGGCAAAAGTTCAAAGTTCACAGTAACTTCCATTCCCTCATTCGCATCGTTCGCTTGTCATTTGTGATTATGATTATGTTGAGTTGACTGACACAGACTCTGATTATATAATATTATTATTCTTATTCTTATATTTATATATGTTATTTTTTTCATTGTCACTGTCACTGTTTCCTTTCCGTTTCCTTGAGAATTTCCACTGCCGAGTTCGGGCCGAATCCAAAAGACATGAGACAATCATCATCAGGTCCGTCTACAACCTACAGCTGATGTGCTGAAGGACAAATTGAAGCCGTGTGTCAAACAAAGCGGTTGTTTGCCCGGACGACCGGCTTTCTCTTTGATCCAACTGTACCAATGTATGGCATTGCTTTTTGGTTGCAGTTTGCGAGTCACGGATTTTTCCAAATCAGAACAATTTATTCATTTAACAATTCAATAATGTAAATGTAACAATAACAAATTAACTATTTCGTGAATGTTTGTCAGCCCGTCCGTCAGTATTAGCATTTTAGCATTTTGGTGTGCTTAGTAAAGTAGAATGCCATGCGCTGAGGAACGTGCACCTACGCAATGCCTCAAGGTTCAACCTTGCCTTATCTACAGCACTTCAACTGGTGAACGGGCAGCCAGAAGGTGTAGACTTTGCGGAAGCTCAGCCAGCTCAGTATTCAGTGTTGAGTGGAGGTAGTGAAGGTCTAAGGGTAAGGTGTAAATCATGAGTCTAAGTCAATGTCACCCGGAAAAAAAGTAGTAGACAGCAGACAGACAGGCATTGACATAGGTACTAGACACTAGACTGGGACCAGACTAGATTATGATTAGATTAGATGATTAGATATTATATGTGTTTTTTTGTCTTCAGACTTCAGGCATGCCAATTGTTGGTACTCAATCGGTGCAAGCCATCGCCAGCAGCAACCAACAATTTGCTCAGCGTATGCCGTATTGTCAAGGACAACAGCGACAGTTTCCAGATTACTGGCGGTCCATCAGCGCCTACTTTGACAAGAGCACGGGCAAAGTTGGATCTGTTGGCCATGCGTGCCCGCCAATGGCACTGGAAGCAGACTGGATTCGGCTCGTGTTTTGTGGTGCTGTGTCAAATCCTCAGTGCTGTCAAGTGCTGTCAGTCGCTATCAGTCAATCAGCATTTCGAGTGTCTAGTCGACTGTCTATTGTCATTTGAAGTATTTGTCAATTTTCTATTTCAGGTTACGATGCCACTCTTCAGGGCCGCGAGCTATTCATAGCTGAAGAGTTTTCGACCAGGCATCTGTGTGGGTTCGGGGCCAGTTTGACGAACTGACCCGCGGACAGGGGCCATGGTTGAACAGAATCAATCAATCGTCAGTCAGGACTCAAGACTCAAGACAAGACAAAATTTCAAAAATATAAAAGCCCGCAGCCCATTCCGACATTCCCATTAATTTTTAACAAGATGACATGATTTGGATTTTGTGTGCTGAGTCCTGAGTCCCGAGTCCCGAGTCTTCCAATTTTGGCCGTCAAACCATGATCATCAAACCTGTCCCCATTCACCGCAGGACGACCGATTCAGTGGCGCACTTCAAGATGTGTTTGCTTGCGGCGGAGGATGACTCAGAACATGCTTTGTGCGACCAAGGGCGGCCAGGGGCAGAGTCAAAGGCAACCGGTGATTTCGACACAGGCATTGAAACAGAGGTTCGTATGTTGCCCATTGTTTCTATGGGCAAGGGTAGATTGGCTGCAGTGACAATCAGCGACGGTCGCGGTGACGTAGTTTGATCATTGATGATTGATGATCAGTTTTTTAGTGGTATTGGTCCTTGGTATTGGTATTGGTGTAGCCGGTGTAGCTGAACAAAATCAGATGACTGATCACTGATGACTATTGACGTACATAAGATTATTTTAACCAATCTTGACTTGAACTTCCTTGGCTGTAATTTCCATTGCTTTAGCTGCTGAGCTGACCTTGACTTGAACCTCCGTTGCTTCAACTTCCATTGCTTTAACTTCCATTGCTTCAACTGATCTTGACTCGGCTTGAACTTCCATTGCTTTGGCTTTAACTGACCTTTTCAATTTCCGTTACTCCGACTCCAACTGACCTTGACTTGAACCTCCATTGCTCTAACTGACCTTGACTTGAGCTTCCGTTCCTCTAACTGACCTTGACCTGAACTTCCGTTGCTTTAACTGACCTTGACTTAACTTGACTCGGAACTTCCGTTGCTTTAACTTCCATTGCTTTAACCAGACTTGACTTGACTGACTTGAATTTCCATTGCTTTAATTTCCATTGCTTTAGCCAACTTTGACTTGAACAACAACTATTACTACTACTATTATTATTACTACTACTACTACTACTACTACTGAAAAGTTGTACGATTATCTTTTTATTTCTACGACTACTACTGACTACTCATGGGCATGGGTTAGAGTATTCATATTAATTTTTGATCTTTTTACTTTTATCATTTATCATCATATCATATCATTATCATTATTGTTATTGCTACAATTGCTGCACGATCATTCATTATATGATTTGTTTTGTTTTTGTTGCCATACTATTGTTACTTCTGCTATTATCACTGCTACTATTTTATTCAAGGGATGATGAGATGAGTGAATGTAAACTAATATTCGGGTCCCTCCTTCCACTTGCTGCAGACAGGTATAGTCTTGGAAACAATTGATTGACCCCTCAAAACCATTATATAATATTAATATTATATAATATATTATTATTATGTATGTTATGATTTTTGGGCAAGCTGGCGCAAGCAAAAACCAATCCGGGAGTTCGAAATTCGACGGGCCGCATATCGTTTGAGAAAAATGACATCATGAGTGAAACATGATACTTGATTTTGATACATCTGCTAGCTAGTAGATTTTGCTTTGCATACTACACACTACGGGCTACGCACATGATCATACATAATGTGTAGATACCGCTCTACAGGGTAGACTGGCAATCAACCTGCAGTGGTCTGATCCACCAAGGATACACCAGCCTGGTGCACAAAATTGACGCACTGCTTTTTGTTCTTGCGCTTGAAGCCAATACAGGTGACCGGCAGGATAGTATCCGTCAGTACTGTGAGAATGTGATCACAAACTTGAGCGACCAGGGCATCTCGTCGTTTCGAAATTGAAACTATATACTGTGCGTCAACCGGAACCCAGAACAGCTGATTCAGAATTCATAGACTCTATGATGGGCATGGAACAAGAAGCTTCAAAACAGAAAGCTAGGCGACTAGTAACTAGTCAAGTCGAAGCCTATGTGCCACGTGCTGACAATGTTTACGAAGTGCTGATTACTATGTAGAATCAAAAACCTTGCAATTCACAGAGCACCAAGCTGAGAAGCATTAGGCATTCATTCAGCTGGGTCCAGGTCTGGGTCGATCATATTGCCTGGCGCATCACTAAGGCACAGAACTCAAATTGGCAGATGGTGTGCAGGTGAGCTTGGCTGAATTGTGCAATGACCTGTCCGTTAATCTTGCTCAGGACTATGATGCTGATGCGGCAGCTTTGGTAACTGACGCATCCCGCCCACGCGATGAATCAAACCAACCGAGACTGAACCTTGATCAATTGTGTTGGCATCATACTCAACCAATGTGTTTGGATTCCGATGCACCGTCCAATGGCACTATTGTAGCTGCTGATTCAAATGCCCATCATTCTCCAGAGATGGGCCCTGTCAGTGCTTCTGAGAAAGATCGGGAAGCAATGCGCCGGCAACGGTTGTTTCCGAACTCATTCAAAATCGCTGGACTTAAGCGTATCGCCGACAATTGCACTGGTGCTGTCATGCAAGCCCTCCCGCAGTGACTTTGCAAACAACTTGAACGTGAAGTGTTTAATGTTTCCATGGAGTCATGAGAGATCCGCAAACCTGACTCAATTTCAATTAAATTTCATGGTCAATTGTTATTCGAGTTTTTTTGTTTCAGTCTCAGTCTCAGTCTCAGTTTAGTTTCTTTCAGGAGTTTCATTCTCATCGGACCCAAGGTGGGAGTCTCTTCAACCAAAGCTGCAATCCTTATCAATTTTGCTATCCAACATCACCTGGCGTGAGCGTTTTGTTTCAGTGTGTGTGAACAATCGGACAATGGAGGAACGGAACTTGATATTGAAATGGTCAGGAGAGAAATTGGGTGGCTTACGTTGGGAAGCCATTTCTGGTTTTTGCCGGCAAGCAGCTTGTTGAATGACGTGACATGGCATATGCAATGACGTGTGACCAAAATTGAAAGAATTTTGTTCACAAACAATGACAGAGTCAGAGTCAGAGTCCCTTGTTTCTTGTTAATGTGTTGGGAGTTGCGACATGCAAAAACCAACAGCCCTCTGGCCCTTCGCCCTCCGCCGTCTCAGGTACAGCCTCTTCAGAAGCTCTTGCGATCAGCTTGGACTTCCACCAGTTTCCTGAAAGGGAATGACCAATCTGGAAAGCCTTTCCTATTGGAAGACACATCTCGAGCCCACTTCACTCGACTAGACCTTTTCATGAAAAGCAACGTTGACTGGTGTGGAGTGACCCTCATCACATACCTGAGCCAATCCAGTGACTTCTTAGGTCAATGGG
>VSDK01026728.1:68946-149823 GCA_009767595.1 Symbiodinium kawagutii
TAGTAGCTAGTAGCTAGTAGCTAGTAATCATAGCAGCGGGGCCCAGCGGGGTAACAAAAGTAAAAGAATTAGTAGCATCAACAGCAACAACAGCAGCAGCAATAGCAGCCGTGCTTTTTGGTGTTTCAAATTGTGAATTCCAACTTCCAATTCCAATAACATTTTGTTTCCCAGGTATTGTTTCCCGCCCTGTGCGGGGACGGGGTCGTGGACGTGGTCGTGGTAGACGGGGCGTGGAAATTGCTCCTCCTTCAGAACCTGTTTCAGAAGTAGAAGTAGAGGTAGTGGCAGACTCGGATTCTGATGTACATGCGAATATTTCAGCTTCAGCTTCAGATGAGGATTTGGTAGGGGATGATTGTTCAGGCGAGAGCTCTGACTCTGACAAGGAGTTGTCGGTGGAACCACCGCCTGTTTCCCAACCACCACAAACGGCCTCACATTCACAACAGTTGGTGCCAACATCAGACCGCCAACGTGCCAGAAGACCAGCAGCAGTGAGTGGTGACATCAACAGGGGGCCTCCATCATCAAGATGGAATTTGTCAACTGTTTGGGTCGCAAACATATCAGTGGTCAGAAGACAAGATCAAGCTGTACCTTCTTGGTATGTGAAATGCCCTTTGCATGCAACCCACCGTTCATGTACAAAGTCCATGAGTGAGCAGAATGGTAACAGTGACACCGTCATACATCGATTGCTGTATTGGATTCATGAAGGCAGGGGCTAGGGCTTGGGGAATCAGAATCAAAGCCATTCACAGAAACACATCGTTTAATCAAATCGTTTTTTGTTTTCAGACAAGTCGTTACATCATTCCATGTTGCCCAGCAGGCTTCAAGATTGTGCCTGCAGATGGTGAAACTGCAGAAGATGTTCGGCGAAGGCATTTACAGGTCGAATCTAGGCGTTGCCCAACACCAAAGGTTAAATCCCAGTCACAGTGACAGTCCCAGTAGTCATTTTTTTAAATATGTGAGTTGAATGGCAGGCCCAACCCAATTCCAGCCAACGTCACTGATTTGTTGGTTTTGCAGCGCCCAAGGATTTGCGAAAGGATCCGGCAGAGCTTCCAAGCAGAGAAGAGCTTATCCAGTCGATCGAAGCCCAATGCAGGGCGCGTGGTTTGTGAATTCATTTTGAATTTGGCCAGTCACTGAACATGCCTAATTCTGGCATGTATTTTGCATGCTTCCAACTTTTAGCTAGCTAATACTGAGCATCCGGGGATTGAAGCTCAGAATCAAAACTCAACCCGAGTTGGGAATGGCGAAAATAGCAGACAGGATTTGTAGCAGTGACCAACCGACCAGCAGAGTTGTTTTGTTTTGTTTGCTGTTGTCAGTGCCATAAGTGACAGAGTGGCTGGTTTCAGCTTGAGTTGCATCACGAGAGGACAACTGACTTGTAAGATTGCGCAGTCATTTTTTCAACAGTCATTATTCTGCTGGGATCTTCAAATGTTCAGTGTTCAGTTTTCGTTTTCATTGACAAAAGTTGGCCTACTAGAAACATCATTTTTTTAACACTTCCCACACCCAAAGGAAGTGAAACAAAATAGGTTTAATTCCCATAAGTTCTTAATCCAAAACTTCTGGAACTTATTAATTATTGATCCTTTTTTGGGTACCCCCCATCCAAATAAAGTTTGAACAAAAAATGACAATGTTCAGAAGTTTCAGAATTCGTTCTTCGGCGCCTACTCCTACCCCATCCAAAACACAATTGTTCAACAGATAAAGTTCCTGAATTTCCGGAACTTTATCTTTTGTTGGCGCCATCCACACACAAACATAAGACAAAAAAAGTTAAAGTTCCAGAATTTCCGGAACTTTATCTTTTGTTGGCACCATCCACTGCCATCCACACACAAAAATCCGGAAAAAAACTTAAGGTTCCAGAATTTCCGGAACTTTATCTTTTGTTGGCGCCATCCACACACAAAAGTTCGGGAAAAAAGTTAAAGTTCCAGAATTTCCGGAACTTTATCTTTTGTTGGTACCATCCACACACAAAATTCAGAAAAAAATTAAAGTTCCAGAATTTCCGGAACTTTATCTTTTTTTGACGCAGTCCACACACAAAATTCCAGAAAAAAAGTTAAAGTTCCAGAATTTCCGGAACTTTATCTTTTGTTGGTGCCATCCACACACAAAATTCCGGAAAAAAAGTTAAAGTTCCAGAATTTCCGGAACTTTATCTTTTGTTGGTACCATCCACACACAAAAGTCCGGCAAAAAAGTTAAAGTTCCAGAATTTCCGGAACTTTATCTTTTGTTGGCGCCATCCACACACAAAAGTCCGGAAAAAAAGTTAAAGTTCCAGAATTTCCGGAACTTTATTTTTTGTTGGTGCCATCCACACACTAAATTCAGAAAAAAAGTTCAAGTTCCAGAATTTCCGGAACTTTATCTTTTGTTGGTACCATCCACACACAAAAGTCCGGCAAAAAAGTTAAAGTTCCAGAATTTCCGGAACTTTATTTTTGTTGGTACCATCCACACACAAAAGTCCGGCAAAAAAGTTAAAGTTCCAGAATTTCCGGAACTTTATTTTTGTTGGTACCATCCACACACAAAAGTCCGGCAAAAAAGTTAAAGTTCCAGAATTTCCGGAACTTTATTTTTGTTGGTACCATCCACACACAAAATTCCGGAAAAAAAGTTAAAGTTCCAGAATTTCCGGAACTTTATTTTTGTTGGTACCATCCACACACAAAAGTCCGGCAAAAAAGTTAAAGTTCCAGAATTTCCGGAACTTTATTTTTTTTTTGAGGCAGTCCACACACAAAACTCCGGAAAAAAGTTAAAGTTCCAGAATTTCCGGAACTCCGGAACTTTTTCCTTCTTTGGTGCCACCCGCACCTCCAAAAAACAAAACAGTGTTATATTCTTTGCAAAACAATGAAAACAAATAAAATTCCTGACCTCCTTTCAAAAAAAATGAAAAAATGAAAAAAAACGTTAAAATTCCAAAAAAAAGTTAAAATTCCAAAAAAAAGTTAAGATTCCAAAAAAAAGTTATAGTTCCAGAAATTTTGGAACTATAACTTTTTTTGAGGTTTACTAGGTACAAATTTCAAAACCCAACCCAAAATTTGCTCTCAGAATAAATTTCATTACCCTGGGAAATGGCCATTTCCTAGGGTAATGAAATTTATTCTGAGAGCAAATTTTGGGTTGGGTTTTGAAATTTGTACCTAGTAAACCTCAAAAAAAGTTATAGTTCCAAAATTTCTGGAACTATAACTTTTTTTTGGAATCTTAACTTTTTTTTGGAATCTTAACTTTTTTTCTGGAATCTCAACTTTTTTCAGGTTTGGTTTGGTCAGGAAGGTATTTTGCATTTCAACACAAAACGGTGAGTATGTTTTCACATTTTAAATTGTTTTGTTCAAATAAATGTGTTTGCAAGGGTGTTTTGTTGGTTTGTTCGGAAATATTGTTTTCTTTAGTGAATTGAGTGTTTTGTGGTGCAGTGTTCTGTCAATATTTTGCTTAAAAGATGATGTGGTGTGTTTTCGATAGTTTATTTGAGAAGCCTGAAGTTTTGTTTGTTTTAAAGTGTTGTGTTTGAGTTGAAAGGGATTTGTGTAACCAGTTCACTTCTTGAAGAAACAAACACTCATTTATACAACATTTTGTTTTAGATATTTTCTTTCAATCATATTTGACGACCTATCATCACCAAGCACACCTATTCTTTTGCGGGGTTTGTAGTTTGTAGTATTGGTTTATTTCCTTTTCCAGCACATGTACTAGACTGGTGACCACATCGAATCGTGAGATTGACTTGGCTCAATTTCCAATTCATTGTTGTTTTGCTGTGGTTCAGTCCAATGGCATCGCCAGAGCAGCCACCATCAGATGGTCCTGATGATTGTATGACTTCAGGTGATTCCGATTCAGATTCTGGTGGTGATAGTGACAGTGCCAGCAACGCGTCAGCTAGCACAGGCCGTACTAGCATCTCAACCGATCTTTCAGGAACGATGAGGGTTATGAATGCGACAATACGGCCAATGACTCCGCAGGCGATTCCCGAGGATGCAACTTCTGCAGATTTTCCAGCGGAAGAGGATTTGCATACGGAGCAGCACCATGATCTTTCGATAGGGAAAGTACAAAAACAGGTCAGTGTCCAAGTTGTTTGTGTGCGTGTGTGATGAACATTCTATCTTTTTTACGGTTTAGTTTAGTTTAACTTAGTTTAGTCTTTCATCATTCATTGAGTTGCATGTATTGGGTATTGTATTAATTAGCATATATTAGCATTGTGTTCGAGAACCAATCTTGATGCTTGCAGATTACACATTCCAGATGTATCAGTATCAGTATGTCATTGTGACATGCGCTGAATATTGCTGGATTGATGATTGGTGAAGGGTCTTGGAGTCAACGTTCAACAATGTATCAGCTGATACATATACATGCATGATCATCCGTCACATCTCCTGGACTCTCCTAGGTGATGGGAATGGGGCTGCCAGATGGCCCCAGCTCTCTTGAGGAGTTGTTCAAGTGGCCTTCCCGGTATGCGTCAATTCTCAAAAACATAAAAGGGGTGGAAGACAATCTGCTTCGGCTTCAAAATCATGAGATCAGAATCAACGATGCTTACTCTGGCATGGGCACTGGTGGCTATGCTATCCATGCTATTCACAAAGCTTTATTCAGCACCTAGACTTTCCAGGTATATTTGAATTTCACCCCGGTTTCATTCAAATGACAGCAGGTGCCAATGTTTTTTTAAGACCATCCCGGACCATTCCCAGCCATTCCCATTGATACCCAGGATCATTGCAGCCGGATAGCAGCGACATCTCTGCCGGAGCGCGAACGATGTCAGCCTGCGACATCAATTCGAACTGTCGAACAGTTCTTGCATCCCTTTCTCAGGGCCTTTTCCATTCTTCCTCTAAATCCGGGGTTAGTAAGGTGACCAAAGGGCTGAAGTGGTTAGCAGCTATCTATACTATTCTTTACATAGCATATATGTCGGTCCATGTCGATCCGATGTCATTCAATTTCATTCCAAAACATATGTCAGCCAGCTGAGAGGAGTACAAACCCGATCACATTGGTGGTGCTTTGGAAGAACGCATCAAGGAGGATGTTCTAGCTGATCTCACCAAAATGCGGTCGATCAAGTTGGCAGAGTGCAAAGAACGACTTGCTTCTTTAGCAGGTGGTGGTTTCGGTATCTTTTTGTTCCTGTAATCAGTTGGGGAAGAGCTGTTCGACATGTACATGCAACGACTTCTCCAAGATCCGCCTGAATACGTCTTCAAGTACACTTCCAAGTGCTACTCTTGCCCTCCAAAGCGCAGAGGGCAACCCCAGGACAGCGACAGTGATTGTGAAAGTAACAATGCCTAATGCTTAGTGCCATCAACAAGTATCCAAAGTGCACTAGGTTCAATGTGAAGTGAAGTCAGTCTAGTCGAGCATCCACAGTAGCGGTGTTAGCTTCAAACTTTCACTTTCAATTTCCATCCCCCTCAAATCTGATGTCCGTCAGTTTTCTATTTGCAGTAGGTGTTTGTTACCGTAGCATTTTGCTCACCGAACTGGCCATCGACTCACTGTGACCATCAGCCATCCGCTTAGAGCTATGCGGGCCCGTCGAGCTCAAACATGGAATGTGCGCTCTTCCACTCAAGAGAATTGGAAAGTCACCAACTTCTTCAACATGGTCCAGTCACATTTCACAGTCATGGCTGAGGACATGTACCGTTTCAGGCAGCTATCAATGGTGATGGCAGTGCTCAACGTTCACTATGGTCCATTGTCATCGAGTTCGACTATGGTGTCTGATGGGGAGTCCACTACCAGCTTGGTCAACGGAATCGTTCCCCCAACAACGGCAAGTCCCTCTTGCCCCGGCAGTGGTGCGCTCATGGATTTTATCCATTATGTGGGCAATACTTTCCAGTTCTTTGCAGAGGGCTATGTGCAAGGTGCAGTCACTCCTGTTCCCATTTCCATGACCATCACCGTCCAAATCCAAGGTCTTACAGGGATTTCCACTTCAAGCACCTTCTCTTTGACGGCAACTCCTTCTCCGATCCCAAACCGGCCTCCCGCCTTAGGTGCAGGACCGGGACCAGGACATGGAGGAAACGGGCCTTCCATTGATCGAAGGCCCACGTTGTCTGACGATGACCTTGGCAACGACTCCGATGGAGATTCCCGTGAAAGCAATGATCACGGCGCCGGAGGTGGTGAGAATGGGGGAGTTCCTGAGGCCACTATGGATGATGGAGATCGAATCGCTGACACACCAAGTGAGAACATTGCAGCTTCAGCGCACGCAGTCCCCGAGGTTGAGTTTCATCCTGTTGTGCCAGGAACTCCCAACTTTTTTAGTTCTTGATTTCCAAGTCAATCCTGAAAAATGTGGATTGCACATTTTGAAGTCTTAGTCTCAATCACATCATTAGCAATTCGATTGAATTGGCCTAAGGTAGGTCGCTAGTAGTATGTGGTAGTCTTGTGCGATACGGACAGGCCTGACCCAGTCGGTATACAGCTGTCAATTGCAGCCTACAGTGCGGGTTTTGAGGTTGCTTGAATACGTTGCCAGCTTGCAGTACATGGCAAAGGGTCATTGGAAGAGTCCGTCAGGAAAACTGAACCAAGCAGCCGAGCAAAAGAAAACATTTCCGTTTCTGACTGACCCTGTTTGCCTTGTCCATTCTGCTGTTCTGTCAGTTGAATTGTTGGTATGGACTTGGGCCAGAATGAGAATGAGAATGGATCATCGATCATCATTGATCATCGTTTTTTTTGTGAAATTCATGAACCATGACTCCATGAGTACCATGAGCCATGAATCAAAGAATCATGGGAATTGCAAAACACTCATTGAGTACTGAATAACAAATCCCTGGCCCTGTCCTTTCCCTTTTTCTCCACGTGACCAGGAGTGCTTGACTCCGTTCGGCCGCTCACGTGCGCAGCGCGCGGAAATGGAGGAAAACCTCAGTGGACCCGCTGGCAGCAACGCTGCCAAGAAGGACTACATAACGCTAGGTGTAGCAGGAAGCACCTGTGTGGACGTCTCGACAATAGGTGACATGACTAAAGCAACGAAAACGGGTTTGCCCCATTTTGTTTGAGTCTATCTATGCGTGACTGCATGAAACATCACATGGCCGCTCCGCTGTCTCTGATAGATGATTTCTTGTGCATATCGGTATCAGTATCAATGATGACCTGTATGGAAGTCCTGAGTCCTTCCTGAGTGACGATTTGATTCATCGAAACTAAGGATCAGGATCAGGATTCATCGGTGAATCTGGAATGCCTCTTGCAATTTGGGTTGCGGAACGGATTGCTGTTCTGGAAGAAGCTTGGCTCTTGGCTCTTGTCTCCTGATTGTACAGTCAAGCTTCAAGGTACCCGATGAACCGTGACATACATGACAGTAAGCTGATTCAAATGTGAAGACTCAACTAACTAAATGTGAGTGAGTGACAGTGACAGTGATGATGTGTTAGAGTTGAATGTTGCTTTGAAAAAATCGAAAACAATTCATTACTCTTGTTACTTGTTGAATGTTGGAGTGACGTGACGTACTCAAAATACTGTTACATGACATGACATGCGTTCTCTTTCTCTGATTCAGCTTTGTCCCAGTCCCAGTCCCACCAAATCTAGGATGGTATTCTTCATGAGTGTGGGCCAGCTTTCCCAACCAAAGTCTTTGAGCGATATTTGCCGATGTACGAGATACATGAGTGCAAAGATACCATCAATGACCGCGAGATGGAGATCTTTCTTTCCGCTCATCACTTCGGATGGCCGATGCACCGACCACGAAAATATACCATACTTACCTTGAGATCAACATGTACGCTACGTGATGAAGGGTTTGCCATTATCCGCAAATTGTTTTGCGCACCGCAAATTTCAGTGTCAGCTTTGCTATGTGCGCCGCAGGATTGGGATTCAATACCATTTCAACTTGAAGTATGCATGAAGTAATTCAAATTGAAGTATGCATTGAATGTTGCCCAAAAGACTTTACACCGGACCACAACCACCACTGACCGCCACCAACAACGATGCTGCATTGCTCCTCGGCCCATGCAGGAGGAAGTTGAGGTAGAGCGCAAGCGAGCCGCGCATAAGGCTTGCAAGCCCCTCAGGAGCTCCTTTGGTGAATTGCTTCCAGGTGCATTGCAACTGCAGTCAGTGAGTACTAGCATCAAGTCACGCAAGGTCCATCTGTGTTGCGTTCATGCACGCAGTCTATATTCTACATCGTAAAATTAAAAGTAGTATTATATATGCGTATGTATGAGTATGTAGTAAGTAAGTAGTAAGTACTGAGTCGTGAGTAGTGAGTTAAGTAGTCATTTAATGTAAGTTGTAAAAGTCTTTGGTAGTTACGCCAAAGTAAGGTGCCAAGCAAGCTTGGCTTGGGAGATACAGAACATTGAAGAGAGTACAGAAGACGGCGCAGAAATGTCGCCGCCGTCTCTGGGCAAAATAGCTTTGAAGCTTTGGGCCAAACAATGGGCCACATGACACATGCTGTTATTGTTCGGACTTGATCTCTTGAACCGAACCTTCGGAAAGTTAGAGCTGTGACGTGACAGTCTGACTGTACTTAACTGGGCTGTATAACTGTATTGCTGAATTGCATTTCTATCTCAGGTGGATCGATTGGCGTCATGATATGCAACCTCGACCAGAACCCATCCCAAAGGCCAATGATTGGATCATGGTTACCTGCGCTTCTCAAGCAGGGTACGATGTACTCAGTCAATTTGTTCGGCTCCAACTCAGAGGAACGCTGGATGCTACCATCAGACTCACAGCCAAACATGGACTGACGACTGACTGGTGTTTAACTAAATGGCTAGCCTTGTATCATGTATCCCATTTGTTTTTCTCTTTTTCTCTTTCTCTCTGACTCTCCGGCTCTCTCTATCTCTCTCTCTCTCTCTCTCTCTTCCTTTTTTAGGAATACAGAAATTCGGTATTTACCAAGGTGTTTGTTGTGATCCGCGAGTATCTAAATGTTTTTTGTGATACCTAAGGAGCACGTGAATTGCATGGGTATCCCTCAATGGGAAGGTATGAGAGGTGACTTGGATGTGTTCCCACTGCACCGCAAGCTGGCCGACATGAATCCGTCGGCCAAAAAGCGGCTCGCTGGAAACGTTGCTTGGCTTCGACGACGACTAGTTAGTAGTGACAATTCTTACGTGACAGTGACAGTGACAGTGACAGTGACATTTTTCATTTCGTTTGCTGGTGCATATGTCTCGCTGCTCGCTCTGCCATTCTTCATTTTCCTAATGACTTGAGCGTGATTGGCCTGAGGGTATGCATGCATCAGTGATCGGAGCCGTGGCAGCGACTCTCTTGGCAACATTGGTGATGCAACCAAACGCTGCTTGAGTGAGGGTCCAGTCCAGGGTGAACTGAATTTTCACAATTCAAAATTCAATATTGGGCATTGGCACATTGGTCAAGAGGCACCATGCCGACACCATTCAGTGCCATGCAGCTGTAAATTGTAGATAGGAATCGGAATAGAACAGGACCGTGACCGAATGGATGATCGATGTCCTTTGCAGGATGCGTTTGCATTGGATTTTCTATCGTTCAAGTTCAATCGCACAAGAGTCAGACCGCCAGGAAAGATGGCGTTGCCGCACGTCGCCAGTTGCTAGTTGCTAGTTACCAGTGTCGCTGTCGTTGACGATCGCCTAGACATAGATGCAAACCTGCCGGTACAACATGTGCATTACCAGTTTAGGGTGAGTCAGGAAACAGAATGAAATGACACGTGACAAGTGACAAGCGACACCTCCATTTCCCTGTGGCATGTCAGCAGTCAGCATTCAGAACTAGCACGTGTGATAGTGTCAGCCTCAGTGTCGTTGAAGCATTTTGCTCGGGCCCCTTAGTGTGATCGACTTTGTGCCTTGCTTGACTATTGCCCTCTTTTGTCATTGACATGGACCTGGACCTGGAGGGTGCTTCCAAGGCATCAGAGGTGCTTTCTGGTGGTCGCTCTCCAGCTCCGCCGGTTGGTGAGCTGCCCCCGCTAGCTATCACCAATGGTGATGAATCCAGTACGTTCCATGCTGGTCCTATGGCAGACATTTGCAAAGTTCCATGCCAAGTTCCATCATGCAAGAAGATGCATTTGCGACAGCCATCAAAGTCGATAACTCAGACTCAAGTGTTCAAAGAATTATCGTTTACATTTCATTTACTTGAATCCGTTATCCCAATATCAGTGTCAGCCAGTGACAGCGTTACGCGCATCACATCATCATATCATACGATGGATGATCCAGCATGATCCAAACGGCAGCGACCAAGGTCGGTACAGATCTGTCACGACCATTCCAAGTCAAAGGAAGCGATGTATGCTCAGGCGAAGAAGGCAAGATCCAAAGAAGTGCTTGAACGTCTCCAGTACATGGAGAAGTACTCGCCAGATGAGTTTTTACTTCATTTGGAGAATTTTGCTCAAGCGTGCCTTCGTTTCAGTTTAAGTTTCAAGTTTCAATGCCATCCATTCATATCCATCAGTCATGACATTCAGCAGCTCATACTCATACATACGAACTTTGTTTGAGGTGCCCAAATCCTGGCAGAGGAAAGGCTCGAACTGTTTGGGATTTCTCTGTGGTGCTGCAGAAGAAGTCCACCGGTATACGTGACAGCTCAATGGTGAAGAAGCGACCGTACTCCAAGGTTGACTTCCTGGACTATTTCCAGAACAAAGCGCCATCCTGGTCTAGTACCCCGTCTCAAATTTCAGAGACATGACGTAGAATGACTGAATTAACCAGAGTTTTTTATTTTAAAGTAGTCAGTGTAGTCAGTGGTAAGTGGTAAGTGGTAACCGCTGTCTACCCCGCCAACCCCGCCATAGAATTTGCGACGCAACACACAACGCACCATGTTTCGTCAGGATTGAATGCTGCAGCAGCAGAACGCAAATGGACTGCAATGTTCCAAGATCCAACAGTACGAAAAGATCGGAAAGAATCCGTCAATATTGACGGAGAGCCAGCTGGTCAAGCATCATGGCCTGTCTTATGTTTTGCAGTGTGTGTGTGTGTGTGCGTCATACCATACACATTCAGTCACTCAGTCCTTGCTCCTTGACTCCTTGAGGCAACCATAAAGACTAAGAGGTTATACTGACACTGACACTTGTCATTCCTGTAAACGCTGCAGTTGGAAACAAAGGTATGGCGCATTTGGATGGCTACCGATGAGGCTGAGAACACTGAGACATATCAGGCTGGGCTTTGACAAGCGCATTGCGCATGAGCACGTTGATTGCATATTGCATTCATTGCATTTGCTCAGACATACATACCGCCACGAACCATGGGCCATGGGCATTGATCACTTCAATCCTGACTGTGTGGGCAGGATCGCTCTGTTGAGCACCAATGCGGAGATACAGCTGCAAACCCCAGTGATGCAATGATGAATCTGCAGGTTGAAAAAGCAGCATCAGTTTGGACCGATGAACTGGAGGCAGACTGCGGACCTCTCGTCCTTGCTTCATCCATTGCGGATATCAATGGGAATGCCAGGGCACGTGGATCTGCAGCTGGCGCTGGCGGGAGTAAGGGCGCTGGTGCTGGCGCTTCCACCGCCAAGCCCAAGAGAGGCAAGGCTGCACAAGCTGAGAATCCAATCGTGTTGGCTGCACAAGCCAGAGCCAGAACAGCAAAAGAATTTTCAAGTGCTGTTGCTCTCCTGAAACGAGCATCTGTTGCAGCCGACAATTTGATTGACACTGTGGCCCCAAAAGTTCTTGGCGGAGAAGATCGGGTTCGGACAGATAGCACTTTGTCTCTTGTAAGGTCGCGGATGGAACTGGTGAACATGGCCTCGGATGACTCGCAAGACCCAGATACTAGAGTGACAGCCAGTTCGCAGCTGTACGACAAGTGCATGGAGGACCCTTACTTGAAAGACCTTGAATCGACCATCTTCAAAGACCGATCTGCAATTCAGACTGTGGGCTTAGCGACATACAACAGGACAGTCGTAGTCGAGCTGAAGCCCAGCAAAGTTGCGATTGATGAGCACATGGACACTCATCGGACTGCAATTGCAGCTTTGAAGAAGATCGCTGAATCTTTGCAGGTAGAAGTGGAATCGTGGCGAAGCCATGTCATGGCGCTCAAGAAAGCGCAAGAACAAGAACAGAAAGCCATTGAGAAGGAACAGAAAAAAGCAGAAGAAGCAGAGGCAAAACGTTTGAAGAAGGAGAAGGAACGTGCAGATGCTGCTGCACAAGCAGAAGCAAAGAAACGTGCAGATGCAGATGCTGCTGCTGCTGCTCCTGTGACAGAGGGCGGTGATGATGGCAACAAGAGACCTCGAAAGCAGCGACGTCTTTGTCAAGATGAACTGCTTGACAGTGATCCCTCTATCCTCAAGGAGATGCCAAAGTTTGTCACATGCAACATGCCCTTGTATGACAATGTTCCGGACTTTGTCAAAGCTGTTGTTGCGCGACCTGATCGCGCTTGCTGTGCCAGACTGAAGAAAGCTAGTTTCCGAAAAGTCCTTGTTGAATCTTGACTTATATTAAAGGTGAAGTGAGGTGAGGTGAAGTTCAGGTCAGGTTTGGTGGCCCGGTCAGTGAAATGTCAAACAAGTGGATCCCATTCCGTTCCCCATTTGACAAATAGATCATATCATAGAATCATATGAAATAGAATTACCAGAGCCAGAGCCAGAGTATTAGTATTAGTAGATAATAAAGTATCAGCGTCAGCATTGTAGGATACTATATGATTTATAAAATATATGATATGAATATGACATGAATATGATGATTTGTGCTGCAATGCTGCTACTGCTACTGCTTTATTCTACCGATCTACCGGGGGTTGTGAGACATTTCTGTCACACTCGCACTTAAGGAGATCGGAGCGCTGAGCAATAAAGAAATGTTCCAACTTCAGAAAGTCCTTGTCAGTGATGGGCTTCAGTTTCAGCAAGAGCTGGATACCAAGTTCGCAGACCCGAATTTCTCTATGACCAGGGTTTCGACCACCCAAGCAGGACCTGGAGCTTTGCTTGGTATGGATTCGCTCTTGGCGGCAGAACTGAATACTTCAGCGCTCATGCACCAGTTGTCGGACGAGGATCCGCAGCCAGCTATGCTTGACCGTGATTACGTTGCAAATTTGCTCCTGGGTTTAATTCAGCATCGGGAATCGGGGAATTGAGAATTTCTAACAACAATGGACCATGTCCAAAATTGAAACAATCATAATCAGAATCATGAATGCTACTCTGCTACTACTGTACTACGGACTGTACCACTGTATCATTGCGGTCGTGGTCAGAGTCACGGTCTATAGTTTTTTCATCCTGGATTTATTGATCAGTTGCTTATGAAGTCTGTAGTCCAGCATGCTACCATCATATCGTTGTCATAGGGTGACAGGGTGTCCGTGCAAACCCTCGTCTCAAGTCTCAACATACTCAGGGCCTACAAGCTTTCCGACATTGACACGAGCCAGGGCGTTGAGAAGGAGACGGAAAACCGGGAGAAATCAGCCAACAAGATCAAGGGACTCACGTGGGCGGGCTTTCGTCAGGGAACCGTTTACACGGGACACTATCCTGTTTCCTTTGCTTCGTTCTCGTACCAGGTTAATGGAAGCAAGTACCTTGCTACTATGTCTTTGTCTGAGGCAGCAGATGCTTTGATGGATCCAGGTGATGAACGATTTGCTTCAGTCCAAGCTTTGGCGAAGAATGCGCCGGTATTGCTTGAGGAGCGTGGGGGGTTCAGTCAGTTGAGTCAGTTTTAGTTCAGTTTAGTCAGCAATGAGCAAGTCAACATTAACACCCAGTGATCCAGCCATCCAATCCATTCAACATTTGAAATTGAACATCGAACAGAATCGAACACCATCACCATCATCATTTCATTTTTTGTTGGACTTGACTTGCCTCGACACTTCTGCAAGGAGATCCTGAGAGACTTTCAAGGTATGGATGCAGAGTTCGTCAACACATCGAACTTCAACACACTGACCCATAGCTACCTAGTTGCGGGGGACATTGTGTACACACCCCACGGCCACATCTTTTGCGAGAAAGCCACCGGCGGTCATTGTGTGTCACTGCGAGCAACGAGCCCTTTCATGGATGCCTGCCAAGCAAATTCTGCGGAGCTTCTGGGATTAGCGTACCCAAAGTTTCCTGGTAGCATTAGCTGATGTTGAGCCGATGGTCATTTGGTCATGGTCCATGGTCCATCATGGTAATGTCGCAGTGGCAGTGATAGTGGCAAGTGGAAATGCACTGACGCCAATTTTGCAAATTGAGGTGTGCAATGCAGCAACTGATCACAACCATCGCGCGTGTGTTTGGAACCGAGAAAGACACAGTCCCTCGCATACAAGTTGACAAAGACAAAAAACTTGAGAATGGCAATGTCAATGCTGACGAGACCGACGAGAACGAGAACAAGGACAAGGATGGGAACGATGGGGATGATGATGATGGCAATGCTCATCCAGCAGCAATGGCAGAAACGATTGAAGGTCCGCCGGTCCGCCATGACTTATCCCATCCAAATTCAAATTCTCAGTTTCTTTCCCAGTCACTCCTCCTCACCTCACCACCCGCAATTCACAATTCAAACTTCAAACTTCACACAATTCACAATCGCAGTCCCAATTCACAATCACAGACACACTATCATTTTTTTGAGCAGACAACAGACAGTCAGTGGGTGCAGCCAGTGAACGCTGAAAGATATTGAAGTGTAGTTCTCAGTTCTTACTCATCACTTCTGACAATGGTTTCAAATCATCGCAACTATGACTTGTGATTTGACAGAGTAAGTCCGAATTCGTCATAGACAACTATTTTCATCCAGCAGCGTGCAATGTCATGCCATGCCAGACTTATCATTGGTCCTGGTCCCACAGGTGCTGTGCCAGAGGAGGAAGTGTGGGGAAGCCACGCGGAACAGGAAGATGTTGAAGCAGAAAATGTGCCGCAAGCTGAGTCCATCCCTGAGACTGTGGTAGAGACTGCTGCGCACATTGCAGAAGCTGTTGCGTCGCAACCAGCAACGCTCGTTGCCGAGAAAGAGACAGTTCCACAACAAGATGCTGCGCCCATGACAGAAGCAGTTGAGCCAGAACCAGTAGCGCTGGTTGCCGAGACAGTTCCGCAACAAGATGCTGCGGGAGGAGCAGTTGAGCCAGAACCAGCAGCGCTTGTTGCCGAGAAAGAGACAGTTCCACAACAAGGTGCTGCGCCCATGCCAGGAGCAGTTGAGCCAGAACCAGCAGCGCTCGTTGCCGAGAAAGAGACAGTTCCACAACAAACAGGAGGACCCTACGCTGCCGCTGCAGATAGCGAGGCAGTGCCACAGAAGTTGCCAGATGGTGAGGACACCGCGCAGACAGCTCCAGAAGATGCAACTCCGAAGCCGAAGGCTGTTGCTGCTGGTAAGTTGTCACAATTGGTCCAGGCCAGCAAGACCGCCACCAAGTTTCCAATTCTGGAATCGTTTGCTACTTCAATGGCATCATTACCTCATACGACATCCGCGGCGGCAAGTTCAAGTAGTCCTGCAGACGAGTCTGAGAAGGACAAAAGAAATTCGAAAGAGAAAAAGAAGGACAAGGAGAAGGACAAAGACAAGCACAAGAAGGAGAAAAAGTCTAAGAAGGGCGACGACCACAAAGCATCACCAAAATTGTCAGCAGCAACAGCAACATTTGGTGCAATTGCAACCTCTGCAGAGGGGGCAGTCGACATGTATCCTGAGGCTCCTTTATCCATGAAGAGGCCAGCCAAAGCCGCTACTCCAACGAAGAGCTCACCAAAGGCCAAGGCCCTGGCAAAAACAAAGGCATCAGTGCTGGCATCTAGCGCAGCAGCAAGGGCAAAGACCAAAGCAGCAAAGGCAGCGCCAAAAGCATCAGCGAAGACCGCAGCAAAGTCGATGATCGCTCCCAAGTCCGGCGGCCGCGCACCCAAGAGAGGCCGCTCCAAGCAAGATGATGATGCGGAAAATGAGGACCTTCATTGAGAATTTCGGTCTTTTTTTTCAGTAGCTAATTTGTTTTTGTTTTCCTCGGTCCTCGACCTTTGTGACTTTTATGTTTTGTTCTCTAGTGTACTAGTGATTGATAGTTTGTAGTTTTGATCCCTCAGCCCGTGTGCCCCTTCCAGTCCCTTCCAATTTTCATTTCTGAAGTCATTTGATTTCCACTCAGGAGCCGAAGATTGACTACCAGCCGGTTACAGGTCAGATGTTGGAAGGCCCCCTCGGCAAGTTCATCTGCAAAAAGTGAGTAAGTGAGTTAGAATTGCACGCGCTGATCCGGGATAGTATGCTTGATTGCAGCATGCCAGGGTCATGTTATTGAGTTATCAGTTATCAGTTATCAGTATCAGCACTAGGTGGAAACCAAGTGCAATGGTTGGCCCAACAGAAGCTGCTTGTGGGAAGCATACATGGTTCAGCTTTTGCGTAGCCGTAGCGCTCAAGAAGACAGCGCTGTTTTCTGATGAAGCATTAAGATAGCTGACTTCGGTAGCTGTCATGGCCATGTGACAATTGGTTGTTTTAGTTAGTATCCGCCGCCACCATGAGCCATTGCTACAGTTAGAAGTTAGAACGTGTGAATTATAAATGTAAACTGTATAATGTGTAAGTAATTTTGTCATTCATTAGTCATTGGCAGTTGGCACTGGCAGGCTTTTGTTTGTTTGTTTGTTTGTTTGTTTGTTTGTTTGTTTGTTTGTTTGTTTGTTTGTTTGTTTGTTTGTTGGAAATTCTGATTCCGATAAAGTGATAAGTTTGTTCACTTGAGTTAGCTTTGTTTACCTGACTGACTAGACTAAGCGTCGAAATCTTAGTAGCAGTCTCGAAAAATCGGAGACATGCCGAGAGAGACACAAATGATGTCTGGGACCGCAGTGAACAAATGCCGAATCACGGCGATGGGGAAAATGAAAGGCTGCCACTGCCACTGCTACCCCCAACCCCGTCCTTGGGAATCAGCATCGCAAGCCGCGTCGCTGGGCATTGCCAGAATCAGGTTCTTGCTGTTCGGTGTTAGTCTTGCTGTTGTTACTTCAACCTTCTATGTGTCATGGATGTTGTTGGATTGAACATTTGTTTGAATTTGAATGGACACCACGGAATTAAACATTCTTTATGCATTGCTTTGGTATTCCTGCGTTGGTTCCGAATTCTGTCCAATAACCCGCGTGTATTCTGATGTTTGCTAATAATACTCTTGTCTTTGTATGCCCAGCATTGCTCCTTGAGACAAAAGGATTTAGTTCAAGGAATTCAATGATTTCACCCCGTGGCATTGCTGCTTTGGTTCAATCTTTTGGATGGTTATTTTCCTATTCTATCAAGGGTCTGTTTTTACTTGTTTTGTTTTTGAGTTGAACCACTATTCAATCTCTCAATAGCAGCCTCGGAACCCAATTATAGTTACAAACCTCTCCCAAAGATAAGATTCTGAAATTAAATGAACTTTCCCTTAAAACCATGGGTTTATGAAATTTAGCACTTTGTTTGCAATGTTTTTGTATGTTTTTGTGACCATCGAGGGAGACCCTCAGCTGAAGCTCCTGATTTGTGGCACTGCCAACGCTAGGGCGAAATTCTGGCCGTGTTGGGCCACGAAATCGGCCACGATCGGCTCTACCATGTTCACACAATGCTGCTTTTCTGCGATGAGATGTGTGAAACGCAGCATTTGAAACGCAGCTTCGGAGTGCTTAACATGTAGGGTGTGCGCCCTACGAAAGCCCGATGTTTCCAGTTGTTTCTCGTGTTCTCGCCATTCCAAGTGCATGGTCACATTGTGGTTGCGCTGAGGTTGGTGATGAGCCTGGCGTGGCTCAGCATGAACAAATAGGAGGGACAAAACTTCGTTGATGGTTTCCAAACAGACAGAGGCAAAAATAAACAATTTGGGCTGATGGATTTTGAGTGTTTGACAAATATTTGTGTAGATAGACCTTTGATGACATTTGGTCTGTGCTGAGAGCGGATGCTACGCTACCGACTAGACTGCCTTGTTCATTGCCTCGAGGACTTTCCAAATCCATTGATCCACCGAAGTCGTAAGGCAATCAAAATGAATCAAAGTGATGTCTTTTTGCGCTGAAGCACTATGGTAGGTAGGATTGAAAAGAGGCAAATACTGAAAGAGAAGTGGAAACAACCGTGTCGAAAGATGTGAAAACACAATTGAATTGCTGTAGAGATTATGGTGTAAGTTACAGTAAGTTGTCATTCAATTCCACTCTGACTTGACAGCTGTGCTTCGCTGTGCTTCGCTGTGCTTCGCTGTGCTTCTGAGGTATTTCTTCGTGATGATGTACGCACTGGGCCACTTTCTTGCGTCCCCTGCGCTGAGTGCTGCTTTCTTCGCTGAGCCCAAAGCCTCTCAGCTTGGTCCAGCCTTTGAGCTGTCACAACGTGCACACGTGAAGAGCAGGTAAGAGACTGACTTAAGACATCTTAAAACGTAAAAGCACTTGGGAATTTCTCAAGATGAAGGAAGCTCTGAAGTGGAACCGTGTCATAAAGAGATTCTGAGCAGCCTGATAAAGCGGTTGAAATCACATGTGTGTGTGTGCTGCTAGATGCTGTACGGAAGTGGAATAGATGATCTCATGATGATTCCATATTCGGTCAGATACCTTATGCCCAGATTCTACTTTGTTAGCATCTCAAAGTCATGTGGTTTTCTCTCTATCAATTTATCCAGTGCTGATGGGAGGGACCTTCCTCGTGATCCTCATGTTTCTCGTGTCTAGAAGTACCTGTATTTCATTTCAACATATCTTGCACAATCTTGCATGATAAAAGCCAATCACTGTCGGTCCGCCGACCATGCCAGTTTAACCAATGCAGACATGCAGTTGTTTAGGCTTGGATCCTTAAGACCATGCTCACTCTTCACAAGGTCTATCTCAGCGTTGTTTTCTTCAGCATCATTTGGGAGCCTGCTTCTTGGTTGGAAGTGTTGGAAGTTGCGCTTCTATCCAATGGCCTCGAACAGCAATGATCTGGTGAGCAGAGAAGCTCAGTTTGATATATGATTTTGGGACATTTCTGATAATTCCCATTCTCATCCCATGTTTTCTTGCAACATCATTGCGGTGCGGCGCTGATTTAAGGTTGACTTTCCAATGTCAGTGTTGATGAAGATTTTTTCGCGGTTCAATGAATACCAAGCCGATCGATACAGTGTTGCGGCAAATCGGCAGTACGGACGCTTGCTCGGTGCTTTGCCTCAAATACTCCCTGTGCTCCTTCTATCTTACTGGAAGATGCCAGCCCTGGCCGTGCTTGTGTTAATTTTTCCAGGTGTCTTCAATTTTTTTAAAACGTGGATATGCAGTGAAGAGACCGGCATGAGCATGAGAAAGGTTTCCTTGTCAAACGCTGGCACTTCACAGCTGTGCATGAAACGCTTTTTCTCTCGCAAGACCTGTTTGTTTGCGCAGGTGATGCCCTGAAGAAGATGATGCGGAAAAGCAAGGCGCAGCTGCCACAAACTGGACATGCTATGCTGCTAGCCAATTCATTTTCTAATGTTGTCCCATGCTGTCCCCATCCAACAAAATTAGAGCTGCATCTCAAGCCAACCAGGTGAATCTGCGGCCTGGATGCAGATGCAGGTGATGCAGTTTGAATATGTTTGAGTAATTTTCAAGTGTGGAAAAGCTTTTGATGATTTTGATGTGCTGAGGACGCCTCACCCCTTCCACGTCTTCTTGAACAATTCCCACCCTCCGCTGGATGATCGCCTCAAAGCAATCCGTGAATGTCATAGAAAATGCTACAACGAGAGCATGTGATCTGAGGGAACTCTGAGGAAACCGATCCTTGTGCGTGGGAATGATTGAAAAATTGTGCGGACTTGACTCTGAGTTTCAAAGCTTGAGAGCATATACAACATAGCATCACATAGCATCACAATCCAAGAAGGGATATGACGGGATGCTGTGTTGCCAAGAACGCTTGAAGCCGTCCCGCAGTTGGCAATTCACCATGCAGTCCATGGAACTTGAAACAGCTTGAATTTGAATCGTTGAGAAAGCTGCAATCAGACTGTACTTGTTCAATCCTTTTTAATCCTTTTGAATCTTCTCTTGAAAAAGTCTTCTCAAGAAGTTCCTTCTTCTTGATCCTTCTTGAGTCTTCTTGATGTGTTCGGACTTCGTTCCAAAATTAGTTCTTGGACTTGGACTTCTTGGACGTCGACGCAAATTGGCAACGGCTCCAGCGGGGCGACCACGCAGCATATGTGTCGCAGCTGAGAGGTAGAGAATTCTGCCGCTGTTCTTCACTGACCGTGAATGATTGTGATGTGTCTCATCAGTTCACATCATTTCACTTTTGAATCAATGATTCAACTTTGATTCTAAAATGGATTCGTTAATTGAAACTCAACGTGATGTGCTCAACGTGAGATGCTCAACGTGATGTTTTCTAAGTCTCCAGACTGGAGACCAGATGACGCTTCGCCAGGCCATGGCAGCTCCACGACCCTTGGGGGTGGCTCTAGTTCTCCTTGTTTTCGCCCAGGCGCCGAGGGGAAAGGGGATCCATTTAGGGGATCCCAAGAAGATCCAAATGGCCATTTTGGGGATGCATTTTGTGAATCCAAAATGAAGTTGTAATTAGAGACGTTTGGAGACATTTGGAGACGGTTCTTTTGGTCGCCTTGATCATTTTGGTCAAGATCAAATAATCTGAGATCTGTGTCAGGGATCAGGATCCTGTTCGGGCAGTTTCTGTTCTACGGATTCTTTCGATCTCGTTCGTGTTGATTCACTTTGCTTCCTGCTTTGTTTAGCCGCTTTTCTGTTTTGCTCAGGCTCTTCTCCTTGGTTGCAATATTTTGTCCTCTGGTTTCCTCATGTTTTTCTCCTCTGCATGTTTGCTTCTTTGCTCATTGGCTTGTCCTCCATTTTCCACGGAGTAGAGAAGCAATCTGAATGACGTCACGCAATGTTTCCAAGCCCAGGATAAGGCAACAACATGATACTAGGGTCATCAAGGACAGGTGGAAACAAAGAACAAAACAAAATAATCAACATATGAAAAGGAAGAAAGGGGGAACAAGAAAGCACAGATAAATTTGCAAAAAAGGAGAGGCCGTTTCGATTGAGAGGTTCTACGTCCCTGCAACTGTTGCAAATACCATTCAGATGGAGGCTCCGGCCCTCAAATGTTGTGAATACCGGACAAAAAACAAAGGTTTCAGCTCCTAAATTGTGGTAAATTGTGCAAATATCAGGCGATGAAAGGCTTCAGCTCCAAAATTCTGCACATGCAAAGTGAAAGTTCCTAGCTCTGCAAACACCCACGGAAGAAGGCAGCTTCCAACTTGCAGTTTGGATGCTGGCAATACCATGTGGATGGATCAGCAGAAGAAGAAGAAGAAGAAGAAGAAGAAGAGACAGAGGTTCATATCAACGTTGACAAAAGATGACAAACGCCCAAAAAGAAAAAGACTCAATCAGTAAGGAAACTCGTCTAGCATATTTATGCAGCTCAATTCAAGGACTGGGAAAACAGCGTTTTTGTGGACATGCAAGGCTTTGGAATGAAAATATGCTTAGGGACGATGCCTCTTCTCTTTTCAAAGAATAGAAGCTCCTTGTCAACACGGAAGCATCAGAAATCAGTAGAAACAAGCATAATGTCAGTGGTTTATTCCTGAAGAAACAGGGGAGTGTTGAAACAGGTGGTGTGAGGATGCGGGAGGTTTATTGTATTTTGCGGCATGAAAGGTGTTCTGTAAGGACAAGGGAAATGTGGTCACTCCAAGGAGAATTCACATTGAAACGGTGAACGACTTACTACGTTATAATTTCCATACATCCGTTTTTGCATATGTATTATTTGAGCATATGTTTGCTGCACAGTCAGTCATCAAGTACCATGCTGAGGTTATGTTTGGAATGTTTATCGAAGGCAGTTCAGATTATCAAAGCTTGTGAGTTACGGACTTTTTGGAAATATTTCCTCGGAGGGGTCAACAGCAGCTAGATCAGGAGTGATTGATAGTGATTGATCATAGATCGATGATGGGTCACGGCTGTAGCCCGATGAGATTGCCCGAGAGATGGTGTGGAAGTTGAAAAAAAACATGAAATTCTGAAGTTTAAAAACAAAGTGTTCCAGATTTGAGGAAGGTTTCCAGGTTGTCTTCCTATTTCCTTGTGAATTTCCTCGAAGAAAATCCCCCCAAAGAGCATTTTCCAATGCCGGAATACAGCTGCATACAGCTGTCAGATTGTGAGGGAGAGAGTAGGTGGAGGAGGAAGGGAAGGGAAGCAGAGGAGGGAAACAGACGGACAGACAGATAGATGACGGAAAAATAAGTCGAATTGAAGGACAAACAGGTAGATGGACTGCTAGGTAGATAGGTAAGTTCTTGTAGGTAGTAAGTACACTAGATGAATGCACGGAGAAAGCTTGGAAATAACTCCTGATCCTTCACAAATGAGTCAGAGGGAATTGCATTTTTCTTCGCCTGGCATTCCAAATTGATTGAATATCAGCGGCAAGATCACGATACAATTTTTAAGATGACAATAGACTGAGTGTTTGGATTTGCTCACAGACAGTTCCTGGAGCCAGTTCTTGGCAGTCAAAAAGTGGCTTTGCGCGGGTTGATATTTGTTGAATCGGGTTGATATTTGTTGTTGGGATGTGTGAGCGAGGCTTGCAGGTCCTGGTTTCAAGATGTGCCAGGGCAATCATTAAGCCAAAGCTTAAAATTTCCAGGAGAGAAATCCCAAACTCATCAAACTCTTCCTGTTCCCATCCTAGTCCAATTTGTTCCATCGAGTTTTCGTGATCTGCGGCGCCGTCGTTGCCTTTGCACGATGTGACTTTGTAATGTGCGAGGCCTGGTACCAAGTGACACTGCTCTTTGTGGGCTCACCTCAAGCGCCTTTGCTCAGAAGGCCAGAATTTTTGATGTCAAAATATGTCAAAATATGTTGAAATGTGACACGTGACATTCTGCAGAGGTTGGTTTCGAATCAGAAAAACTTCGAATCCTTCTGAATCTTTATGAATCTTTTTCTAACATATTTTCTAAAATCTTTCAATTTTTCTAAAATTTCTCCTTCTTTGTTTTGGATTTCAGCTCGTCGCATCTCGTCGCGCTCTCCATTGCGCCAGGCTCCCGTCTGCCTCGCCAGTGACCCGCTTTGCTGAGGAAGAAGGTGAAGAGGCAAAGAGCAGCGCCGTCATTGTGCCACAAACTGCAAATATGGATATATCATGATAGTATGGTGTGTGTGCACACCTACGCATATTGTTACATGATATTCGTAAGCATGCACTTGCAGAATGTACTCATTTTGCTGATTTGATTTGGTTTACCATGGTGTGATGATAAATGTATGCTACGATGTACCATGGTGCGATTGGATCAAATGACACATCTGACATAGCCTGTTCTTGTAGACTTTTGTGGCGTGTGATGTGTGACAACATATCAGATGTGGTTGTCATACTGTAAAATGATTCGAAATAGTTGTCCTAGTACGTATGTTGTAACATATATGTGTGTGAGTGTGTATGTGTGTGTATGTATATATATATATAGGTTTGACCAACCCCTAGCGCCCACCTCCATCAGATATTGAAGGAAGAAGTACTGTATTTTGTAGAGTTTTACTATAGTGGCCACGTATGGTAGAAGTTGTCATCGTATGGTAGAAGTTGTCATAGTATGGTAGAAGTTGTCATCAAATCACAGGGCCACCTAATAACGTTTGTGTTTGTGGTGTCGAAGGTGGGCACTAGGGGTCGGTGACGGCTATATATACACTATGTATGCACCATGCAACCCGATAGGAGCTAACAGGATATGACATGCGTTTCACGAGATGAGACGCCTCATTCCGCAGTTGGCTGTCATGTTGGCACCAATCTTTAAAAATCTTAGTCATCATGTTGGTCTTCAAAATGTCAAGCTCGCACCGTGCCTTTTGCCGCGCATTCTCTTTGCATTATTTCTTGAGATGTCAAAGTTTTAACCCAATGAGTTGATGCACTGCTCGTGGCACCGCTTTTGCACAGGAGGTGGTCTATCCCAAGAAGTCACTCTGACATGTGCTGCCTGCAACTGCCTCTCAACCATAGAGGCCTTGGAAGCTGTTGAAACCAAAAGAGGGCCTTGAAAACCTTCTTTTTCACATATTTTCACATTTTTCACAGTCCTTCTTTTGAAACATCGGAAGCTGGAAGATCAATACCTTCGCTGATCAGCTCTTTTGAAACAACATTATTTATCTTATATATAAAAGATCTGCATGATGATCTCGGGAACTACATGCTACCAGCTTGGCTATCAGGGTAAGATCAGCCAGGGGTCAAGCAGCCGGGTTCTATCTTTAGTTTGGAAGAACAGAGGTTTGGGGGTCGGGTTCATCTCTGCAACTAGTCACTTTGTCACTGCAACAGTTTGCAGCAGCTTGCATCATGCGTACTTTTAGGTAGCTCCAGAATACATTCGGTTTGGCTCTTCTGTGGTCAGTGCATGCCACTGGAGAGCCCGACTGTGCACACCCATCCCAAAGATGTATGGTCTCGGGATAAAACTGTGCACCCCACGGTGAACATCCCCAAATGAATACAGTAGCCTCTGTTGAGACATTGATTTGCGAATCCGTGCAGATGTCTCGTGTTGATCCAGCAGGCCTAACTCTAAACATCATTTCTCTACTGTCCCTGAACATTGTTTCTACAAGGGTCTCTGAATTCGTGGTGTCCTATCTCTTCTTTGCAACCGAACAAGTAGCCTATGAGCATTAATTTGACGCATGTGTACAGATGTATTAGCCCAAGATGCTCCACAAGAGAGCCTTGAGGGAGTAGTCGAAAAGAGTAGAATGAATTGCAGTGTTCAGATGCGGACAGTGTATGTGGGGAGGTGCAAAAGCCGGCGGCGAGTAGTTTTTTGATGCGCGTTGCGTCCTGGAAGTGATGTTCCTGTCACTTCCCAAGTTTCATTCACACACCACGTCATCACACAAAGTCACGCGCCAGGGTAGCCTCACCTTTTCGGGGTGTTGATTTGGACGGCGACAAGTTGGACAATTTGGACGAATGGTACGCCGTGCGAGCCCTACAAGCCCTGTGAAGCAAACGTCCTGTCAAAGATGTTGAGTGCAAACTGGGTCTCCGGTAAGCTGGTGATAATCTCTTGGTGGTTGTTGTTGTTGTTGGTGGTGGTGGTGGTGTTGTTGTTGTTGTTGTTGGTGGTGGTGGTGGTGTTGTTGTTGTTGTTGTTGGTGGTGGTGGTGGTGTTGTTGGTGGTGTTGTTGTTGTCGTTGGTGGTGTTGTTGGTGTTGTTGTTGTTGGTGGTGGTGGTGTTGTTGGTGTTGGTGTTGGTGTTGGTGTTGGTGTTGGTGGTGTTGTTGTGGTTGGTGGTGGTGGTGTTGTTGGTGGTGGTGTTGTTGTTGGTGGTGGTGTTTTGTTTAGGTCATTTGATGGCGTATGTATTTAGTCCTGAGGACCTCATGACATTACTATAATGTGTATAATATGTATGTACACGTACGTATAATAGCCTTTTCCAACAGAATCTTTCAGACATCAATTGTCTTGTGCTGGTTGGCAATCTTCGCTTGCATGGTTCTTCTTTGTCTGTGGACGGAGCAGTCCGTCCCTGATGGGTCGGAAATCAGTAGGGTCATTCTCGAGACCCATTCGGATTTGCAGCATTGAATTCATCATTCATCTTGTGGGGATCGCATTTGGATTTGACAATTTGCCAAAATTTGGTTCACTTCATTCCTTGATCCATCAAGATATGATCACGTAAGATGAATCAAGTTTCTGGACTCCTGTCTTACTTGATCTAAACTCATCGCAACCTGTGGCTTAGGACACCATTAGCGGAAGCGGCGGTCCGCCAACAGGGTCACGACCTCACTAATGGCACAATCGCTCCGCCCAGTTCACAACTCATAGAGACTCCAAAGTCCAGAGGCTGAGAATTTGAGAATCTAAATTTCACGTAGTTTCAAAGAAACTGCAAGCATGTTCAGGTTCATGAAGGACCTGATCCTTAGGACTGAACAGAGTGAACTCATTGGAGACTTCGAGATACTTCAAGTCATGAGCAGATCTCACGAGGCTCACAAGGCTTTTATGATCATTCCCAGGTGTTTCTCGACAGGAGCTTCTTTGGAACATGGCGGGAGAACGGATGGTTCAAAATGTCACGGAAGTACACTGGCGACAAGGGGCAGGCCACGGCTGTTTCAGAATGTGCAAATGTTGCGATGCTGGTTTCTATTCAGGTTTCTATTCAGGTTCGGTTTGATGCAAGATGTTTCAAAAGCTTTGCCTCCGTTTTTGCGCGCTTGTCAGCCTTGCGAGAATGACCACCTGACGGCCTATGAGGCTAGCCAGCTTGGGAAAGCAGAAAAAACTGAAAGCAGAAAGAGAACATCTTTGCACACACACACACATGCATGTATCTAGATTGACCAAAACCGTCCTCAAAATGACGTCATTGTTTTGGATGGTTCGGACGTTTTTATAGGTTTTTGGTGTGCATGTTTTCCAGCTCGTTGCGTTTGGCTTCTTGATGCGGTGGCCTTCCTATTTGCACAACTAGTGACCCACCTGTGGGTTTCCACAGGCATTCCCCTTCCGCAAAACCCAGAAGTGCCACCCAAGCAGGTCTAAGGTATCTCCAATGTTGTTATGTTGGAATTGACATGTTGGCAGGTTGACATTGACATGATGCCATTTTACTGGTACATTTGAAAAAATTCACCATCGCAACACTCGGCTGCACCAAGCTTTAGGGTTTTGTGTCTAGTGCCCCCTGGTACAAAAATCAAAAAAGGCCCAAAAGCGACCTGAATTGAAGCGAGCTGGAAAGACATGGGAAGAGAGCCTCAAAGAGGGAAAAAGATGGAAAAAGAGAAAACGTGTCCAAAAAGTAACAAACAAGAGAGCCTCAACAATTTTTGACAAGTGTCCAAAAGTGTACCTCATCTTTGTTTTGCCGTGCCATCAAGTGCTTGTTGGATCTTGTTGGATGTTCTTCGTACCATAGTAAACCAACATCATCCATGGCAGTAGGAACAGGCGCATCAAAGTATTATTGGGCGATTGGGTATATGTATGCAGGAGGAATCAGGTGCCTTTTGGATCTTGCGGCTTTCGGGGCATGCTGATTTGTGTAGTTTCTCAACGGTAACCTCTGAGTTCTGCAGACCCCTGAGCTGCTAATGGTGCCCTGTCTCCTGACGCCTCCACATGTTTTGTGTCCCGTTCAAACTTGTACCCGTTCTGTACTCACAGTAGAGTACAGATAGGTACAGATCAAGCGGTTGACATGACTTTGTCATGACTTTGTCAAGCCCAGGGTAACTTGGCCCTCCAGTCCAATCTTCATATTCTCATTTATTCTCCATGATTATGCAACCTCTGTATTTGCTTCGTTGATTTTCATTGCTTCTTCATGCTTCTTCCTGTATGTATTAACCTTGATTGGATTTGACATTGCGTGAGACCTTCAAGCAGAACATCAAGGAGAACAAACGTTGGATTGGCCAGGACAGGCTGACTTAGACTCTGTAGACAAGTCTGTAGACTGGACAGACTGCAATCAATTCGCAACACAAGTGTTGAACGTGTCAAGACCAACTGGCCATCCTGCCTGAGTTAGGTTCCAGCCCGGTTGCAGTGCATGGTGTCATTGGAGCACATGAAGTTACCCCCGTAGTTCGCGTTTGGACAAGACGCCGCCTAAAGCCAATCCCATCCAATGCGGATTGCCCCGGGCCTGAGAATTGGTTGGCTCAATCGTGTTACTCCCTTCTATGGGAATATTTTGCTTGAGTCTGACATGGTATGATTATGCAATGTCAGGATGATGGCAAAGGCTGGTTCTGGCTTGTGGCAGGGCAGAATCCAGGAGGTGCAAGTCATGGCACTTCGGGGTTGACGAGTTCTTTGCTTTGTGAAAGGATGCAAATTGATGATGTGAAATTTCCTCTTGTGACTCGGGTTGGCTCACCGACTTGTCACCGACTTCTCGCCGACTTGTCACCGACGTGTCACCAGATCACCAGGTATCTATCTCTACGTCATGAAGTCACCTCCCTTTGGGCCAGCCTCGGCTCGCTTCAGAGATTGCAGTTGGATGTAGTTGGTTTGGGATGTGGGATGATGTGGGGCCTCTTTGCCACTGGTTTCATATCTCAAGCTTCCTTTTCATATGCAAGTTCATGTCCAATGTGAGTTCCAGATTGAATCAGATATTTTGCTCCAGCTTTCACTTAGATGCTTTCAACGGACAGGGAGCGTCCATTGGCGCTCATCAAAGAGAGCAACGTGGACGAGTTCTTCGAGAAGGACGGGGCTGCACAGTCAAACAATGAGGACCAAACGAATAAAAAGAGGAGCTTACATTGACAAACTTTTCATTATATGGGTTTACTTCTGAGTGAGTACTTTGTATTACTCCTTTTGAATACTTTGTCTATTTTGGGTTTACATGGGGAGAGACTTCTTGACGGGGTCATTTCGATTGTTGCTTTTGATTTGCTTTTTTGTGCGCGCTTTTAGAGGTTAATGTCCTAATATTCCATTCGCTTCTGAGATTCTTTGGTGGAGCTGGTTTTGTTGAGAAGATCTTCCAAGATTGTATGCAAGAAATTGCAAGAATAGTTACTGTATGTGAAATCAACAGAATTTAGATGTGGAAATCTTTTGACAGTTTTACTAACGTTGTTTGTTTTCCTGCGATCGTTCTTTGTGTGTGTGTGTGCGCAGGCGGGAGGAAATCGGGTCGTTCGGGTGGTCGTTCAGCGGTCGTTCCGTGGGCGTAGTGTCTTTTTTGAAGCCAAAGGGAGAGATTCTATGACTTCAAAAGCGAATAGATTTTATTGCTGCCTCTTGCTTTCCAGTGTTTTTTAATGTTTGAAAAGCAAATCAAGCGCTGAATCGTGTTCATTTTGATTTGGGTGCCCTCGAAAGTGTTTGGGTAGGTGAATTGGCACATGCTTTTCATTCGACTTCACAAGTGGAACCTCTGGGGTGGCAAGGCTTGGCTCGGTCCATGTTAGAGCGCAGAGAAGATGTGGAAAGTTGTAGGAAACAAATGGAAACATGTGGACAGTTGTATGAAGTTCAGTGTTTCCAAGTGTTTCCAAGTTTGAAGCTCTGTAATCTGTAGCGATTGCCCAAAGTGTTCTGATGAACTCAAAGCAGTTGGAGATTCAGCAACACGAACATGTCGCGCCGCACTTCCCAGGCAACTGAATTCCCCTACCCCATGATGTGGCGGCTGAGAAACTGAGGCCACAGAAAGATCTTCATGGCATTTGCTTTTCTCCACATGTATCATGCTAGTACATGCTAGCACCCTGTTGATTGAAATTGCAACCAGGTTCTTACACAGAACTCGAACTGGCTTTTGTTTTGCACAGAATTCCGACTTGTTCTGGTGTTTTTCAATCCGTGTCTCATACTTTTGTACGCAGCTTCCTTGCAGGTGCTTCTTTGAAGCTGGAAGATCTCGAAAACATGTCAAAAAAATGCTGAGCGGTCCTCAAAGATCTCCAAGTATGGCAAGTATGGATTCAGCAAAATTCAGCATGGTTAACACAAGATGATTGAATTTAAATGGGCAAATCATGGCAAATCAGATTTGCAGCAAGAATTCAGAAAGACTTTCTCATTGAAGGCTTTGTTGCAGATTTGCACTTGTAGCATTTTTGTTGTGAGCATTCTCCATCTGAATTTGGATGCTCAAGTGCCAAGCTCTGCCCTGAACACAGCCACGCAGCGGCCGAAGGCATGGACACGGGTAAAGAACTAAATTGGTCTAAACTTGTTATTAGAACATGTTATAACTTATAAATACTTATAATTTGTTCACTAACTTGTTTACCAAGTTGTTAAAGTCCAAATCCCAGCTCTTCATGGGAGGATGTGGGCACATGTGGGAGGGATCTGCTCTTTCAGTGCCAAGTGTCGGAGAGTTTATTTCAAGCCACTCTCTTACCAGGCCTTCGCGTGGCCAGGGGCAGATTGGCATGAGGCGAGTGAACATCAACTGGATGAGCTGAATGCAATTTCGATACACTGTTACACAGTGTTACACTCTGTTCTCAGTTTTGCGCATTTCCCATCTGAAGATTTCTTCCGATTGAGCGATCAGTTCGACATACCTTGTTGGACAACCTGAGCGTCGTTTGTGCAGTATGCAGTCGGATGCAGTCGGGTCTCTAGACACGTTTGGACATTGGACAAATCCTTCCTGCAGCTGCCTACCTCTCCCCAGTGCCTGCCCTATCCGCCCTATCTGCCCTATCCACTCTATCCTTTCCTCATCACACGAAAGTGTCCTTCGAAAGCCTTCGCATCAAAAGTGCTCGAAATCGATTCATCAAAACTTCAAATGATCTATTTCTTTCCATTTCTTTGGGAATTTCAAAGCCACCTTTGAGAAACCTCAAAGGCACTTTCTTTGCATCTCTTTGGCCTGCGATCATGTTTTTGTGGCTTTCAAGTCTTTCAAGTGCTTGCAGATGTTGCTTAAGAGACTGCCCAAGATATTGCTTAGGATACTGCTTGAAGTACCTGTCTCTGTAGCTGGCACTGTGAAATCGCCGTTGAAACCTTGAATCACCGGTGCCGTCCTTTCGCTTCCAGGTAGAGTTGCCCAAAATGGCACCGCCCGACCGGAGGAGTGAAAACTGCGTTTCGACTCAACGCTTTGAGCTACGATGCATTTGATCATTTGATCATTTGATGATATCTTAAATCAATATAAATCAATGTTTATTGTTGCATTTGAAATATTGTGTAATCATGTTTGCAGATATGCATTGATTTGCACATCAAGGGAAATCCGCATGCGCAGCAGGATAGAACAGGCCATTCAAGCACTCATACGGCATGCATGAGTACACGCTCGAGCACATGCATCCGTACATACATGCTTGCTTTCGGTCACAATATGTTGCTATACACAATGCTTGGCAGTATAGTCCACAATGCTTGGCAGTACGGTATCTTACTTTCCATACATTGGTCGATAAATGATACACAATATGCGATGAGTGCATACTTTCGATACACTGTATTTAATGTCCTCTCATGGCATGTGCATTGTTGCATTGCGCTCTTCTGCACTCTGCTGCACAACAATACACTGCATTACATTGCATTACAGTACTTTACATCAAATTGCACACGTGCCCACACCTTTGAATCTGCATACCTGCAGTCATGCACACTGCTATGCCTATTCTACGTTCACTTGCCTGCTTGTTCATGCACTTACATTGAAACAATATATGATTTGCATGTAACGATAGTAGCACTAGTAATGAATAAACAGAAATAATACATGTATATGATATATGTATACATACAATATATGTATGTATATATGGTTCCGTGCTCCGTGTTCCCGCCCCCCCCCCCCCCGGGGGGGGATGGGGGGCCAGGAACATGCTATTTGCAGCATTTTGGAGCCTTAGCCTCGCATTCGCACGCTATTTGCAGCATTTGGCAGCTTTTGCCTCCCAATTGCACGCTATTTGCAGCGTTTCGGAGCTTTTGCCTCCCAATCGCATGCTATTTGCAGCGTTTCGGAGCTTTTGCTTCCCAACTGCACCGTGTTTGCAGCATCAGGGAGCTTTTATAATGCAAAAATATGTGCATACTATCTATTGTACATACTACTACGTAGTATTTTAATTACACTCATCTACTACCCGTGCACCGAACTGACCTATCTACGTACCTGCTTATCCGCTACATATTTATTTGTATGGGATTTATCTACTACTAATACACCACAAATATATGCAGCATGTACTAACCCATCTGCCCATTTACTTCCTGCTTGCTATCACTACTTATCTATATATATATATTTATTATCTATATATTGCATACATGCTACCTATCTACTACTTACCTGCATGCAATCTATATATATAGATATATGTATATATATATATTTTTCTTTTTCATTTACATACTAATTGTATCAAACTGTTTGATATTTACACAATAATTACTTTTACTCCCCAAATACTACTTTTTTATTACCCATAAACATCTATAGTCTTTACATGTTATTTATATGTTCCAAATCTTAGTGATTTAATACCAATTCATTACTTATATGCTACTACCTCACTCACCCGACCCCACCACCACACCACAGGGGGGGGGGTATGTATTTGTTTATTTATGTATTCATTTATTTATCTATTTACTTATTTACTTGCATGTGCATACCCATAGGCATGCATGATATCTCTGCTGCCAATACAGACATTTTACATACACGCAGAAGCCCGCATGCCTGATTGCAAACTCATGATCTATCTAATCCTATCTACTTACCCGCACAGTTTGCATGTTTGCAGGTTCAGACATTGCATATTTGCCCATGTCTACCCACTCAATCAATTCACAAACATTATTATTGTTATTATTATTATTCATATTGTTATTATTATTATTATTATTATCATTAATTATTATTATTATATATGATGTAGGGTATGTACTTGTAGTGTTTGTAATGCATCTAATAGGATGTCACTGATGCAATGCATACGTGTATAATCATGTGTGTAATGCGACGTACGGTAATGCACTGTAGTGTAATGTAATAATGTCATGTAATGTCACGTAGTCTCATGTAATGTAATGTGCTGTACTGGTAATGTAATCTGTGTATGTACCTGTGTAAAGCAATGTATGCAACGCATGTATTGCATGCAATGCATGCAATGCATGTAATGTAATGAAATGTATGTCATTCATGTAATGCATGTCATGTACGTAATGTATGCATGCAATGTGTGCATTATTGTTCTGATACGAAAATACACAACGCGTTTATGTAACACAATGTAGTGCAGTGTAGTGTAGTGTAGTGCAGTGTTGTGTAACGCAATGTAAATTCTGTATGCATGCATGAGTGCAATTGGTAATTTTTGTGTATGTATGCTAATACAGTGGATGGTATGTGACAGATGTCTTCAACGCATTGTCATGATTACATTCAAAGGCTAGTGTACAATAACAAGTAGTGATACATTTCCAGGAACAAGAATGATGGACATCGACAACAGTCTGTTAACGCTCAACGACATGATTGAAGCCAACCAATCACAATTTCCACCTGATTGCTTGATAACACGGACTGGGAGTGCCACATGACTCAGAGATGACTCAGATGACATGTGAGGTGAATGAACAAATGACTCAGAGTAACTGGCGATGCCTCACGCTGTCTGCAAGGACGTTACATGGCAACCCACGCGCACAAGCACAGAGAGATGCAGCAGGTGAAGATACGGCCACCGTGAAATACTGAAGTTCCTTAGCCTTTACAAAGCTTGAAATCTGATGTACAAAGAAATCTTTGCAAAGCTTGTTTTTCTTATGTTTTCTTCGGAACTCTTCACAGTTTTCCGGCACAATGTGTCTTGGGCAAGAGAGAGCCCTACAGGAATTAAGCTTTTGCAGAAGACCTCATCGCAGAAACCGACTGAAGGCATGCTGACAATCAGCCTGTGATACATTATGCTGTGCACCTTGAAATGCAGGAAGCAGATAGAAACATCCCAAAGAGTATAAACAAGCTTTGCAAACAAGTGGATCGATCACTGCTCTAAGGGTAGGGGCCCTTAGAAACCTTTGTCTAAGCTTTTCACTCTGGGCTGATCGAAGAAAGGACAAGCCATTGGCTTTCCGACGTTCTTAATCCAGTAAATTCGAGTAATCCCTTCGCTTGACAAACAGCGCCTTCATGCCCCTCCTTTTTCAAACTGCCCGAAACAGTTCGTGATGGTAAGGCCATGTAAGGCCCCAGCTAAAAGTTGTGGAGTTTGGTCGCACCACCTGGAACTCCAATCTCGAAATGGTAAGGAACGGTTCATGACAGCAACTGATTGATGGCCAGCGCTTGACAAGTTAGACTACACCAATTTTCAACGGCAACATCTCGAAATCCGGCAAGTTAAAACGCTCTCTTTCAAACGCCCATCCCTTCGCCTCCCATGCTAGTGAAAGTAAAACTGCGCAGTTGACCGCGGATACTCAGCAACAACACTTCTATGTTTTAACCTCTTGCTGATTGTTTATTTCCATTTTTTCTATCTAAATGCAAGATTTACATAGATTTAGCAGTGCATTACTCAGTGACTCATTGTTTGGCAAAGTTTTGTGGTCGATGTCCTGCAGCGAGGTGACCGTGTGTTGCTGAGAAGTAAGCCCGGGGATAAGTTGGATGAGGTGTTGGCGCTTAAGGTGGGAACAGAGCTGCAAAGGAACACCTTGCAGGTCACATGTTGTCGAAGGAGAGCATTGCAAAGCATGGACTTGGATTTTTTGTGACGTGCTTTTAGAGTGGCACATCGGAAAGATCCCTTTTGGGTTTTGCAAATTGGTTCGGTGAACTTGCAACGAGGCGCGTCTTACAATGCACAAATGGAAGAAGGATGGCTCGACCTACTTTCCTCTTCAGAACGGCACAAAACTAAGGTAGAGATGGCAAGAAGAAAGAAATCTAAGAATGATGGCAAAACAGACGCAAAGCAAGTAAAAGTTACATGGGACCGCTTCAAAACCGTTTTCATTTTGCAGATCTTTTTCAAGTGGAAACCACAGCTGAGGAAACACGCCGGAGCTGCAGGCTGGTTCAGCGTTCCTTTGAAAGTCAGAAATTCTGTGACCCACATCGACTTGGCCGCACCAAGGGTGACAGCTCTGACAAGCAAGGCCTGGCCGACACTGAGAATGGACGGATGTTGCAATGGGTGCCTGAACTCACAAGTCCTCGTAGAATCAATATGCCCTGTGAATCCGTGTGACAAGTTCATTTACGACGAAATCAGATTTGATTTCGTCAGTTGCAGTAATTCCCTGCGACCAGGTGACAAGTTGCCCAGCAACTTGTAGCTCGGTTGCATTGGATACTATGGATACTCAGGTAAAATAATGCCTGCTACACGAAAAAGTCCAAAATCTTGGGACGGCTTTTCGCTTCGATGATTGGGTGAGATAATTGTGTGGCCGAAGCTCTTTGGAATGAAGGATGGTTTGATCGTTTTGTGTCGTCTTTCTCGTACAAGGTTACAAAACAACGATAATAATGTGCGCAGGTGTTCTCTGAAGTAGAACAGTGGATGAAAAAGAGCAGCCAAAAAAGGCTAGGCATAGATTCTAAGTCTGTAAGTTCCTCCTGTTTCAGTGGTAGATTCTGGAAGTTCCTCAAAGAAGTTCTTTGCAGGAAAAGCATTTTGGACAACTATCCTGGAGGCAACGAGGCGAAAACCTTTGCGTTCTTTATAAGGGTCAGAAGATGTCAGTTTGTGATTTCCACTGAGCAACAGGTTGAAAGTGAAAAGCGGATTTGGAAGACAGAAATAGAAACACAGTGAAATTCAACGAAAGACAAAGTAGTTCACTCTCTTGAAGACCAGTTTGCCACAGAAGACTCAGAAAGATCCCATCATTTGCATTTCATTTGCATCATTTCTTGAAAAAGCGTCGTTCCCCGACAGGCCAAGGGATCCAAGGGACCAAAGATCGGTGACAAGAACGAGGAGTCGTACCGGCAGCTCACAACTCTCACCCAACACCCAAGACCAATACGGTCCCGCCTAGGGCACTGTCAGCACATGGCAGGAGGCCAAAGTCTACGAAAAAGCTGTTCCCCACTCAGACTTGCGTCCTGACATGCTCAAAGATATACTGAGGCTGTCTTTAGAAGGCAACTGATGGAGTTACTGTAGATGGTCGAATCAGTTGAGATGATCGAAGGGTCAGTCTTGCAGAATATTTTCTATGTGGGTTTTTCAAATACATTTTTTCATGTATTTTTCTGAGATTTCCTTGATCAAAATTACTGAAGATTCCAGAGGACCTCGTCGATGCCGTGTCCAACATCCTTATGCAGATGCCGCCAGAGGCAGGGGAATTTTTGAAAGCGAACAGGAGAACCATGCAGAACCATAGAGAATCTCTGAATGTAAAGAACAAAGCAGGGCAAAGCATCCAATTCATATTGACCTATTTCTATTTGTAAATATGTCTATTTCTTTCAAAAGAATGTAAAGAGCTGTAAAGCTCGCCAGCACAATGCTGGGTTCTTCACCAGCGTCCCTCCCTCTCTCTCGCGCTCTCTCTCTCCCTCTCTCTCTCTGAGAAAGCTCTCTCTCTCTCTCTCTCTCTCTCTCTGGTTACGTCAAAGTACATGGATGTCTTGAAGCACTGTACTTTAATGCCCCTTGGGCAAACAAGTATCTGCTGTCTCATGATAGCATATGGACGTACGTGGACCCTTAATGGAAAAACGGTGAAAACATGAAACGATGCTTCAGTGGACTTGTCGCAACTATTCGTCTATGCAAAGGTTACGAATGAAACTAAAGAATCATGATCATGATGCCCTTACAGGGCAATGTCATACTGTAAGCTGCAGGTGTGAAAGACTGCACTCCTTCATACTCCTTCCATGTACTCCTTCCATGTTGTGCATTGGATCCATACTTTTCAGTCCTCACTTGACTTAGCAGTCCTTGGTCACCTTGGTCGCCTTGGTTGCCGTGGCCCCAGAATATCTTGGAGTCCAGCAGCGCCATCAGCATGTTGGCCGGGAGCTCAAAATGCAAAGAAAAAGTGCAAACAAAACCATGAAGGGAATCAAAAGAAAGAGAGAAAGAAAGAGAAAGAGAAAATAAGCACTTGACATTCAGCTGCTTGGCTCTATCAATTGTATCAAAGGATGCTTGTAATGAGCACATTTTCGCTTGTACAGTGATGTACATTGTGTATATACAAGTATAGGTCATATTCTGCATAATAGAGAGTATAAGCTACAGTGTAGTATTTTATGTTTTTGGCTTGGCAGGAGTCAGTGGTTCCTTTTATGTGAAAGTGGTTGGATGGTAATGGGACATATGGGACATGTGACTTCCCAGCAAAGTGGAGAAAGCAGGCCACTAGTGAACCTTCATCCATTTGCATCTTGGAAGTGTCATGAAGTGCCTAAAGTTTGTAGCGAGCGCTTTCCAAGGCAAGAAAGCTTGTGGATGGCAAGGACAGTGCCATTGACTCCTCTTTCAGCCAGAAGTTCCTCATGATGTCGCAGATCCAGGCAAGTTGCGGCAACTGGAATTCGATGACAAAGTCAGCTAGTGCTGACTGGTATTGTACTAAAATGACTAAAGCAACCAAATAAATCAAAATAAGTAACTGAAGGGCGCGTCGACATGGGATTGAATACGTACAGCAATTGTGCATTGTTGCAATCTGCCAGGTAGAAGTTCAACGCCGCCTGAAAGAGGCAGATTTCGGAAGTCACATAACACACATGAACTACAAAGGTTCAAGGCTACAACTGTGGACGATGCATGAAAATGCATGATTTGAATCATTTTGAATCTCTTCATGGTACTTGATTCATTTTGGTTCTCGGAGAACCTACGGTTGCAATTAAGGTCGGCTTGGGGATCCCAAGCCAAGGCATTGAGTCAAGTGCATCTTTGTCACACACGAATTGTTGTAACTTGTAGGCAAAAGGGTACATTGAGGAGATTGAGAACATGGACAAGGTCCAGCATCCCAAGGTGGGTTTGAGAAGTATCTGCAAAGCAAGTTGGGCACAGCGAATTCTCTTAGCATTTGGAAATCCTGTATCTACAACAATACACATATGTACATATATATATATATATGTTTTTTGTAAATGGTGTATAGCATGTGTATATATATACATATATATATATATGGAATATTCACGCCGCTTCGCGGCTAGGGCCGCCCGCACCGTGGGAATTCGGAGTGCAGTTGTAGTGCGAGACATTGCCGACCAGTCTTTTGACCAAAAACATGATTTAAGCCAAAAATTGCTTGTAAAGAGCTCAGTGGGAGCATGTGCGACGCATGGCAGGACAGCTTGGCGTACGTGCGGCGGATGTTGGAGCCCTTGAACCCTATGTCGGGAAGCTCTTGCCAGATATAGGGGTATGTTGTTCCCATGTTGGGCGCATAGTAGAGTCACTTTAACCCATTTTCAGCCCATGTTGAGCCCATCTTGGCCTATCTTGGGGCCATGTTTGGCCCCATGTTGACCTTTGTTGGCCCGATGTTGGGCCCCATTGGCTGGGTGCTGGGACTAAACTTGCCGCAAAGTCACATAAGAAAAAACGTCAAAAACAGGGGATGCTAGACAAAAAAAGGGGGGGCAACTGGTCCGAGTGAAAGTTGTGCCGCGTATTCTGGATGCCAGCCGCAAAGTTGCAACCGCAGCTGTCAGCACGTGGGGCCATAGCGCGCGATGTTGCACACATCTTAGCAGATGTTAAGACCAATGTTGGGGCACTGAACCGTAGGTGGCGTAGGTTGACAGGACGCCAGGGGTTTCGTTGAAGGTATCTAGGCCGATCTTTGCCACCTGGGGCCCAGCTTGGCGTCGAAGTTGGCCTCATGTTGGCTCTATGTTGGAGTTGTGTTGGGCTAAAATGAGGGCCTGTCATGTCAATCTTGCCGACCAGTCCATTGACAAAAAACATGAAAAACAGAGGGTTTTAAGCCAAAAATTGCTTCTAAAGAGCTCAGTGGGAGCATGTGCGACGCATGGCAGGACAGCTTGGCGTACGTGCGGCGGATGTTGGAGCCCTTGAACCCTATGTCGGGAAGCTCTTGCCAGATATAGGGGCATGTTGTTCCCATGTTGTCCCATGTTGGGCTCATAGTAGAGTCAGTTTAACCCATCTTCAGCCCATGTTGAGCCCATCTTGGCCTATCTTGGGGCCATGTTGGCCCCATGTTGGGCCCATGTTGCCGCCGTGTTGGACCCATGTTGGCCTGATGTTGGAGTAAGCTCACCGAAAAGTCATGTTTGAAAAAACGTCAAAAGCAGGGGATTCTAGACAAATAAAGGGCCCCCCTCCCCCCCAGCCAAAGCTGTACCGACAGATTGTTTATGGCTCCGCAAGTCACGCCCCAGCACCTTCGGTGCAGGCGGCTTTTACAACAGTTCATTACTTTGACTACTCTGCTTCCAAGAGGCATGTTCAGAGCACCTTTGAAAGGCCCTTCGTCGGCGCAAGAGCTCTATTGAAAGTTTGACCCTCAGAGATCTCCTTTTACTAAGCGACGTCCAGACATAGTTTAGATATAGTTTGGACAGTCTTTCCTTGAAGTGGGACGTCCAGTGGAAGTTACAAGACCCAGGATATGCCAGGATACTGCACACTGCTTTGGGCACGTCACATCTTCACCTTTTGGAAGCGTGCGCTGCGATTAATGCTTCTACAGAATGGGATTTCACTCGAGCAAACTAGGTCAGTTTGCTCCTTTTCATCTTAGCCGAATCTTTGCCTCGATCTCCTCCATGCCTTGGGCAGTTTAGAACATGCTGGTGCAGACTCGGATTTGAACTGGCTGAATCTTTCTTCCTCCAAGATATGATTCGACTTCTACAAGGAGGAGCACCTTCTGCACCCCCTCCATCGAAGTCAGAGCAAGTGGCTAATCAGCCCCATGTCAGGAAGAGTTTTTATATTCAACACTTTGATCAGTTTAGATTAGCAGATTGGAAATATAAGTGAATATATACATATATATTTATGTAGATATATTTATGTATATATATATATTTACATGTAAATCTCTCTCTATACATATATATATATATTTACATGTAAATCTCTCTCTATACATATATATATATATTTACATGTAAATCTCTCTCTATACATATATATATATATTTACATGTAAATCTCTCTCTATACATATATATATATATACATGTAAATCTCTATATTATGTATATACATATTTTTTGGTATATTGTATCATTGTATCCAATGATGGAACATAAAGTCTAACATAATCCAACAAAGTTATGTTCAAGTGATGCGGGTGACAGCAGATGATCAAGCCGTGTCACAGAGTGTCGCGTTGAGAGTGAGGTAAGGTGGAGCATGCTTTAGCAGGATGCACGGACGTGATCACATACAGAAACATGGCACAGCTGCAGACATCGTGGGACAGCTGTGTGCTGTGTGACTTATGAATTTCTGCAGCTAAGGATGCGAACCATTCGTCGCTTGTTGCAGTCTCTGCACTGGCCAAACCTCCACCACGAGTTCTTGAAATGGGTCCGAAACTCCGCAGGAGCAGACAGCGAAACAACGTGAAACAACTTGGCATTAATTTACTAGTCATTGATGAGATGCTATGAGCATCTATGCGCGCTATGCTTGTACTACTTTACTACTCATTGATACTAATTGACAGATGACTTGTTGAATATCGGACAAAACATCAGTTCCTGCTCCCAAGTCGTGGCTTGGAAACGGACTTTTTCTCCTTCAGTTCATTGACTCCTTTGACAGGCTACGAAGCAGGAGTTCGTGAGTTTCTGAGAGGCATGGAGGAGGCAAGCAATCGGGACTAACTTTGGTGCTTCACTAGAACGCTTCCAATTTGAAAAATAAGATAAACATGTACTTCCTGTTCCTTTCTGTTCGTTTCTGTTCCTTTGTGTCCTGACGGTGTTTCTTTCCCTCAAGCGATGTTTGTCATTACACAATTGATTTGAAAAGGCTCTTGTCTTCCATGTAGAGATACAAGCTCGCCGCTGCTTGTGCTTTTTCAATCTCCTAATCAGTGTAGATTTGAAAAAAGCACTTGAGGGCCCAAGGAGCAGCTGTGTGTTTTCTTGGATTTCAGACCTTAACGATTACGTCAGAGATATTATATTATATAAAGGGTGCTGTACTTGGTAAGATTTGATGAGTCGCTGGAGCTATACTTCGTCGTTTGTCTGCCTTCCAGGATTTCGATCGGTTCGACGAAATTGATCACTCTCGAGATGATGCTTGAGTCTTACCGAGTCTTACGAGATTTGAAGAGGGTTTGGTTTGGGGTCATGGTACAGGTTGATGTGGTTGATGCTGCGTCAATCATCGAAGCTTGTTTGGGGAAGGAATCAGAATAGATCTCGGCAGTGCATGGCAGTGTTAGAGTAGTGAAATCTCATCAGGTCATGCCTATTCAATCGATTCAATGTGAAGCGGAATCCGAGAGAGGTAATGAGAGGTAGGTAGATGTTGTACAGGTCAGAAGACGGCAACATGCACGTTTTAAACGATCGCATTCATTCGAAACTGCACCAGAGATTCCACCGACTTGTTCATCACCATTTGTATTTGAGTGTGAGGTTTGCGTTTCGATTACGAAGCACGAGTTGCGGCATCTTGGCCATTTAAATCTTTGCAAAAGAGATACGACAAACAGAATCATGGAATGATTGTGGGACAAGTATTGGCAGACGTTGGTGAGCTTGGTTTGCTTGGGGTCCAGTAAGAATGGATTGCAAATTTGCACATTGTCGAACTGCCTTGAAGCTTGCTATAGCTTGCTATCCAGATGTAGCAGCAGGACTAGTAGGTGTGTATATAAATGATATATGATAATGTATATAGACTATATAGAGATTATGATACGATACATGTCATGATCCTGCAAGCATCGACTTTTGCAATGCAAGGCTCACAAAAAATCTACGTCGCTACCAGCTCCAGATGCGACACACGGGACAGGACAGCATTACATGCTCAATTTCGAGGAGAAAATATTGCCGGGTTGGAGCACTGTTTTGATGTGTCATGAGAAGTCAAAGATCAAACTGGGAATGTCCTTTTTGAGTCTTTTTGAACCTTTTCAGCATCTTCATTCCCTAAAAATTAGTTTTTAGTCAGGAAACCAATGGATGTTCTGCCACAATATCCAAATGGCTTGACCCGTCAGCCAGTTAGAACAGACGGGTCTTCGCGAATGGGACGCTGCAGGGTTGCTTTAAGTTTGGAAACGTGCAGACTAAGAATCTCTGAAGCTGTGGTCCTTTTTCAATTTGCAACGGATTCTGACATATTCTGAGGATGACCTATGGTTGTTCCAAAAATGCTTGAAATGTGCTTGCAGAGTTTTGCATGAGGACCTTGCCAAAGGAGAATTGAAGCTTGACAAAGAGCAGAGGATTGAGTTGACAGAGCAGCGGCCAAGAAACACCTCGCTAAGTGGAAGTAGGAAAACAGGAACCTGCCTCCGTTGGAATTTGGACTTGTGATCCCTGCCTGAGTCTTTGCTTCGTTTGGAGGAGGCTTGATCAAGCCTTGGAAAGAAAAGCGAGTGCAAAACGTGCTGAGATTCGACCGGCACCCAGAGCATTTCTGTGTGTAGTGCGCGCGGATGGGTGCTGTTCCCCAAACAGTGTGTGCACTGATGGGCTTGTTACCATCAGGGAAAAGGGCCCTGCGTAGTCGCAGGTGGTCTCAGTCGGGCGCATCTACTTCGTTGACCCTTAGATCAAAAACGTTCCTCCGTCTTCTGTTTTCGATCAAAGTCTCCCACAAAATGTGTGGTGAGAGACTTCTCTTCCGGAGCTGTCTTCTCGCCTGCGTGCCCTGTCCGTTTTTGAATCAAAGTGCATTCTTCGTGGCACAAGGGAAAGCTCACGTTGGTCCTTCTTGGGATCTAGGCATGGCATGCGCAAGGGATTCTAGACCTTTTAGAAAAGGTGAAACTGCTTGCGTGTTTGAGACGTTGCAACATTGGTGGGCTCGCGCGCTATCATCCTGTCCGAAAGAGTGACCTTTCCGTGGCAGGCGCAGCATTTCGGATCTTGAGCGTTCTTTTGAAGAGCTTGCTTGACACACTCTTTTTGTGAACGGTGTGATTTTTGGATCTGCTACATCGAGATCATTTTGCACGACATGGGCAGCATTCCTATGCCTCAGAATCACTTTTTCGTGGGCAGGCGTAATGTCTTGTACGATCAACGCGTGAAATGACACAACGCAACGGTACAGAGACATCAGGTGACTTTCCCGCCGTTGTTTTTTTGCATTTCGCCTTCGCACGGCGCGGATCTTTTCCTACGGAGACGTGCCAACATCTCTTATAGCGATGCCAAAAGACCTTTCAGAAGGCCTTTCTTCTTCACGGATTTTCTACAGATCTTGCCCAAGAGTTTCTACAGGGTGTAGAGATTTCCTAAAATGTGTTTGACAACAGATGTCAATAGATAATCTATAGAGACGCCCAGCCCTGCCATGCTGTATGTAAAGACCTCCTAAACTTATTGTGCCAACACATTTCCTGTAGAGAGCTTCTGCAGAGACCTTGTACAAAGGTCTCCTACGGTGATCGTACCCAAAGACCTCTTCTAGGGAGTTTCTGCACTGATCTTGTAAAAAGTTCTCTTACGATGATCTTTCCAAGAGACCTCCTATAGAGATTTGTGGAGAGTTTTTCCAAGGATCTTGTAACGTATAATCATGATAATCATGCATGTCCTAAAATGTCGAAGAGATACTGTAATCATCTGTAATCTAGAGTCTAAAGAGACTTGAAGAGATACTTTAGTCTAGAGATACTTGCGAAGAGGTACAGGGATCTTGCCAAGAGATCTCCGATAGGGTCCCCTTGTGCAGAACCTCGTCTCCTATAGTGACGGCTTCGCACCGGAAAGCAGAATTGTTTGCGCACAGGGCTTTTGCCCATGTTACCATTTGTTACATTTTGTCACCAGTATGTTTTCTTTCAGACTTGCTATGCTCGACTACACTGTTTGGGGACGATCAAAGTTGATTTGTCGTGAGGCAGAATTTCCCTGCGGAAGCAGTTTACATCGAGCGTTTCTCTTCAGTTGCTCGGTCGAACGCGAGTCAGATTTGCTCACGTAAAGCCATGTTTGACATGTCCATCCGCTTGAATATGCTTGAATCATCTTGAACGATCTTGAACCCATGTTGAACCCGCAAATGCCTAAAGCAATACCTTCACATAGAAAGCTTGTGAGGGGAAAAAAGACAAGTATGTGAAAAAATATTTAGCATCAGTCAGGTGATTCTTAGTATACTAGAAATGGGCTATACAATTTACTTATGTATTCCTATGTATATGTATATGTGTATGTGTATGTGTATGTGTATGTGTGTATGTCTGTGTATGTCTGTGTATGTCTGTGTATGTCTGTGTATGTCTGTGTATGTCTGTATGTCTGTATGTCTGTATGTCTGTATGTCTGTATGTCTGTATGTATGTATGGATGTATGGATGTATGGATGTATGGATGTATGGATGTATGGATGTATGGATGGATGTATGGATGGATGTATGGATGGATGTATGGATGGATGGATGTATATGGATGGATGTATATGGATGGATGTATATGGATGGATGTATATGAATGGATGTATATGGATGGATGTATATAGTATATGGATGTATATGGATGTATATGGATGTATATGGATGTATATGGATGTATATGTATGTATGTATGTATCTATATATATATATGTATGAATGATCTTCAACCCATGTTGAACCCGCAAATGCATGAAGCAAATTGAAGCAATACCGTCACATAGAAAGCTTGTGATGGAAAAAAACAAGTATGTGCAACATTTTCTTTAGCATTCGTCAGGTGATTCTTAGTATACTCGAAATGGGCACTACAATTTACATACTGTATATATTGATGTATATAGATATATGTATATCTATGTATACATTCACATATCCATATCTGAATTGATTTCTTTTTGCTGCACTGAGGGCTCGAACTCCGCGGGGCAGCCCACGGGGCAGCCCCTCACCTCGATCCTCCCGTCGCTCCAGCCTCCAGCGCGCTACATCTGCAGCAACATCGGCCATCAGCTCGGTGCGCCAGGGAAGTGCGACGAGAGAACCATAGAAACCGTCAGTTTATATACAACAAAAAACATTGAAAGTGACACAGATTTTAGATGATGGTACTATTGTTTGCACCCTATTTGAATTCATGTTTTATTAGAGTTTCATTATCCTTTTTTCATTCTAAATAGACTCGAATCAAATAACAAATATGATGACTGTCGACAAAGCAACATGAGTGCGAGTGCTCACATTTCCTCACGGTGTGTCAGGAGTCTGAAGAGGGCCGTACCCAGGTCACGCCGTGTCAGCAAATCTGAAGTCAGTTGGTTCCATTGCACAGTTCACACCGAAGACAGTTCCATAGTGCTTGCTATGCTTTGCTGCATCTCATCACATCTTCTGAACATGTTTGCCTCTATAGGTCCAGGGAGACGGGACTCCAAGAAGTCATGCATCAGAAGATGGTGGAGGCGAACGTCCAACTGGGCTGTACAACAAATCTGACGGAAAAGGAAGGAACAGATATGTAGAATTTAAGTCTTTACGAAGCGATGCTACGTGATGAGAAGTGAATGTGAATTGTAGGAACTGCAAGTTAGATAAACATTTTCGAAAGGCTGAGAGTCTGAGTCCAACTTTGATAAAGTTCCTTGATGTTCCAACTTGGACCTCGAAGATTCTTTCGATGTCTTGAAATGGTCCTTCCGTGCGGCCTTTCAGGAGATGAGTTTGACATCGAAAAATTTGATGATGCAAGGTGCACCTCGTGCAGTTTCCTCATTGTCCCAACGCATTTTGCCCTTCTACAGCAGAGTCGATGTGTATACACATAATATATATATATATATTTATTTAATATGTAATATAATATATGTATGTATATTTATATGTGTTTATTTATTTATTTATTTGTTATATTTTTTAGATGTTTATATAGAGGGAGGGGGAGAGAGAGCAATCACTGAACAGTTCCTGGCAGATTTGGGCACCTGAAGCGCATCTACAAAAACCATCAGGTGAAGATCGAGGCTCGGGACGCATGCAACATGTCCCCAGGCGTCATGGCAGCGTCGAGACCCTTGAGTGATTTGAGCACACATTACTGTACACACATCAAGACATTGCATTACTGTATACACACATTTGATTTAAATGAAGGTTCTCGTTCTCATTATACACATTGACGTTAACTTGTGTGAAGATCTGCCCACAGGCTCTCAATGACACTTTGGCCAGAGACAACCTGCGGCTCAAGAAGGTGCAGCTTGGAACCTGCAAGTCTGCTGGATCCTGGACATGAGAAATATTTGCACACACCTATGCAAGCAAGATCTAGAAACGAAATAGACATATTCAGAATACTATTCTCTCATCTCTCTACTATACTCTTTAGAAGCATCGCTAGATAGTTTATAAGATCTATATAATGTGACCGTGAAGTCTAGCAGTCTTCAGCATTTCTACTTTGACTGCTGGCTGAAATCTACTAAAATGCAGAAAATCAAGATGCTAGAACCACCTTCAATGGCAGGGATCATATTTTTTTGCTTGTGAGTTGCAGTACTCTCAGGTGGTAGAAGAGCTGAAGGACCAAGTGAGACGCTTGCTCGAGCTGCAGGCAAGGAATGGACTTCGGATGAAGAGTAACAGAGGGTTTTCTGGCACAGCTAGGTCGTTCATGTTCAATTATTTTCATGTTTTCTGTTTTCGTTCCTGTTCTGCTCCATGTTTTGGTGATTGTGATGCTATATGACCTATCACAATGAGAGCAGCAGAACTGAATAGCAGCAGAATCTTCACAGGTACAAACAGATACTTAGATATACTTGGTATATCTCAGTATGCTTATGTCCGACTTATGTCCTTTTGTTTCCTTGTTGAAACTGATCCAAATCACTCGGTAAGCATTTGCAAGCATGCTGAGCAGCTTCAACTCAGTTGTCATATGTTTGTCGTTGCGTTTGTACCTTGATCCTCGATCTTTTGAGGCGATGTATGAGGCAAACACAACGAGTACGTTGCGTCGCGGGTCTCTTTTTGTGCCACGGAGGCCTGGTCGCCGTGAGAAATTGGATCGAATGGAAACAGGAATGAAGACAAAGAAAAAAACAAAACAAAATGGGAAACGGAAATACATAAAATGTAAATTATAAGAAGACAAAGAATGACTGTATATTACATTCAAACAGACAAAACGGTAAAAAACAAATGGAACAAACCGCAATTAGAAACAGAATTGAATCCTAAGGAGTCATTGCCACAATGTTCATGCGATCCAGCCATTGTCTACCGGACTTGGGGATGAGATGTCCTCTGATTTGCACGTTGAACTCAGACTAAGGCGAGCTTTGGTGATGAACAGAAACGAGGCAGTGAACTGCATGATCGCCATTTGCAATCAGAATTTCTGCGCCTATCTTGTGAAAAAAAGAGAGCATAGAGATGCATAGAGAGCATATTGTAACATCAAATTTCATCCATGTCTTCATCATTGACTTTGCTATCTCATTATTCCATTCATGATGCACCAGCCCAGCAGTGTGCACTTGCAGCCGACACGTGCTTGCCTTTCCCCTGATTTCCTTTGGCCAAAGTACGACATATTTTACGGCACACATATATACATCTTATGTATGTCTGTGTATTTATCTTATTTATATATATATATATACAAATGTACTCTTCGGGTCATAGGTTCTTCGGGCCATTCAGGTTTTCGGGATTTTCATGGATTTTCTGCGTTCATGGGCATGTGGGCAGGTCGGTAGGGTGCGGGGGGCTTTGGGGGCCAGGAACAGTAGTGGACGGCGTTTTATGCGTTCCCATAGTATACTTGTTCACGCGACGCAGGCTTCGTGGATGATGGGGTGGGTTGGCATGTTGACGTTCGTGTGAACTTGCTCACGTCCCGGACTGATCCGAATGGCTGCAGATGGCATTGAGCACCGCCACACCTTTAGCTGTACATTACCTCAACAAACATCCTTGTCTCATCTTGTTGCAGTGATGCTTTGGCTCGGTTTCAACCCCTGGCACAACGAAGTTTCCTGCCTGCGGGAAAAGTCTTTGCAGCGGGGGAACTTTGAAAAAGAAAGCCAAGAATCTGCGTGCCGTATGGTCTCACATGAATTGACAACAGATACATGACAAAATCATACAATATCAAGAAAAATGCCAACAAGAAACCCTGACTGTCAAGCCCCTGCATCTTCCCCAGCAAGCAAATCTATTGTAAATGATGGAGAAACCGCATTACTTCGCACCATTTCTACACTCAGACATGACATATGAAAACACCAAATCAAAATTTCCCTGTGATTTATCAAGAAATTCAAGAATGTCCCTGATAGAACTCATGTCAACATCACAACTCATGAACTCTTGCTGCGCCCAAACCCTGAGATGCAAAAATCGTCAAATTATCACAGTGAGAGCTCAACTTTGCGACATGTACATGTACATTCAACACATGTTTGATCGGAAAATGTCCCGAATCGTCCCGATGTGTATATGTAAATATTCAATTGTTCATTTCTGCACTTATATATGTATTTGTTTATTTTCAGTCTATTCGTATTGTAGCAATTTACAACATACATGTGGCATCATGTGGCCTTCTCTGTTTTACGGTGTTTTGGTGGTCTCTTTCTGAGAAGGCTGACGCCAACAATGTCAATGTGCTGGCGAAGCGCATTGAGCTGTGCTTAGTTCCGTACAAGAATCAAGCACAACTTGTGCGAGCCGCAGCTGTAGAAAAAGTGTGAAACTATAAAAACAAATAGATGTAAGAGTAGATTCAACTGAGTAGATTCAGCTGAGCAGATGTAAGAGTAGATGTAAGATGATGTAACAGTTTGTGACAGAGTGAGATTGCATATGCCAATGAGACAAGGCCCATTTGCACAGCGAAAAGAATGAGCTGATGGAGAAAATCAAGGCACAGGGGGCTGAGTTTCACTTCAAAGAGCCAAAGTGAGGGGACAAAGATTGACAAAGGAATGATGAATTCTTATGGATATAATTATGGATGTAAGATCGATTCATATAAAGTTATGTTTTTCTTATCTTTTCGTCATTCTGGTGGCAAGACCCCCACAGTTTTGTCAGTCGTGGGTGCATGGTTCAGCTCGCAGCCTAGGAACTTGGCAAATTGTTGCTAAAGGAGAAGGAGACGCCAAGACGTTGAATGCTGAGAATGCACATTGAATGCGATGAAACGCCCAGAAGTTTTCTTCATTCAATTCCGGTGTGGTGAATGTAGATTACCCAGGGTGTCCATGAGTTGTTTCTCATTTTGTTTAATTGGAATTTCAGGTGGTGCCATCGTCAACAACATTTGGTCGATTGTGCAGGAGATGCCGTCCGAATCAAATCCAATATGTCCATGTTCGGGCGCTGCATTGCAATTTTTTGGTGCAACCATGGCCACGAATTTGCATTCCACACTCAAGACTTGCTTGATTTTTTGCCGTCATACTCAATGCTACAATGTTTCTCATCGACGTCCCCCTGGTGTCAACACAAATTCATGAAAAATCCGAAAAGAACCTGAACTGGTAATGTCAGTTTTTGTCACACCCAAAGTAGAATTGGCACGACTTGGAAGAGAAAGATGATTGAGCAAACAAGTTGAAGGCTGTGGAATTACTGCAGAAGGTTTGTGCAAAGCTGGCATTAAGTCAAAGTGCAAAACACAAGGTGGACATCACAGGAGGTACAAGGATGGGAGAATATGGGCATGTGAAAAAAGCAACGGGACCTCACAAAAGCAAAGAGTGTGGAAGAGCACAGGTAACATGCAGTACAGCATAGTACAGCACATCAGGCATGGAACCCTCTCCCGCCTGACAGAAGATTCATTTGCGATAGCAGCACCCTTTGACGAGACCCTAATGCGCCCTTGCTCGGAATTGCAAACTAGCCGTTTTGGCCATGTAAAGCAAAAGCCTTATGATTGCTAATGTGGAGAAATGAAAGTTGGGACATTCGAAGCACTTCCATGTTGTAGAAGGGCAAGACATAGTCAATTTGTATTCATTCCGATCGGGTCTTCCAAAAAAAGGTAGCGCAACAGATCAAGTTTCTGTATCTCAATGCTTTGATCTGGAAGGGTTTGCAAGAAAGTTGGCCGGAGCTTAAAGCGCCCAGACATGTGTGCCGCCACGAATTGACTGCTGCACGTCTAATCAAATCAAATCTGATCTTCAAAAACTCTTGGAAGTGAGAAATCTTCTGCAGGAAGATTCTGCAGACATGGAGAGGCTGCTTGGCCATGCATTTTAGCGTTTCATCGGCTTGGGCGACAGGGACTTGGGAACTGCCAAGGTTGGCAAAAATGATGAGCGGAGATGACCAGGCATGGTGACACGAGGAGAATGACACTTTGTGGATAGAGAAAAGCGGGAACCAATGGGCAACCAATTTTCACAAGAAGACTTCACGGGTGAACGAAGAGAGGCAATGAATGGATATATAGAAATAAAACGAACAGAAATGAACAGAGTTAAGTGCGCCACTGAGTTTGATGGGGGCACGTTGGTCTTGGGGTCAACGATGTTTGAGTTGGTGCTTGTGCTGTCGCCATCGTGTGCACCTTGTGCAGATCAAAGAATCAGAGATCGGGAAGGTGCAGCTCTGGGGACGAGCACAAATCGGAAGCAAAGCAAGGGAGGAGCAATAGATTTGAAAAAAAAGAAATATATATATATATATATTTGAATACTGCGAGAGTAAAAGCAAGAAGTAAAGCAATACACTAAGAAGGTACAAATTGCGCTTTCAATTTACAGCTTTATGAGCATTCAAATCCATTGGAATTTTCAGCTTTGGCCTCCAAAACTGGCCCAGGCCGCAATCAGCAAGTGAAAAGCACCTTGTGAAATCCAACAAATCTCAATGAAAATTAGTAGCGACGATTCCTTGAGAAATTCTTGAGACCTCTGGATGTCGTGTTCTGCGGGTTGCCTTTGGGAGTCTGGTCGTTTTGTCTTGGAATTGTTCAAACGCAAACCAGTGCAAACAGATGTGCAAACCAAAATCCCTTCCGTCTTCGGAACCTTTGGGGAATTGGATCATTTGATAGCAATACAAACTGTTAACTCTTGTTTTATGTTGTTTTATTTTCCGGAGTGATTTGTGTATTTGTGTTTCTGTATGTGTGTGATTGTATGCTTTTTAGTCTTTTAGCGGTGCCTTGGTTTTGTTTTTGGGAACTGGCTTATCTTTTAAATGTTGTTCTCATGTCAGACACTGTTTTCAATTAAAGCCTTGCATTTGGAAGCTTGAGTACTGTCAGTACTGTTGTGAATTATGCAGGCAACTGATTTTGGGGTTAGCAAATCAATTCGTCAAATCGTCATCCGGAATTCTATCATTGTGACCCCAAGCACTGTTTGACAACTTTCAAAGATGACTGCGTGGCAGGACCTGCAGGTGGTGGAGTTCGGCAACTTAGAGAAACAAAGAGAGGACGTGCTCGAGTCATCTCATGTGTGTTCATATATTTGTTCGGAGTGACAACCCAAGGCATATACTCAGAAAACACAAATTCAATTGAATTTTGATTTCCTTCTTTGGGCAATCCGAGGGCAGAACCGAGCGAAGAAGAAGAGGAGGCTGCCAACTTAAGGATTGCATTTACAAAGTTGTTTATGTAATGCAATGATTGGTGAGAAGATCAGGTAGGTTTCATTGCGTTGCATTTCTTCTTTGAGGTCGCATGGGTGATTTTTTGAATTTCAGTGGGCCTGTGAACGGCCTGACTTTTGTCTTCGAAAAGAAGTCATGTTTGTTTGAGGGCCTTTTGCTCGATGTCAGGAAGACACCGAGAAGAATGACAGGAGTCTGAACTTCAGAACTTTCCCCGCACCTTCCAAACCTCAACAGTTTTTGTACGCTTGGATTTTTGACTGGATATAAAAAAATGTACAAAAACTCGAAAAAAAAAAGGCGCGCAGAAATCGGCAAATCCCACAAAGCGTGAGAATTGGATCAATCGTTCAGAGACGATTCTTTTACATACTTGCTTCCTCAACGTGCAGGATGAAATTGATTTGGCAGGCTGGGTCGTAATTGTTCCATATTGCCATTAAAGTGAGCGGGCCCTACAAGAAAGCCCAAAATACAATGACAGCGGAAAACAGGGGTTCAGAAATCCGATTTGTGCATGTTTGCGTACTTGTTTGGGATTTTTTGTTGCGTGGTTTTGCCTTTTCATGGAGCGTTCGGGGCAGTTTTGGCCTTTCATGACCCAGTGGGTGGTGCATCTTGAAATTCGGAATTTGGACGCAACCGAAATTATTTCCAATATTTCTTGGGTCAGCATCTAGCCCAAGGTGGCATTGCATTTCTTCTGACCTCAGGAATTTGCTCCCCAGGGTGTGGTGCGGTGTAGTGGTGGTTCATTCGCCCCCTTGCACCTGTGGTGTGGTGGTGGGATGAGCGGGGGGCATGTGTTGGGGAAGGGGGTGGTAGCATATAAGTACATAGGAAGTATGTAGGTGGCATGTAGGTGGCCTTGGTTCTGCCTAAGGCACCAGGATGTCCCCATGAGTTTTTTTTGTTCAGGGGTCGGTGCTGGCTTTGCCTCCCAGTGCACAAAGCTTTTTTCCCCTTCCAAGAAGGTTTGTTTTTCCTCGTGCCTGGTGAGCTGGCGTCGCAGCCCCCCTGTTTTGTTGTCAGAGTATTTTGGCTTTTGGGGCAGCATATAGGTAGCATGCAGGCATATAAGTGGTATATAGGTAAAATGAGGTTATACTGGATGGGGAGGGCACTTGAGGTAAGATATTTTTGTTATGATTCCAAGTTGGGATGTGTTGTAGCATTGTGGGTTTGCTTTTGATGGGCTCATCCAGGCACTATTTTTGCTTTGTCACCATTGGGATATCATTTTTCCGGGATGGTCATACAGTGTATTAGCTTATGTCAGCGGGAGCACTGTGCGTATCCCGTGCTGGCGGCCCCATGACCACGGGAAACGGACCGAGAGAAGCTTGGCCACACTGGCAGAGCTTGGGCTATCAAATCGGTGCAGATGAGCCGCGACCAGTCAAGACTTGTAAAAGTACACATTTTCTTCTACCCAAAATGTGGCGCCGGAGGGTCTGACTACACCCGGCTCTCGCGGTGCCTTCGCAGGACCTCCGAAATCGGCGCCCCCTTTGTCTGATCTTTTTTCTAATCCAGGGTGGTGGTATAGAGCCACTTCGTGGCCATAGTGTCTTGGCAATGGAGACTCTATGCCCAAGCTATCTTTTGCTGTTTCCCATCGGGCACACAGAGCTTGGGTTACAAAAATTGCGTCAGCAAAGTTATTTCTGATTAGCCTGTGGCCATAGTGTTTTGTGTGCAAAAACTTCATCTCAAAAGGATCCTCGTTTGTTATTTTCCGTTGCTACAGAAGCGTTTGAGTCGCAACAGCGGTCCTAGCAAAGTGGTATTTGACATGGGCGTCGCCATGGTGTTTTGGCTAGGCAGATTTCGTGTAAGAGCGTTATGCTTTGATTGTTTCCCATAGTAACTTAAACTTTTCAGGGCGTTAAGCGCATACTTTTGCTATGGTGGAATGATGCCGTGGCCATTAGGATTATGTTGGGTTGATGTGCCTTTTGGCCATGATGTGCCTTGCTGGAAACCTTGTGGCCATGCAGTGATGTGTGTATTGCCACTATTTTGGTAGCATATCAGTAGTGTATAGGTAGCATGGAGATGGTATATAGATATATATAGATAGTATGTAGGTATTGTGGGCGCAGAAGGATAATTTAGGTTACATATGGTTACATACATTTATTTATAGATTTAGGTGGTATATAGGTACATATAGGTACTATTCAAGCAGTATGTAGGTAGCAGGCTGGAGGCATGCAGGCAGATGTGGGCAATACATAAGTGTATTAACAATACGTAAAAGTGTGCTTTAAATTCTGCAAATAGTGTGTGAGTGAGAGGCTAAAGCTTCCAAATGCTTTAACATGCAAATACGAAGCTCAGGCTACTTGGTTGGTTGGGGGTGGCCGTCAGGGCCCGGGGCTAGAACATGTATAAATCGTCTCTACAAAATCACTTGTTTCATTTCAGTTGCATATGTGCGACTTCAAGTTGTTTGTGGGGTTTGACAGTTCCATGGTGCGCAGGCAGGCCATGCAAATTTGGCATTTTCTCTTTCACATTGATAGAACAATATAATACACCTGTTTTTATTTTTTGTTGGATGAGATAAAACATATGTTTGTTTGCTTATCATTAGGAGAACTGTCGCCGCATCTTTCAAGATTTTGCCACACCCACGCGACAATATGTTCCGTTTTAAAGTTTGGAGTTTCAAATGAAACCCTGTAAAAATTTCAAAATCATGCTTTCTCAATCATGTTCAATCATTTGCGAGCATTTTCGATCATCCCGTTCAAGAATGCAGAAGTGATCATGAAGTGCACCTTGGAGGGTCCAAGTGTTTTGTTTTTCGTGATTACTATCGATTGTCATCTTGGGATTTGTGCAGATTCCTTTTTTTTGATGTTTTTTCCGCTAACACTTATCTTTCAAGATCTTTCAATTTGTTTTGAATTTGGTTCTCTTGGTTCTCTTCAGTTCTCTTCAGCCCTCGGAACTGCCTCTTCAGTGCCCTAATGAAAATGGCATTGATGATCACCTCGAGGTGGGCAAGCTATCCAGCAGAGGTCCGAGCCAAAGACAATTGCGTAGAAAAAGTTCGACGGAAAAAGGTAAGAGTTCAAAAAAATAGTCCATTCTGATTCTAACCCTGAAACTAACTAGCAAGATGGTACAGATGTTCAACGTATTTTATGTATTTGTATCTTGTTGTTTTTGTTTCTTCTTTTTGCTGAGTTCGTTGTGGTTTCGTTTTTTCAAAACTGATTTTTCCAAGCTCAGGATTCAGAAACTGAGCCGAGAGTTGGACGAAATCAAGGAGCAGATCATCACCTTGGAGCGATACCAAGAGGGCAAAATATCGAAAGAGAAAGAGAAGAAGAGAGAAAGAGACACCTGTGAAGGAGAAAGAGAAGAAGAGTGAAAGAAGAGACTATACACAGAAAAAGAGAGAAACAGAGTAAACATCTTGAACATATACATATATATGTATATATATATATATCAATATATAATTACATAGTGTGAAAGAGACTTACATCAAGAGAGTTGGAGAATAGAAGCAGTGGTGTTGAGAGCGCGGAGAGTTGGAGAGAAAGCAATGTGTTCTGTGTTGAGATCAGAAAGCAAAGCAGCACAGCCTAAAATCGGACCTGTCGGGAGTTCCAAGGACACCTTTCACATCACAATTTTCCAACGCAGCAGTACTCTGAGGCGAGTCAGGTAAACCAAACAGCCGTGCCTATGAACCTCGGCAAGGCAGGGAATAGGAATGAAACATGAAACAAAGGAGGGGAAGGATTGGAAGGATTGGAAGGATGGGAAGGATGGAAGGTGAACAGAAGGACATAGAAGGACATGGAAGGACATAGAAGGACCCTGGGAATGGACATGGACTGAGAACAGGAACAGAAAGCATCAGTAATCATTACTTGTAGTAGAGTGAACTGACGACACGGAAACTGGGAAGATGCGAATGGGTTGCGGTTGGAGCGTGGCATTGTCCTCAACTTGACTGTGGTCTTCGGGGAAATCACAAGGAGAACAAGACTCAGAGATGCTCACAGCAGAAGGCAAATCAACGTTAAATGAAATCTGTTCTCTTGGACAGGCAGTTGCTTTTGAGATGCAGCCTCAGGCCCGAAAACCATGTGAAAGAACCACGCAGTCTTGCTGTAAGTTTGGCATCAACATGAACGTGATCAATGGCATTTGGTGACTGCAAGCATTGTTTCCCGACTTAGCTTGTGCATGGTTACACGATGAATTTGTACGAGCAAGCATGCATGTGTCGTATCCACTACATCATTGTAGTAGACAGTGTATTTTCGTACACTTGGTGTATACACCTCTCAATTATATTTACATGTCTATGTGTTTCTATTTATATGCATTTATTGATTCACATATTCATGTTATGTTTTACTTCATTTAGTTGTTTATATGTATTTATTTATGTATGTGTTTCACGTGTTTTTTTGCGTTTATGTGTATACATATATGTATATATGCTGGTACGTGCATATGTATTTATAATACTTACATACATATACATGATCATGGACGGTGCAAGTTCACACGCATTCATTTTATGCAGGTGTAGATGTATCGGCAATTTGGTGTGCATATAAGAGGCTGTCTATGTTTGTGCGTCTACCTTGTGCATGTACGTATGCAGATGTATACATGCATGTAATGTACTCGCAAGAACTGCAAAGTAAAGCAATGAAACGTAGTGCAGCGTGGTGAAATGTAATGCAACGTCATTTTACCAATGCAACGTAGTGTAGTTTGATGTTATGCATGAATTGTAATGTAATGTGCCTTTGAAACTGTGAATTCTATAGTTGTCTTTGCTCAAGCTCGTGCACCCCTGGGTGTCACAGGAGAAGGATGGGATTTTAGTTCTTTTTGAGTTCTTTTTGTTATGCTTTTGTTTTGTTCTTGTTATGTTTTTTTTGTTATGGTTTTTGTTTTTGTTGCTTTTTGGTGGTTCGGTGCCTGCACTCTGCACTTCGCCCATCTTCGCCCATCTCCCAGCACTGACCTGGGGCCCGACTGCTCTCCCCCCGGATCTTCGCCGTCTGAACTCTCGGCTGCCACAAGGGGCGCTTGCGCACCGTGGAAGGAATCGAAGATGCTTCCCTGGGCTGTCTACCACATGTCGCATGGCAAAACTATTCGGAGGTACTGGTAGCCATGACAACTTCCCTGCAACAGCGTTTGTATCTTCCAAGGCTGCACCTGAAAAGTCTCCGCAATCCTTTTTGTCCTGTTCGAAGTCTTGTGGCCGGTTGTTGGTTTCTTTCTACACAAATTTCGATGTAGAAACATGATAAACCTGGCTCCTAACATTCTTGTGCATGCATGTTTGCAGGTGCACACGTATATGCCTGGAGGGGGATGAGGACATGTAATTCAAGTTTGTTTGGCTGTTGGTTTGTCCGTCCGATAGGCAGGTTTTGCCAAGTCCTTTCCCATCGTTTTTCCGTGGTCTTCATAGTTTTGACGGCATTGGATGGCGGTCCAAAGCCAGCTCGTGAGTTTCTGACGAAATTTGGACGGTTGGATCGTTGTTGGCCTCAGCCTACAGTAGATTTCTCCTTTTGTGATCGCCAGATGAGATTGATCATCCACTACACGCCGTTGCGTCCAGAGGCGGAGGTTTCTTTGCTATTGAAGGTCCCACAAAGTGAATTCAAGCAAACCTGAGCCAACCTGAAGTCTTCACAGCATTCTGTTTTACTGGGAGCACCCGGGAGAGGAGTGGATAGAAGGAGTATGTTAATCCTGGACCTTTGCGGTCTTCTTGTGCTGTGAGACCGACTGCTTGGTGAAAAAAACCAAAGAGTTTTTGGCGCTGCCAAAGATGTATGGCACTTGGGGGAGATTGAGAGGATGTGAGATGGCAAGCACAACTTTGGGTATTTGTTCGTATTTGTTCCAATTGTTCTATTGTTTTGAGACCACGTTGGACACTGTGACTATTTGTGATTGTTGTGGGGTGAACTCAGGCAGACAGCCCAGTGCAAAAAGCTCTAGGCTCAGTGTCCATCTTGCATCTTAAGTTACATATGTCTTCATAGGTTTGCTTTCTAAAGATACCAAAGTGAATTGGACCATGGATGTCGTTGAAGAATACCAGGAATATCAGGTCGGGAAAATCCTGGAACTGGTTTATATGTGGACCTGTCTCAACCACCAAGATTGAGCACCTGAGAGAGCAATGAAGGGTGGTTGTTTTACTGTAATTGTGAATGTTTCTTTCGTGTGAGAGTTTGAGCTTTTTTTGAATTTGGTATTATAAATTTGGGTCTTTTTTGAGGACCTTTGTCAATCTCTACGATCAGCGGCCACGGACAATCTCAGGCCACTTCAAGATACCTTCGAAGTCGCCAATGACACATTCGACTCTGAGGCACAATGACGGATTCTTTGGCAGGTGACTTCACTCATGAAAGATACAGGTACTAAAGAGAATGCAAAAGGCGTACAGAAATGCATAACAGATCACAAGAGCATGATTTTCCAAACGTGAATTCCATGTCTATTGAATCTTGATTGAGATTGCTTGCGGCAAGGCAGCGGAACGAACAGCAGGTTCACAGGACTGGAAGATTTTAAGATGCACAGTTCAGTCATTTACCTCGGAGAATGAGCTTTTGGAGACACCCCCATCACTGATTCATCACTGACTCATCACTGTTTACCTGCACACAGTCATCATGAGTATTGATCCAACTTGAATGACTCCAGTCCAATCATTTCAGATGTTCAGATATTTCGGAAGCTGACTTTGTGTTATTTCCGAAGCTGAGTCAGTGTTTTTCTGTGTGGCCCGTTTGTACTCTGTCTGTTGAACGTTTTTTGAATTGGTTTGAAAGACACAAAGAAAACGCAAGTGGGCCTGTGTTTGTTAGTTGTGTTCTCCACTGATACACCGCTGCGTGAAAGGTTTTGCCGAGTGTGATCGGATTCGTGATGCTTTATCACTAGTCACTATTGGCCTGAGTAGTCGAGACTAGTCAAGCCCTTTCTTGTGAGCCGATTTCAAGTGTATCATCGGCAGAGACGAGGACGGCGCCTTTGATGCAGCAAAGTGGGAATCAGAGATGGAACAGTGCATGGCACTGCTGCTGCGACCTTGGAAAGAAAGCAGTCGAAGTCTGCAATGGAGCTGTTGCATCGAGGAGCTCTTTTTGATCAGCGGCTTCTGTGAATAATGAAGAACTTGAAAACAAAACAAAAATGAAGATAAGTGAAGAGCATAGGGATGATTATGTTATGTTTTGAATAAGAATCATATATTATCATCATTTTATCATCATTTATCTTTTTGAAGATTTTATTTTGCTCCAGAGCTTTTGCATTTGAGCTCCTAGGACTGATCAGCTGCTGAGCTGCCTCAATGAACTCACCCAGGAAGCAACGGGAAAAGCCAACCACTTCTTACAGGCTGTCGAAGTTGAATCTCAGCAGGATGTTTTTTTAGGGTTACTCTTGGTAGCATGCTGTTGCTTTTGTGCTAGATTTGACGCGTGCATTGATTGAGATACTCGCTGCAAATGCTTCCTCGAACCAGCACTTAAATTGCTTCATCAGGTTGAGAGCCTGCCTCAACAGAAGATAGACTCCCAGTATCTCCAAGCGAACAGGTTTCTCATGCGTTTCTCATTAAAGGAAGTTTAGGAGAGAAACGTCCGTGCTACGAACATGAGCAATCCCAAGCAAAAGCTGCCATTCACAGGTTGACATGTATTGACCAAGCAAAAGTTCTCAAGCACTTGCCATCATTGAGAAGAGATGCCCTGCTGCAACCCTTTGCAGATCTTTGCAGATTTTGTGTCGTACCGATCCATGTGGATCGCTCTCACTAGCAAACACCAGCACACGAAAATACTTGTAGCTCGCAAAAACACCAGGAGAGCACTGATGTCAGGAGAGAAGTGACTCTGAGCAGAGCTGTCACGAGAGAACTGACATCTACAATCGTTCGTTGTTCTTGAGTTCTAGCCTTACCCTTCGGAAACTTCCACCTTGGCTTGCCCCGGTACTGCTCATATCGTTCGCATTCATGTTCAATGTCCTTTTCAAAAGAGTTTGCAAAATGGTCAAAACTAGCTTTAAGACATGCTCTTTTGCTTGCGTACCTGCCTATAACACTCCTGTATTACTCTTCGAAGATATTGATGTGAGTTGGTTTGGCGGGTTCGTCATGTGTGCCGTGCCATACTGAGTGTGTTTGAGCCAAAAGTAGCACTACGGCGTTGAAAAGCTAACAGAATCAGAATCCTTCTCTAATTGAATCCAATGAGTAGATATAGGAATAATTGAAGTCAATTAGTAGATATTAGTAGCATCCCATTAGCACATAAACAGAATCCCTAAATCCCGAAGTGACTTCAAGTGCACGAACTTTGCCGCTAGGACTCGCGGGACTCGCCCCGGAAAAAGTCTGATGCTTCCAAGGAGAGAGATGAGAACCTGGAGTCGCTTGGAGTGATGCTGATTGCCTTCGTTTCAACTTGTTCAAAGCTTGGAAACCATTTGAAACAATTGGATGTGTCGACTGAAAATGACTATATCATACTATATCATAAGTAGATGATACATATATTTCTTTAGATATATACACATGTATTTGCAAAAGTTGATGCCATTCTTTGCATTTCCGATCGCACAGACCTCCATTGCCTGACTCAAAGATACTCAAAGTGTCTTTGTGGAGTGCTGGGAGGAGCAAGTTATCGACTCGTCTACTGAGCTGAACTTTCAGGCCTCAAGATGTGTTTAAAGTTCTAAATCACAGCCTTAATCGAAGCTGGAAAAGCATCTTGAGATTAAGGAGAGAAGTAAACACACTTCGATATAGATAATGAAGTCAACGTACAATGATTAAGTATAAGTGAAAAAAGAGGCTCTTGAGCTTTGCAAACGTTGAAGATATCTCGCGCAAAGCTCAGCTGCAGGGCACGAAGTCTCGCCTCCAGGTCAGAGTTCCAGCTAAGTTCTTAAGTTTGCGTGTCATCAGTTTACAAGAACTTAAAAGTAACATGTTTTGTTTTGAATGTTGGAAGATGTCAGAAGATGTTCAAAATTAACATCTTTGAATTGTGAAGAATTGTCGCGCAGCGATGCAGAGCGATGCATGAATTGTTTTTTTAGTCTCAAGGAAATTGCATGTGAACTGTGCTGTTTTGGGTACGACATAGGCGTTTGGGTCGTGGCTTGGAAAATGTATTTGGTGCTGCACTTTGCAGGGCCAAGGGAAAGCAGAAGGCCGGCTAGGCCGAGTTCCGAAGCGAGCAGAAACAAAGAGTTTCAAGAACAAGTATGGACAAGTTTCATAAACAAAACGATCTCTCAGTTGCTTCTGTTTTTCCACATTCTTGGCCTTTTTTCTGAAGGAACCGTTCAGAATCGAGACTACTTGGAACAAACTTACTGGTTAGTAAGTGAAGCACATTCCGCTAAAACTCTCAGCGAAGGAAGGTGGGACCTAAACTCAATTTGGCTCCGCCTCAATCCAGCTCAACCCCAAGGGCTCAATTCACTGGTGCGTCGGAAAAGGTTTTCCACACCGTCCAATGTCTTCTGACGTCTTCCAATGTCTTTAGATGACGTCTTTCACAAGGTATTTCCATGTCTTCCACAGTATCTCCACGATGTCTTCCAATGTCTTCCGGTCTTTCACACTTTCTGCACACGAAGGCCAGCGGAAAGCAGATGCCGCGATTGCACAGGCGCAGAATTCGCCTTTGCATTATAAACGCCGGCAGGGTTGCATTTACAGGATCATATTGTGCTATGATGTGCTTTTGTGATTTGTTTAATTTTTTTTGTTTGTTCTGGGAAGAAATGCAATAAAATGGGCATGCTTCCACACAATCGAGCTGAACTACAGCATTTGAAACTGTCCAGCTCAAATGGATTGGACATAATTTGCAATGCTTTTGTCAAGGAATGTCGTCACTGGTAGTCAGAAGGGTTTGTCAGGATTGTGAGCTTGCTACTTCAACTTTCTTCTCATTCCACGGCCTTTCTTGGTCAGGTCACTTCGGAAGTTGAGGCTTCTTGCTGTGGGCATCGATGGCTGCGTTTCGTTGATCAGCTTTGAAAAACAATTATCCTGGAAGCCAGACCACGTACAGTCACATGGACCATGTCACATCGAGAAGATTCACGAAGATTCCGGACTAGTGACGTTCTGCCAGTGAAAGAGAATTGGTTGAAAGCCGTATTCGGACATGGTTTCATGATGAATTTGGAACGTGAGACTGGGAGGAGATTGGTGCTGAAAGAGGAGGCCAGGGACGTTGTGGTGCAAAGGCAGACACGGTCTACATCTTCTTCCTACACTGTTTGTATCCTTTGTATCATTTGCATCTGTATCTGAAAGAAATGTGAATTATATGTGTTGTTTTCTGATGTTTTCTAATCTTTTAAGGGTCGTCAATTTTGCTGAGGCGAGATGGCAAATGCCTTCAAGAAGGAGCCCGGAGAGCATGGCACAGCCAAAGTTTTGAAAAGAAAAAAAGTACACACACACATATATACATATATATATATATATATGTATACTGTATATATATATATATATATGTATACTGTATATATATATATATATATGTATGATTATGTATGATGTTTTCTTTATGCTGTTTTCGTTGTAAGGGTATGGATAGGATGGGATAGGATATGCTGTTTCCATTGTATGGATAGGCATGGTATGATAAGGTACGGGTATGGTACTAGTTTGGTATGTGATTGTTCCGCAAGCTTTTGTGCAGTTCTGCCACGGTTGTTGATTTGCTTCAGAATAGCTATGAGGCTAATTGAGTTCAATATGTCCAGGTAGATGCAGCAGAATTGGAAGCAAAGCGAGCAGAAGAAGTCAGGCTTGATTGAGCCAAAGATGCGAATAGATTGATATCACCAATACAGAGAGATCAGATAGCATTTGCGTATGCTCACGTATTGAGATTTGTGCTCGGCCTATTCCTTGGAGAAAATTCAGTGGCAGATCTTCTAGAGTCTCTTTTAGAGCTTGTTCAAGTCTGTTCCAGTGATGAATTCTGTTCCAAGGTGTAGAGTGCAGGCAGAAGCGGCAGAAAAGATTTTGAAGGTGCATTCGAAGTACATTGACGTGGGCTGAAGTGCAGAATTTCCATGTTTGTCAGAATGTACAATGGATTTTCCATTTTTGTCTTTGTGAAGTGATTTTCCGGTTTTGTTTCTGTTTCGCCACGATGCACTTGGTGCAATGCCGGGTTTGTCGTTTGTTCAGGTTCACAGCGAGATCCAAGCAGCTGATGAGGAGATCTTTTGAAAGACTCGGACTCAAAGACTCAAAGAGGAAGACTCAAAGAGGAAGATCCAAAGAGAGGATACTTAAAGAGAGGATACTCAAAGAGAGGATACTCCGAGAGACTCAAAGAGAGGATACTCCAAGAGACTCAAAGAGAGGACACTTTTGAAAGTTGGAGCCCTAAGTCTATAGATACTTGGAGAACATCGATGTGTCGAGGAGACAAAGAAACTGCTGGAGGAACTCAACACGGCCAAGGTGACATTTGTGAACTTGGCAGATCCAAAGTGTTTGCAAGATCCATTCAAAGGAGTTTTGAAGCAAGGATTTCTTAGAGTGTTTGTTTCATTTGCTTCCTCTCTTTTGTGCTTTTTTGTTTCTTTGTTCCCAATTTTTGTACTTTGCGTTGCTGTTCTCAGTTTTGCTGGTTTTCTGCTTTCTCAGTCAAGATGATGCTTGCAACTTCGGAGCACCACCACCACCGCCACCACCACCACCACAACAACAACAACAACAACAGTAATTAACAACAACAACAACAACAACAACAACAACAACAACAACAACAAAAGCCAACAACAACAACAAAAGCCAACAACAACAACATCATCAGCGGCATTAACAGCAACAACAGTAATAGTAAGAGTTGTTTGTTTGCTGCGTACGCTTTGGGGGGAAGGCGCTGCACCCTTCCCCGATCCTAATCCAACAATTAATGTGTTGATGTGTCTTCCATTTGCGCTGTTCACCAGAACTTTGAAACTGAACAGCAGAAAACAAGAAAGAACCAATTGCAACCTATTGGCACCAATTGCAACTAGCACCACCAGCAGACCAACAGGCGGTACCTGCTCCTGCCAATGCCTGGATAGTTCCAAACCCACAACCTGCGCAGAAACACCTTGGGAAAGCTTCAATACGTAACAAACATGGCACAAACATCAGAGACGTTGGCCCTAATTGTTGCAAACATCATGGAAGTGTTACTCACAGGATGCTGCAAGCACCTGCGAAACGAGAGGTGTCACCTCCAGAATGCCGCATAATTTTGCAAACGTACTCCAATGAGAAGTGATGAGAGGTGTCAGCTTCGGAATGATGCATTGACTATCTGAAATGAGAGGCCACCTACGAAATGCTGTAAATACAATTCTGAAGGTCACAAACATCACCTCACAATCAAAAAAGAAAAGAAACGAAACACAAAAAATGGTATGATAAGATACTGAATATGATATGATAAAATACAAAAAGTGTTTTTCCTTGGGCAGTTTCTCACCTTGGGCACCCTGACCCAGTGAGGCGTTTACAGCTGCACCCTGCGCTCTGCGCAGGCCAAGCAAAGGAAGGCTCAAGAGCCCCTGGCGCAAACTGTTGAAGCGCCAAGTGCTCTGATATTTGGATTCCAAATGAAGAGTTTCTGAAGTGGTTGCAAGTTCTAAGATGTTCTACTCATAACATTTTTGTTTCATATGTTTTCCATCTTCATCTTTTGGAAGGAAATTGAAGTTCTAAGCTGTCACTTGGTCGTAGGTACGAAGGAAACGGAGAATGCTGTCGCTGAAGAGATGCCATCAGGCGTGGCATTGCCACCTGACCCCGGTGAAAGAGAGGATAAGAATGGATAAAAAAAAAGAGGATAAAAAAGTTTTGATAAAAGTCATTAAGATTCTTTCAGAGTCGCAAAGCTTGGCTGTCATGAAATGTTGCACCTTCGGTCACGTCCAGGCGAACTCACAAAACGCCGAGGTTCACGGGTGGAGGACAGTGGGTGGCCTCTGTGCATTGGCTCTCGTAGCACGATCAAGAGAATTCATCACGGCTCCCAGTGAAAAGCTGCTGGCATCCACTTGCAGCGGTAGATCTAGGGAGATGATTAGATTGACATTGACCATCATTGACCTGTATCTCATTCTCACGAGCTGGTGTTTGATTCAGAGACCTGCACCCAGTGGGGTAGCTGGTGGCCCCTAAGTAACCCCGACCGCCCTCAGTCTATCTGAATCTATATAGCTCTCCTCAGGTTCCCGTGCCCGGCAGTCACAGGGGATTATACCACCTTTATGTGGTAGGTTTTGGCAATACATGGCAATACGTTCCATGATGTCAATCTTTGAGCAGACAGTATCAATCAGATGGAACCAACATGAACCAACCAGTCTTTTGAATAAGTATGGGTCTCTTGGTCTGATGGTACCCGGAGGACACGAATGTGAACGACACAAATGAGAAGTTGGTGAGTTTGATAAAGGCAGAAAGCCGCAAGAAGCAGAAGTGGCTTGGCAAATCTTGGCAATGTCTCAGTTCCAAAGAACTTGAAATCATCGAATTGTGATGTTCATCAACCGAATCCACAGCTGAAGAAGAAGCTTGTCCAGAACAAATAGCACCTTGTCGAAGACTCTTCTGGAATATCTCTTGAGCATTGCTAAATCAGGCTCTCTACCACGAGTGCTTTTGGATTTCTGCCCCTCTGTATTTTCGAAGTGTCGGAATTTCTGCCCCTATATCTTTTTGGCGATTTGGGGAAATTATGTGACCAAATCGATTTTTGGCGATTTTGTTGCTTCGCAGTGCCCTGCTAGGATATGCTGGGTGGGATTGGGTGTTGCGCTGCTTTTACATTGTTTTGAAGAGCTGGCCTATCAACAGCCCCTTTCATAGTGACAAACCATTGCTTTGGGTGAATCATAGTTGCAACATGAATGAAGCGAAGGGAAAATCATGCTGCATTGCAGGTTTGCTTTCGAGCGGACAGATACTCGTACAAGATGATATGAAGTTAGATATTCTGACAGTGAGGCTAGATGTTCTGATATCAATGCACTGCGGTTCTTGTCTTACCAACCAATTGAGTTTGTTTCATTGACAAGATTGTGACTTCTTATCGTCACCATTCTTGCTGATTATCGCTGATCTTTACTATCTAGATCAATAAGTGTCTGTATGCGTCCAGACAAAGGTACCGTAAATACTTTTTGTTATGCATGTGTGTACGTTTGTGTCTATTCTGCATCGCAAAAATCTTGGCACTCAACTACTTTCAAGGACCCCGGCAATGTGGGGTCAAACCCCAACATATTGACATATGAAGATTATGGGTAGGCAAGTTCAGACAATGTGATCCGACATACCAGCAATATTGGTACACACATTCATTGATTTTCGGTTCAAGTACAGTAGTTAAGAAAACGTGGTAGAGCGCCACACACAAGCATTGCGAGACACCATTGCAGCGTTCAAAACTTGTGGAGTATTTGACTACATACATGGTCAGAAGACAACAGAATTTGTGTGGTCCTCATGGGTCATGAGTTATGATTTTTTCAATATCCGAAGGGGTCCCAAGGGGTTGAAAGGGTGTCCCAAGATGGCGCAAGATCATCCAAGATCCTTCGAGCAAAGTGAACTCTCAGGATGCTCCAACTGCGAAATGTGAAGTACAACATGCTGAAGAAGCTGGTGGACCAGGTGCGTATCCCTTTCAAATTCGGCAAGTGCCTTAAAGATACTTAAAGTGCCTATAGTTTTCTCTTCGGTCCGCAAGTCCTTTTTGACTCTAAGATACTCATAATGTCCATGATGTTTGATATGATTTTTAATAGATTATGAACATTTATGTTTTTAAAATGAATTTTATGTTTTAGATTTTGATTCAGTTCATGTTCTGTGACAGGCCGGCGTCTTGCAAGAGCTGCGAGTGCAGCAATCTGCTCCAGAGACAAATGAAGAACGTGCAGAACGTCTTCAAAAGGACCAGCAACAACCTCTAATATTCTCATCACCAAAACAAACCCATGAATCGACCCATGATCCAATGTCAATCTCCAGGCAGTCGAAGAATTCATGGTTGCTAAAGTTTGGCTTGGTTGTATAATCTGCTTGCAATTGTTTCAGGACTTTTATGCAAGTACTGTCATTCTTGACAGATCTACGCAGAACATAAGCGCTTTGTTGCTTGGGTTTGTCCTTTGCTGTGTTTGCATTAAGCCCATTTGGTGCAGCTTCAGAAGAGCTGAACACTTTGATCGTCATAAACGGCATTTGTGCACAAGTTTGCGGGGACTTTGCGTCCTGAAGGACATAGACACCGCACTTGACAGGAATCGTCGCTTGAGCACTTTGGATGCAGAGGGGAATCCGGCCTTGCTGAAAATTAGAAAGGACACATTTACACATATCATATCTATACATGTACCATGTACATATCATATCATATCATATTCTTGCATATATGTCACATGTCATTACATTCTTTGTGTGGTATCGATGAGTGCGCTGGCAAGTGTGAGCGTTGTGATTGCATCTCTGAGGCAAGCAGCTGGATTTCTGGGACCAGCGGATTGAGCAAAGGAAGAGCCTTTTGGACACGGAAAAGGGCAAGTTGAGGTCCGCTGTCCGGAAATCCCCGCATGTCACGTTTATTGCGCAGCATAGCTTTGGCACTGAAGTACTTCACATCAAGTCGTGATGCTTCAAGCACCTGCCTCATGTTGTTTATCAATCGCAGTGTGTTATGCATTTTTGTAAAGGAGTTGGCCAGAATATGTCAGAAGTCTGTTGGCAGAAGCTGAACTAAGTTTGATGAGAGCCATCATGTGCCTTGAGTCTGTTTTTCCCCCTGCCCTTTGGAAACAGGAAGGAATTTGGACGCAACTGGGAGCAGAAGCTTGAGTAGCTTGTTCCGCAATGGGTTGTAGACTCAAATTGGGAATGGAGTTCTGGTCGGGTTCTTGAAATCCCGGATGCAAGAAAGGCCATACATGCACATATGCGTGCATAACTACGCTGGATTACGTTAAATCACATTGCATCGCACTATACTACACCGCGTTAGTATGGATTAATTATGCTTAACGAATGGAATTCATACATGCATCGATACGTACCTGCATACGCGTGCAGTGATGCATTCGTAAGCATACACATGAGATTGCGTTACATACTTGCATACATACCTGCTTGCGGACTTGCATACATGAATGAGGATACACGCATAGAGAGACATACATACATACATACATACATACATACATACATACATACATACATACATACATACATACATACATACATACATACATACATACATACATACATGCATCTATTGAACTTGATACGTGAATAATCACATGCAAGCTCATACACACATTAATTCGCACATACAAGCACACAGACACACGCGCAATACACATACACGCATACAGTACTCACAGACGTACTGTGCATGTGCATACACATTTATACTATGACATTTAGATAAAGAGGGGTATGTTTTTTGATATTTGTCTTCGATTTTTTTGGTGGTCCGGGCTCGACTCCCCCTTGGTCCCTCTTTGGCTCGTGGTTTTCTCGCCTTTTTGGCTTTTTAGCTTTTTGGCTTTTCGGCTTTTCGGCTTTCTGCTTTTGGGCTTTTTGCTTTCTGGTTTTTACTGTTCATATTTATGCATTTTTTATTACGGTATTGCACTAGCGCGTGCATTGCTTGAGAATAGTTTTCATCGATGTTATTGATGATTCTATTCTCATTTATTGTTAACTTTTATTTTTCAGCAGTAATAGTAACTTTTGCTGTCTAGTTTCTATTCTTGCCAACAGCTGCAGCAGCAGCAGCAACAAACGACAACAACAACAACAATAACAACAACAACAACAACAACAACAACAACAACAACAACAACAACAACAACAACAACAACAACAACAACAACAACAACAACAACGCTGCGTCCCGCTTTTTAACAGGCCCACACCACGCACGAAACAACAACAACCGCCCATCAACCCTGAAACCCTCAAAGCATACAGGAATTACAAAAAGGCTGCATACAAACATGAACCACAAATCTAATATCATGGACACATCAAGCGTAAAATCATGAACCTGCAATATCAAGTTGAAACGTCAAACCATATCCTGTAAACTATGCGCCTAAGCAAGGTAACTCTAAAACAGAAATACGAGATAAACCCCAAAAATCCTAAAACCCAAAAGGCAGACCCCAAAACCATAAACCCTTAAATCCTAAACCTAAAAGCATAAACTCCAAACCATACACCCATCAACCACAATAAGCCTAAAAACAAAAAACCTCAATCCTAAAACTATTCCCTAAAACCTTAAAACCCCAAAACGATACACCTAAATCCCTAAAACCATTAACCTCAAACCATCCACTATGAAAGAGAATGTACCTGAAAAACATAACCTAAAAACAATGAACCCATCATGCCTAAAACCGAATTTCACATCATGATACACCCTAAAAGCCTTAAACCATGCACCCTCAAGTGACAATATAGACCAGGTTAAACAATGATCCCTGGAACAGTAGACCCTGAAATCTTAAGCCTAAAAGCATAAACCTTAAAAACCAAAAACCCATCAACCCTAAAACCCTAATAACATCGACACAAAGGCCTTGAGCCTATAACACAGGCCATAAACGTAATATCAGTCCACATCAACCCTAAAACCATGAGCCTGAAATATAAACTTCCATGAACCTGAAATATAAACCTAAACTTAAACATAAACCCCAAAACCATAGACTCAAACCCTTCGAAACCAGAAACCCTCAACCCCTAAAACCATTTTTAATAAATACCATCAACCCTAAAGCCGTAAACCTAAGAGTTCAAAAACTTAAGGCCATAAACTTTCAACCCTAAGGCCACAAACCTTCAACCCTAAAACCATAGATCCTAACACCATCAACATCAACCCTAAAACCTAGAGGGTCGCAGTGGACACGGGAGAAATCAATGAAAACCAAGGACAACCGAAGGATAGCAGCCCCCAGACAAAAAAAAATGGGCAAAGGACAAATAAGTAAATTGCTCCAAACATCCACGCCCTTCAGATAATATATGCAGTTTCATTCACAGCACATGTGCTGCGCATGAGTATACTGTATCTACAGCATATACATTGAAATATACATATCTACATAGATTGACCCAAATGACCTTACCTTCACCTTGATTAGATACGCATGGATATCAGTTGCATGCGCATACATCATGAAGTAGCATTACTTTACATCTACACCTGCACCTGAATCAACACAAACATATACATACATCACATCGTATACAATTACATCATGTAAAGCATACACGTACAGGCATATATGTAGACACATTTTGTCACTCCAGAGCCTGACCCGCAACAGCATATGTGTGAGTGATATATATATATATATATAGATATGTATATAACCAGGTGTACATATACATTATATGGGTGCAACTCTGATATATATATATATATATACATATACATATATATATATACATATATATATGTGGGTGGATTTATTTGTTTATTCATTTCATGTGAAATTTCTGTTGGCATTTGGACATATCTTGCCGCACCACAGGCGTGCACTTCTCGAACAAGACCACAACGATGTAGAAGATGCTGAGAGCGCTGGCGCCAGCACTGCCTTTCGGCCAAAAGTCAAGACACAAAGACATGATACCCTATAAATTCCTATCCATCCCTATCCTTTTGCCCGCGTAAACAGCACTGCCGCTGAGAATTCAGACGAGATTCCTGATTTGGTAGCTCTTCAACTCGAAGTTCAGCCTGTTTCAGAGTTTGCATCCGAGTCTAAGGAGTCTAAGGAGTCTAAGGAGTCGGAGCCAGAAATCGAAGTTCCACCTGTGCCAGACTTTGATCTTGAAAGGGAGAATCAAGGCTCCAGCCATGGAATGATTTTGTCACAGGCATTGTCTTTTCTGTCTCACGTTGGGATGGCCCCTTGGCGCCAGAAATGGAAGACTTCATCATGAGAAAAGGCCACGTCATTGCGAAGAAATACTCGAGACAGATGCGCTCAACAATCTTCCGTCGTCAACAAGAAGAAGCTGAGCAAAACCTCCCAGAGGAACAACATCAGCGTCGACCTCTTGCAGGCTTTCCGGAAGGCAGGGAAGGAAGGGGAAGGGAACGGAAGGAAGGGGAAGGAAAGGGAAAGGGAAGGAAAGGGAAGGAATGTTCGAGTTGGAATGTTGGTTTTTGATGTTCTTCGATCTGCAGCAAGGGGATGAATTTGCGGCGTTCCCAGGCGAAGAAACTGCAGATGGTTCACGCCTTGGCCCAAGAGGGCCCAAGACATGAGATTTCTATATAGAGATGTACTGTAGAATATAGACCTGCGTCATGGCGCAATGTGTTTGTCAAAATCACAGAAAGACCGCGAAGGAAAGATTCCTTTTGTCAAAGCATGTCCTTCTGATCTTCACAGAACTTCACTGTTGCCTTCGTTGCATTATGACCCCATTGCGCCTTAATCCCTCGCGCCCACCAGGTGAGCTTCACTTATCTTTGGAGGGTGAAAGCCTGCTGGCCCCACAGCCACACGTGATACGCGCGGCCAGGACCCAAAGAAAGATAGCAAAGCAATTTCACCGTCGCAGAACCATGACTAGCATTGAATAGCTACCAAATTCATCCAAAACCTTGGTTTCATCTCCAGGAGTGTTTCACTAACTGGTTGATTTGGGTTTGTTGTATGTTGCATTATATTACTGTAGTACTTGTACCATCCAGTATGTTACAGTCCAGAATGGCAAACACTTTTGAGCAAGCGAACAAGATTACAAATAGCTTTTTTTCTGCGAATTACATTGAGATTTGAAAACCCAAATTGGTACACCGTAGGCTCAGATCACAGTGTACCAAGATCCAGGAACCTTCCGCAGTTGTGTGTTGCTGCCAGGATCGACTTGGACAGCTCCAGTTCGGAAGAGACATCGGAATCCGGTTCTTCAGATCTGGAGGACGAGACTCGCCAAGATGTAGGGCTTCAGACTTTCTTAAGATGTTTTAAAAAGTCACGTCAGAATCCAAAGAAAAATTGGGAGATTGCATTGTTGACATTTCTTTACATTCTCCATGGAGTGCCGAGGATGCAGACTTGGGGCCGTACAGACAATCCCATCGCGGAGGCCTAGTGGAAAACCTTTTGGACAAAGAGGAAAGAAATGTGAGAAGATTTCCGAGAAGATTTCTGAGAAGATTTCTGAGATGTGAGAAGTGACACAGCAAGAGACCACGAAAGGTCGTGGATAATCGGTGCATGATGGATTGATTACATTGGATGTGTCACGTCTCGTGACATCCCTTTTCTGATGAACTTGATGACCCCGAGAGGATTCTTTTAGGATTCTTCTTTTGGGATTCTTTGGATCTCAAAATTTGCTTCAGGCATTCTGGGCACTGGAGCAGAAGACTATATGATGGGTCACTTCTCCGATCAGAATCCGGAGTCCTATCTCGAGGCACTGTCGTAGTTCGGAGGCATTTTTTTACGTGTTTTGGCAGCGTATTCTAGCATGTCTTAACTCCATGGAGTCTGAACTGTCATTCTTAGATATTCTTATATCATATGGTGTTATGGAGTCTGAACTGCTTGAGCCAAAAGATGTTCACTGTGGAAGCACTATTCCTATTCCCGGAGCCACGAACATAATTCACCCTGTGGTGATGGATGTTCCATCGCGACCGGGTGATGCAGCAGTGAATTTTTGCACAGATGAGATCAACATAGTGACTCTCTATGAAAGCATTACAGTAAATAAAATAAACGTGAGCAGCTTGCAGGCAATGCAGGCCTGCAAAATTGATTGAGATCCAGTGCAGTCCAAAGTACTGTCGTTTCAAAAACATTCAAATGTAGTATAGATGATATGATTATGTATATATATATATATGTGTGTATATGCATGGTCAAGACATGTCAAGACATGTCAAGACTTCAGTACGGATATGACGCTTTCACACCATCGGCCTTGTGCCAGGGTATCAATCGCCTTCGTCCGTCAGCGCGACATTACACTCATGGAACTCGTCGTGAAGCCCCTGGAACGAAGAGCCTTGGCAAATTGGAAAAGATAAACCTGAGAATCTAAAGAAAATAGAATAAACATGAATCAACATGAACAAACATGAATAAGAGAATAGATATAAGTAGAATAAGTACACATGAATAGAATAGAATAGAGAGTAGAGTAGTATCTTTATATGGATAGATATACATATATATATATTCTACTTATGTTTGTCTATTCTCATCTCTATTTAAGCATAGATTTGATGTGGTCTGTGCAAATGTGCACAGATACTGAGATACCTTTCCTGTGTTTAGAGCCTCTGCGTGAAATCGTTACCTTTTTCAACGGTCAATAAAAATACATGTTGGAAAAGAAGAAGTTGCTGTGGAGTTGTTGCATAGGTCTTGGGAATGTCACCTGTGCCTTTGATTTTTTTGGAATTTGCTACGCAAAAGACCGTTGCGGTGAACCAAGAGCATCCAAGATGCTACAGCGTATTAAAAAGAGAAAAGAATAAAGCAAATAAGGAGTTGTACGATTAGAATAAAACAAGAAGAATTACAAGGATAACAAAAAAGAGTCACACAATTATTTGAAAAGAGGTTACAAAGAAAGTTTCAAATGAAAAATCTGTGGGCCGTGGAATGGTCAGCTGTTTGAAGTTTCACATCGTTGATTTCATCGTTGTGCATCGTTTTAGCTGCATCAGGAAGAGGTCCAAGCGCCGTGTCTCCATTCAATCCTTTGTGGACAAGCTTTCTGACGGTGGCACAGGACAGGATGCGTCGAAAGATTTGATGTAAAGATTTGATGTCATGACATGGTACAACGATGTGAAGGCTTCAGTGCAGGAAGTGTGGTGCTGCTCAGGCCCCAACTCACGACGACCAAGCACCGCCGACGCACAAGACTAAGTGGTGACACTTTTTCTGTCGGAGCGATGTTAGAAGTTTCCTTTCAGGATTCAAGGGGGATAAAGATTCATATGAAATGAGATCAGTAAGACACTGAAAACATAAGTACAGATTCTAACAGAAAATATAAACTGTATATTTCGGAAATGAAGCTTGATATGCTGAATTCAATCATATTCAAACGCAAAACGGTAGCCTGTGGGCAGGTTGGCCATACAAGGCGCCTTGATGTAGATGATCCAGGACAACTGAGTCCTGGCTACTCAAGTGCTGTGCCCAACAAAACCTCAAAGTACTCAAAGTATCCCTCAAAGTATCCTACTGTGAAATGTTATAAGTTAAGTTATAAGTATTTATAAGTTCTACTTTGCAACAAGTTTCAGGGATAGAGTTGAAAGAGAGATGGCATCCCAGGCTTCAGGTTCATTCGGCAGGGCGGACACCACAGAGCAGAGCTAAGTAAAGTTATGTTGTGTTGTGTAAGTGCTTCAACTCTGCGTCCCTTGTAATGTATACATTACGATGCAATGTGTACATTTGTATACTGTATGCCTGTTTTCAAGCTTTTCCCGTTTTTGTAAATATATGAATATGATTAGATACATGAATAAATAGATAAATATATTATATGTATATATATATATACATATATGATTAAATATATAATGTGTTCTTGAAATTTAAGAGTTTCCAGTTGTCAATGCTTGCAGTGCTTGCCATCAAAAGTGGTGCCTCTCACAGGACTCAACACGCGCCTCAGCAGAGCCTCGATCGAGTCACGGCCATTTTCGGAAGGAGGTCCGCTGCCACTGAGGCAGTCATGGGATGTTACTTGGGATGTTACTTGGGATGTATAGAATATGTATAGATGTAGAGAATGACTATGAATGACCACTGTAGTATGATGAAGTGGTGTCATTTGCGACGGTTCATATTTGTTCATCGTGGTAGATCTTTAGATGTCCCTTGTGGGACCTTTGGGAGGCGGTCCAATTAAGACCTTTCAAAAACCTCACCCATTTCAATCTGTTAAAATCAAGATGACCCGTCAAGGTCCAGGCAAAACAAGAAAAGTGACCCAGGTGACCATTAGCAAAGTGCATTTGTTTGGAGAAGTAAAGGGTTGGAGCCTGCCATTTGGGGGTGTGCATTTGTGGAGCTCTCTTCGTTTAGAATTGCGGAGCGTCAGAAAAAGGAACCTCGGTGAGCCTGATGATTCCGTGAAAACGATAGTAGTTTGATTCGAGGCAGTTGTTCATCTTACCACCTCTGGGATGACTTTGTGAAGAACTCTTTACTCCTTCTCAGTCCTTCTTACTGTACCGTCTTCTCTTACATTCTGTTCCTTTTTTGATGCCGTTCATTATTCTAAAGGCGATGATGGGTCAATATCTCATGTGGGGATCGGCGATTATAGTATATGATACATCAAGACAGTTTGAGAATTAATATGATCTAATATGATATATGGATCCTTTATGATCTGTCTTGGGGACACAGACGTGTGTGGGATCATGTTGCTGTGCACTTGCATGATGGGTCCACGTCCCACACACTTTACGCCTAGCCAATTCCGCCGGTTCGTAGCGGCGCATGATGGGTGCCTGACAAACATACGCTACAAATGGCAGTTGTTAGTCGTTAGCCGTTCATGTACAACGACCAGGCGAGATCCAGGCAATGGAGCAGATCGTTCGTGATGTAATGGCAATGGAGCAGAAAGAGGCGCTTTGCCGGGTGGTTGAACCATTCAGTCTGGCTACTGAAGCCCTTTACAAGTGTTTGAAACGTGAGACTTTGCAGATGAAACCTTGTCCCGATTTGAGCTTTCTTGTCTTACGTATGTGGCCTAGTAGCATTCTGCGATGCAGATTGTCGGTATGCGATACATATGGCTTTGTCTCTACATGCCTCTACTGGGTTTTGATTGCATTACTTTGACAAGTCTTGATGCTTCTGGCATCGCGTTGCGCAGGAAATGAATGTGGAGGAGTGGCTGCACAAGGCCAGGAACGACAAAGACAGGTGAAAGCTGTTTGATTCCTTCCAATCTGGATTCATAGAGACAGGATTGTTACTAATTTTTGGAGTGACTAACAAGACGCGATTGCCAATGGAAACGATGTAAGTAATTGAAACCTATAGAAGACAAAGTTTGCATGCTGAAGTCATTGCACTGAATATTCTGAGTACCTCAACTTCCTCTTCGTGGAAGTTGAAGCCTTTATCGGGATTTTGGATGTGCATGATTTATTCATATTTATTCGGATAGGTTTACTGTAGATGTTCCGTTTTTACAGCTTCAAGCATTTTCAAGGTCCTGAAGCAAAGACAAAAAAGAGGTCAACGAAAGAAAGCTGGCAAGTTGAGAGGCAATGCCGCGGATGGTGCCGCCACATGGCTGCCTTTGCCCGTGAAGTCTAGCAGGTTGTGCAGTGATTTCCAAGACAATTCCTATTCCACGAGAATGCCCAGCATAGTCACAGTGTCCCTCACGTCCCTCCCTTTTCCTAAGCAATTGCTTTGTGGCTTGTCCACGGTCTTGTCCAACCAAGGACGGTGATGTACACATTGAGACAGTGCGGCTCTTGCGTCATGCAGTCAGGGGCCTTGGTTCCTCAGTTTTCCTGTGCTCGTACTGTACCAGTCCAGTGAAGCTGATACAGAACCGATGACGTCCAAAGGGTACGAATTGCATCGGATTGCCAATATGTTTTGCCTGTTTCAATTTACGCAGCCCAGGGTGGGCCACATGTCTGCAGCAACCCTAAGAGCCTATGCGTCTTGTTTGGTTCTTATCTCACCTTGGGGGGTAGTAGTTTCATGTAGATTCCATTCTTTCCTATCTTCTGCCGGGAGAAGAGTTCCCAATAAAGGTTTCCAGCTCAGGTGCCAGGAGGGTTGTTGTTGGTTATGATGAGGCGCAGATGGCGAGAAAAAACAAGGCGTTGGCGGCACTGAGATCTGTGTTTTCCACCCAGTGTTTTTCCATTTACGCATGAATGATATGAATGTGCTTCCGGCTTTATCATCTCCCCAGTTCAATATCTTCTGAGGCCAGGCCAACACCACTCAAAGCCTTGTTTGCATGTTTTTTTGGTATGTGTTGATCAATATTGATCATGCTTGTTATCATGCTTTCTCAAAGCTGTTTTAAAGAGTTTGTAGGTCTCGCCAGATGCCTTACCTACCACCAATTTCCTTCAAGCTCATCACATGGACGGCCTGCCGTGGACCAAGAGCAGGTTCAATTTGAGTTCAATCCTTCTCTTTTTGCATATTGCCTTTTCTTGTCTTTGCTTGTCTTTACTGCCTTTGCTTTTTGCTTTTTGAATTCACTCCTTTATTCGTCCTGCAAAATCCTGCATCGTTTGTTTCTGGATTAGACCTGAGTTTGGGACATGTCTTTGTTGCTTCCGTGGACTTCCAGAGCAGTGTTCGTGAGTCTCCAACTGGAAGTGGTTGTGTATCATTATGAGCTTCCAATATGATAATTTGATACAATTTGCTTGCATTTGTGGAATTTCTGTGTCAACATTTCATGATGTCGCGTTTTGTCGCCCAGGTCCATACAAGGCAGAGGCAGCATTCACCAGGGTCAGCTGATATCTGAGGCAAGAAGAGAGCTAGTGTGAAGATTTTCAGAGTTGGTCTTGTGGCATTCAAACCATTTCAAACGTATCACATAGTTTTCATATAGTTCTCTCACTCACATGTTCACTGAGGTGCAATTCCGCAATTATTTGTTCCTGCCAATTCCGTTGGACAACTTTAATCTACTGGCATGCTCATATTATTCACCCAAGAAATCCGCTAGACTAAGTGCGCACTGCACAGTACCTCTGCTTGCTTTGCTATGACTGTCGACTACATTGTGATTACTGGCATACAAGACTGCAGTACATTTCAAAGTATAGTGAGGGATATTAGAATCGGAAGAGTGCATTTATGCATTTCCAGTATGCTGCAGAACAGCCCGGAAGAAAGCAACAAAACAAGATAAAACAAGTACAATGTGCTAGATCTGCAAGCGGTGCTGTGCCACGCTTTCCAGTGCCATAATTGCAGCTCTCTCCAGAACAGTACCAAGCACTATATCTACTCTAGATCATACCACAGTACCATCGACGTGTATGCTACTCTCCATGTACGTTCTATTCTGATCTATTAGCTTGTATCTTGGTAATTCATGGTAATTCAGTGGAGATGGTATAGATTCCTGTAAGTGGAGCACTGTGTGATGTATGTGTGTGTGTGTGCGTGTGCGTTTATTTGTGTATGCATGTGATGTATATATATATATATATACAAATGTATGCGTGCGTGTGTATGTATCATGTTGGTGCCAGGAACCAAGGTGTACACATATACTATATTATGCATCTATATGCAGCATGTACATACTTCACTGCCGATGCACCATGCATATCCATGCATTTGTTTGAAGCCATGCGCCCATACTTTCGAGGGCTTATTCGTAATCACCGTCTGAACCCTGCATGTCCACAAGTGATTCATTGAGGGGGAGTGCCGTCCTTGATTGCATCGAATTTCTTCGAGCCGTTTGGGTACTTTTAACTTCCTCTAAACCAAACCCCTTCGGAGTGGATTCACATGTCATTGTGCTGCTGTACCGAAAATTGTAAAATGTCGGGAACATCCAGGCTAGCGAATTGCTGAGGGCGATAATGAATGAGAATGAGGCAGGTCGGCAAGCTACACCTTCTTTGACCAGCATAAACAAAAATTATGTTGTAAAGTAATATAAAGTATGGAATTATATCAATGTGTATATGTATATATATATATATAGCTATGTAAATTCATGTGTTTTTGTAGCAGATAATGACCTGCTATCAAGTCCTTCTCTGCAGGAAGGAACTCAGCGCTTTCCAAATCGGGCCGCGACTGCAAGAGCAAGCTATGCAGCAACAAAGGCTCGTCCAGCAAAATCAACGAGATCAATCCGCTTGATGAGAAATACTCACTAGATGAAAATTTATGAGTGTGAAAGTTTTTGAAACATGAGGAGATGACCGTTTCAAACCTTCCCAAAACTGACTCTTTGAAAGACCCCACATGCCTGCATTGGTTCAAGACTTCCCAAGATGCAACACCCCTGATTTGAGTTGGCCATGACACACGTCTTGTTGGTTGTGGCAGACGATGGGTCATCCGATGGGTCACCTCATGGGGCTGAGACCGCAGGTTTGGATCCCCAACGTTTCTTTTACCTTTCTATTTTGCCTTTCTATTTTTTACCATTTTTTTTCCTTTCTATTTTGCCTTTCTGTGCCTTTTGTGTTGTGGAAATCTGCAACTCTCACCTTTTCACATTCTTGGCAGGCACAGCTGCTTGCCCTGGAGAGTATGGAGCCACCAGCCCGATCACCTTCCAAGAAGGATCTTGAAATCTGAAACAAAAGTTGCAAAGAAGCAGCACTTTATGCGAAGTAAAGAAAGACTTGAAAGACAACAATTGTTGACCTGTAAGCTTGTAAAGTCGCTCGAGCTTGACATGCCTTCACATTTCGATTGCACACATTGCCGTTCTAGTTGCCTAGACCCCCAAAGATGTCGAAGTGCTGTTTCTCGATAACTGTGACATTTGTGACTGTGCCACTATAGGCAGGAGAAACAAGAACAGTGTTTGCTAATGTTGCTTCGTATCAGTGCCGTGCTGGGCAGGCTGTAAGCACTTGGATTTGCTGCCAATGAACATCAATCAACATCAATCAACTATATATACATATATATATATATATAAACCTGCCACCCTAAACTTTTTGAGTCATTAAAATCCGGTTGGCTGGGTTTGAATCTAGCAAATTTGATCGCTGGCAGGAAGCATTGAAAAGCTACCGGGCACGTTCAGCTTCACCTACACGGTCTCGCTCAGAATTGATTCGTGTCTTGCCTATTTGGGACTGCAGATCAGGTCGCTGATTTCACATGTCACTGTGTAGTCACATGTAGTCACTCAGACGGTCCTCGGTGGGTGCACTGTGCTCACAGGGAACCCAATGTTGACCTCGGATCCAAATTCCACCGGTTAGGTGTCAATCGCCGCATGGTGCAACGTTCTGTCCAGGAAATCTTCTGACATCCGAAATTTGGTCAGGAACTAGCACTGAACACATGTCAGCACATGGGTCAGAACATATGCCGGTACAAGTCTCAGAAATATGTAAGAGCATGTGCACGTGTAAGCGCGTAGCTCACAAGAATGCACAGCTGCCAAAAGTCGTGCTAGCAAAAACAACATAAAACAAATTAAAACATATTGAAACATATTAAAACAATATATACTTAATCTTTATCATCCAGTCCTTTCCTGTCCTGTTCGACAGTCGTTTGATGTTTTAAAGCTGGTCACTCCCTGCCCCCTGCAAGTGGCTTTGGGGCCCGAGGTGCCATAGTGGACGGTGCAGTTCAGCATCACAATTTTGATTTATCCAACTCCCAACTTGTCATCATCGCATTATTTAAAGGATTACTATTCATTATATGAATATGTTTTATTCATAAGCATTGTTTTCGAACATGTCCGCTTGCATCCTCTTTCTTATCCCCCTGTGTGTTGAAGCCTTGCATTTTTCCCAGCCAAGCAAGCTTCTCTTTCCTACTCACCGGCCTTAAATTGCATCATTTGGTGATTATGGTGGGGGCTTACTGCAGCCATTTTGACAGGTAAAACATGCAACCCCTGGAAAGGCCCAGTGACAGCACAAGTGAAACATAGTGAAACGCTTGTTTGTCCTTTGGAGGAGTGCGCCTGGGGTATCAAGTCTTTGTCATGCCTGTGGGTCAATGTCATTTAGCAGGTAAATTGGGTAGGTGAACACCCGAGAATTAGATAGATTTACGATGGCATTCATTTTTTTGGGATGCTCACAGCCACACAAGATTTTGACACATACCAAGTTTTTTCATGTTCTTCGCTTCTGTTCTTTTTTCCCCAGATAGCTGGAAGCTATAGGGGTTCTTACTTCCCAAATAACAGGTCACTGTCGGCGAACTTTCTGGCTGAAGGTGCTGTGTGCCAGGTGCTGTCGGCAGGTGCTGTGTGCCAGGTGCTGGTGCCAGGTGCTGTCGGCAGGTGCTGTCGGCAGGTGCTGTGTGCCAGGTGCTGGTGCCAGGTGCTGTCGGCAGGTGCTGTCGGCAGGTGCTGTCTGCAGGTGCTGTCGGCAAGTGCTGTTTGCCAGGTGCTGGTGCCAGGTGCTGTCGGCAGGTGCTGTGTGCCAGGTGCTGTCGGCAGGTGCTGTTTGCAGGTGCTGTGTGGCCAGGTGCTGTCGGCAGGTGTTGTCTGCAAGGTGCTGGTGCCAGGTGCTGGTGCCAGGTGCTGGTGCCAGGTGCTGGTGCCAGGTGCTGGTGCCAGGTGCTGGTGCCAGGTGCTGGTGCCAGGTGCTGGTGCCAGGTGCTGTCGGCAGGTGCTG
>VSDK01026728.1:153193-169437 GCA_009767595.1 Symbiodinium kawagutii
CAAAGAAAAGTTCTATTCCAAAGAGAAGGAAGAGTTCTATTCCAAGAGAAGGAGAATTCTATTTCCAAGGCCAAAGAAGAATTCTATTCCAAGGAGAAAGAAGAGTTCTATTCCAAGAGAAGGAAGAGTTCCATTCCAAGAGAAAGAAGAGTTCCATTATAAGGTCAAAGACGAATTCTATTCCAAGGAGAAAGAAGAGTTCTATTGCAAGGAGAAAGAAGAGTTCTATTCCAAAGAGAAAGAAGAGTTCTATTCCAAGAGAAGCAAGAGTTTTATTCCAAGGTCAAAGAAGAATTCCATTCCAAGGAGAAAGAAGAGTTCTAGGGCAAGGAGAAAGAAGAGTTCCATTCCAAGGAGAAAGAAGAGTTCTATTCCAAAAAGAAATGGAAATCGGAAAATTTCAGGTCAAGATTCAGAAGATGCCTTCAGACTTGAGAGCATGGCATTTGACATTTTCATCGAAATCATTGACAACAATTTTTGATCAAACATTAGAACCTACTTGATTCCCTACCCCAACCTTGTTGTCCATACATGTTCTATCTGGGGTCTATGCCGGTGTAATTATTTCCCTTCTTTCCCTCTCTCTCTCTCTCTTTGTTTCTCTTCGGTCCAGTATCTATTTGTGCCTATGCATTCACTGCGCAAGTAATACTACAAGTAATTACAACGAATGTCAATGCATTTGTCAGGTCAGTGTTTCTATGATTTTGTTTTTTTCCCTCGTTCAAACTGTCATCGTGCAGGGTAGCAGAGTACTTTCGGTACATCGGGTCGCGTGTGTATATATATATATATGCATGGGTGGTTTTTGCATTGCAATTTTGCCCAATTTGCTCTTCTGGTTTGCATCTCAGCCACTGCAATTGCTGGATTCCAGGTTCATTGAGTCGGAGTCGCACCAAGATTGGCTTCCGGGAGCGGGTGGTATATGTTGTCACGCGATAGCAACACCTAAAAATTGGCCATCAAAACCAACCCTTGATGACGTTGTTGGATTGGCCTATTGAAGTATAAAGTTTTAGATTATTTAAAGTAACTAAAAGTGTATTAAAGTGTTGCTCCTCTCTTTCTCTTTCTGTGTTCACCATAGGACCTCGACAACGGCATGAACAGAGCTGCCACGGAAGCTGCTGCCGGCGCCTCATGAACTTTGACCGTCGGGACATCAACGGAAAGATAAAGATGATGAAGTAAGGCCCAAGCCAGAAGAAGAGAAGCACACAAAGAGGTTGCGCAGCTGCGGAACTTGCCGAAACTCCGCTGAGCAGCAAGAAATGATGTTTGCATGGCATGGGAAGTATAGAATCAGATTTGTGATGGCTTGCGACAGCATCCCTTTCCAAACAAGAGAAGACAACCCAGCCTTGCCTGAAACCATCCTTGCACTTAGCGAGGAAAATTGTCACTATGATTGATCAATGTCCATTCATACTCCTCGGCCAGTCCTTTCACTACTGGGGTTTTGATATGGCACAATTCGGAACTTCAAATCTGCTTTACTTTGCATCAAAGTTGCATCAGAGTTGCAGCACTTCCTTTCGATTTGTTCTCAAAATGCCGACCTTGTGACTTGCACAGATCACGCGGATGAAAATTATGTCGATGCACCACAGTGCAGCAAGACGTTCGGGCCTCACTTCAGGCGGTAACGAAGTTTACTACCAGTTTACTACCAGCATCTACCAGCAATGTTGGGCGATGCGTTGGAGCCAATTGTCAGACACTGCGAATTGGTAATGCTTACGATTTTGTGAGGCCAAAGGATGATGCAGGCCCTGAACAGCGACGAAGAAGACGAGGCAGATGGTGGACAATGATGACGATGTGGATCGATGTGGTCATTTCACTTGATTTCATTCTTTGTCATGTTGGTTGGCTCCACATGGTGGCACAAGTCATGGCCACCTTGGGTACATGTTCGCTGATGTTGGGATACTGTTTCAGTTTCCTTTGCAATACCTCGGTGTTTCATAGTTAGTTTATGAGACATGCCGGACGTGCCAACATGCTTTGTGGTGCTGCTTATCAGATAGGGATCTGGATCTGTTAAATCTCCTTTTGTATCCTTTTGTGCATATTTTCGCAATGCCTTCGACACAGTTTTGACATCACTCTTGGCCCGGGTGAGTTTCAGACGATCCCAAAATAGCACTCTCTGAGTCATCAGTTTTGCAATGCTTTCGGACTCTCGGACTCTGGCACCATGCACATGGCTGGAAACGATCAGGTCAGTCTTTTGTGACTTTGTGTTTTTGTGCGTTGAATTGTCAGACATTTGGATCGGTGGAATGGGAACATCAAGTGCCTCATACTGCGTTTCAATTGCGTTGAGGGTCCGCAGTTCCAGGCGGAAGCTGGCAAGTCCATTATGGAGCTCGCGGAAGCTTCAAGGAAAATGGCAGACTTTCGAGGCACGGGGTCCATCTCCACAGTTCCTGCGCAATTCACACTCTATAAATCTGTATAATATTTGTATCATTTTGTGACTTGTTTTATGTAGTTTTCATGTGGAGTCTGTGCAGTGCAGAAAGTTTTTCTGGGATTTCTGTTGGATGAAACTTCGTTTTTTTTTGGTGAAGGCCCAAGTGAGAGAGTCATCTCGCAAGTCTTGAGCAATGTTAGCAACGTGATGTCAGGCCTCAGGGGACATGGATGAGACATGATGAGACATTGAGAAGCAGACAAGAAACGATCTTCACACAGACAAAAGACACATAAAGACACGTGATAAAAAGCTCGCCAGATGAACTAAGTGCGAGATATGCTGGTTACATTTAGAAATATAACAAGGTACTGTGGATGCATTTACATCTTTCCATGAGGAATAAAAGTACCCTGCGGTCAGGTGTGAGATTTTAGCGAATCATCAAGAACTACTGGAATAAGTAACCAAGGCAGAAGGCAACATGTATGCACTCCATGCTACCTGTGAGTAATCTTCAAGCATTTCCCAAGCATTTCCCAAGGCCCTACCGGACTCTTCGAGAAAACGCAGCAAGACGAAAAGGTTGTTGAGGTTGCTGCAAAATGGCTTGGAGAACGCCCCTCGGCATAGAGACTGGAATGTTAACTGCAAACTGCAGAAACTGAAGAGAAGAATGCATTTAAAAATGTATAAGAATGCTGCAAATGAAGAGAGCAAGACATAGCAAGACACTTCAAGACGAGGCACCGACACGAAGCCATCGTTGGTGGTGGACCCCAATGAGGTACGGATACCAGCGGTCATGGCCTCAGAATTTCAGCGAAGAAGTTCCCTTTTTTCTTAGACAAAGGATGCAAAATCCAAAGTAAGTGTGAAATTTTTGTGAAATGTCAACATATATTCCGCACAATTCTTCGCAAGTTTTGCCAGCATTTCTTGCCACTTTCTTTTTGACGCTGACATTTCCGCGCCTTGCACGGAAAAGCTAGGTGGCCAACTCCGTCAGAAAACGCCCTCACTTGGGGAATTTTGGGGTCATTACCTGCTAGACTTGTGCGAAAGCATTGGATCCTGCGAAGGATTGGATCCTGAGGCTCAGTCCATCGCTCGCAATGCCTTCCGTCCTTTTCGGAGTCGGAGTCAGGCCTGAACCCGGTAGCAGACATGAAGCTGAAAAAAAATATGAGAAATTAGCAATATAAGTCTTTTTGCAAATCTATGTAATCATGTAACAGTATCTTATATTGCATTATATGGATTTATATCACATTATGTTACATTGTATGACTTTTTATATTGTATTATTTTGTGTTGTATATGTAATTATGAAATATTATGAATAGAGTCATGCATAAGTGCATTATGATCATGCCCCTTTGCCCCTTTGCCCCTTGGGTATGGCGTTTGTGGATCTCTTTGAGGCTCGGAAAGCAAAGTCCTTCCACCTCCGAAGCTCGTCTCAAGCTTCAAAAGCGCAGCAACGCCTCAGCGATTCGGAAGGACTCCGAAGCATTGTCCAAACTGTGCGTCTACAAATAGATGTCATTTATATATATATATATATTTATGTATTTATTGTATATATATAAATATATATATATATTCATATATATATATATTTATGTATTTATTATCTATATATATACATATATTCATACTTCAATTTACATTTGTTCCTATCTAAAATTATGTATACAGATATGTGTACGCATAACATAGCATTATTTTAAGAAATTGATACAATTTGTCGGCGTTATCATTTCCTTCACAAAGTGGCAAGCACTTCACACTGCTTGTGCTGACCGCGCCATGCAGAGTGCACACAGAGCATATGTTTACGTAGTTAGAAGTTCAGTCAGAGCATGTTGGAGTTCTTGAGTTCTTAGCAACCAGAGAGCATGGCCAGGAAGCACTCCAACAAGTTCTGACTCGGAAGTTGCTTGGCACCCACAATGTATATGATGCGATTCACAACTAGATGATATGACATCTAGAAATGCAATTGGGGCACAGCAGAGCTGGAACTTGCAACTTTCCTTCAGATTTTGGGGCCTTTCAGTGGCCGTGAGTCAGGATGTTTCCTCATCATCAAGCCCATCAAGGAGGCCTTCCAGGTGCATCCCGGTGACGCTTTGGGATCACAAGGTTCAATTCGGCCGCTACAATGGAATCATTTTATTTATTCAATGGCTTTGAAACAATTCTTTGCAGTCCTATTTCCATGGTCTGCACTTTTTGTTGAAAGTTTAATCGCTGCCGAACAAAGACCAGACCTTGATCCTTCTTGGGTTTTGGGATACAGGTACGATCAGGTAAGTTCCACTGTCCAATGAACAGGATCATAAACATGTTCAGCATGCCAAGCTCTTTGGAGAACCATGAGAATCAATTTCTTGGATGCATATTCCTAATGCATCATGCATTTACCGTTTCGACCCCCCTTTGCATGTTTGCAGATTGCAAATTATTGGAATAGGTATGAATCAATGTACAAAAGTTTCATATAGTTTCAATTTTGCTCAAATTTGTTTTATTTGTGGCGAAAGGGCACACTGCCAGGAGAGAAAGTTCAGCTCCGAATCATGCGACCCTGCCTTGGTGTGCTGTGTTGTTGGTGGTGTCGGTGTCCAACATGTTTTCACTAAGGACCAAGACATCCAAGACCCTGTTGTACTGGACACCTGCAGCATCTTGCAGCATGTGTTGTTCTGAGGAATGTTCACTTTGGCAATGTTTCATACTTCATCGACTTGATGAAGGAGAGCCTTGGAGCAGTTTCAGTGGAACCAGACGGCAAGCCCAAGGCCGCGGAATCGATCCATGAAGGCTAAACTCTGATGAACATAATATGCAAACTATGCAATTTCAATGAATTTCACATTAATTTGATACATGTTGTAATTGCATATTATGTTCATCAAAGTTTAGCCAACTTTGAATTGTTAAATCCTCCATAATCCTCTTATATCCTGCTGCTGGTTTGGTTTGGTTCACTATTGTTCACTCAGATCAAATTGAAGTGTGACCGAAATGGGTGTAATTGCAATTTGTCAAAAGAATCTGTCGCAGCTGATGTTTTTGAGAGTGGCAAGAAAGCTGCATGGTGAGCTCCCAACAGTTCTCAGACCCAAAGGAATTTCAAGTGTCCTTGAGTAAACGGACTGCCCAAGTGTAGCTCTATGCCACCGCCTTGCTAAGGAATGAACATCGGAGGCGCAACAAACAGAGCAAGCGACGTCGTAAGGCAGGAATAGCTTTAGCTTTAGGATGCCTCAAACACACGGAGTGCCTTAAACTCTTCAGTCCAACACCGCAGGCACGCGAGCGTCGCGAGCGCCGTGAAAATCAGAGAAAGTTCCTGGCTTAGGAAGTTGACATGTTGAGACAATGTTGGCCTTGCATGAAGTAATAGGATGACTCAGTAGCGGTAGCAAGGAAAGCTCAATGAAGCTAAATGACATGAAGCTCATGAACTTCATGTTTGCTGTGATTGCTTGGAAGATGCTGGAAGCTCACAAGGGAACTAGGAAAGACAGCGTCAAAGTACAGGCTGAATCATGAGCTGAAAGTCCTACAGGTAGGTGATTGGTATGGCACGCCTTGGACACGGTCTTTCAACATCTTTGAACATCTCAGACAGAAAGGACACTATATGACACTGTAGTCAAGCGAGATTTTCACAAATTGTCACTGTAGTCTTCAGATGTATTTAAGGCACTTCTTGAGATTTCTTTTGAGACTTCTTGAGGCAAGCTTTCCGTTGGAATTCGCACGTGTTGAAGCGCATGGAGTTGCAGTTAGGCACTTCCAGGCTGGCACATGACATCCAAGCATCACATATTTCGAACGACCTGTCATCCTGTGTACGGTAAGTGTGAAGGAGCCAGGGAGCCACGACAACATGGCTTTCAACGCATGTTTACAGAAATATTGTGATGCTCATTGTTTTTTTGAGTAAGCAAATTCCACATAGCAATGTTTGTGCATCGATTTGCCCGAAAATCCTCCGCATCATTGTTAATTGTGACCTTTTTTCAACTTAGTTTCAAAAGCCATGGTATTTCCGATGGTTTTGGCCACACCGCTTTCAAAAACCAGCGCAACGTCTCTGTTTTGTTTTTATCAAAAACACAAATCGATATTTGCAAAAGAAAGCGCTATCGCCAGTGCAGAGGGGCAAGCAAAGCATTGATTCAAATCATCGTAGGGCCAGCACCTCAACATCTTCGCAGCGAAATGGTCAACAGTATGAGCCAGAGCAAAGGTTGAGCATGCAAGCGAAACGCGCCTGTTTCCTGCGCCCGAACAAGTTAGTATGAATTAGAGACTTATTAGAGACTTATTTATATTTTATACAGCATATGATATTTCTAGTAACATACGTTGGCCGCTTTCAAATCTTATTTTGGAGGCAACGCATTCTGAATGCACATGTTTACACATATTTGACCAAGGGCAATGTTGTTTGGCCTTGAGGGTTAACACCTGGAAGCTTTGGCGTTCTGCAAACAACAGAAGTCTGAATTTCAAGAAGGGTTTAAGATGGCTTAACATCGAAGGACATATTTTTTACGAGCAGAAATAACGATGGCTTCACATGTGTGTATTTGTATGGAATTGATTCAACCAATTAATTCCAAGTACATTTCCAACATATATCCTGCGCACAAAGGCCAACCTTTGTATTTTGGCTAGCTAAGCATTATTCTGTGGCAGCAACCAGAAATTATTTAGATTGTATACTGGGTGATGTCAAAATATAAGCATGATCTTGGCAATACATCATTTCAAACACTGAAACACTAAACCAATTCTTGTCCATGCGCTTATTGAATCTTGTTGTTCCTGTTTTCAAGTTATGATGTTGGGTCCGTTTTACCGTACCATGTTGCGCAAAAAGTAAAAATGTACCAGTTTGTCCCCAGTCCAGCCCATGTTTGTACACTTTTGATTTTGGTTGTCCCTGCTGTTTGCTTCTTGTTGTTCGATTTGTCTCACTGTTTATTGGTGATCATCAAGCCATGTTTCGAAATCAAGATATAAAGTGTACTTCTCCAAGGCCATGACCTGTCATTGTTGTTGCTCTTGGAGCATTCTGCTTATCTTGACATTGCAGAGCCTCAGCTTGGGTCAAATCTTTGGGCTGCAAGGCCCCAAGCGCGTCGAGCACCAGCTAGCCATGCAACCCACAGTTCTGCCATTCACAGCTCCGGGCCGCGAACTTACAGCAAAGCATAGCAAAGCAGAAAACAAATCAAAAAAAGATATGAAAAGATACTGTAGAAATCTGTAGTATGAATTGTTGATCCTTTGTGTTAGATTTGGGAACATGGTTAGATATATAACGTGCCTCTATGAGTGAAGTTTTATGCATCGTTGAGCCCGTTATAAGCCGACCATTTCGTCCAGATCCCTTTTTGGCGTTTCCCTCAAAAACGATAGGGGGCGGTCAAGAGAAGCAGTTTGATTAAAAGACGGTACCGTGCAGCCGAGCTGGACAAAAACAGCACTAACAAACAATTTTCATTACCACTGTGGGGATGAAGAGCATGTTTTGATTCTCGGTTGTTAGCAAAGGGTGTTGTTCTTCAGCTGTCCACGTAGTGTGATTTACTGCTAGCACTGATGCTAGTGTCCGAAGTTGACCTAGGTCCCAGGTAGCCTTGGCAATCCTTGACATATCATGCTACAGATGTAGATTTCCATTCCTGCAGAAGTTTTGAGGAAAGATGGAACTGTGCTTCCCACAATAGGTCACAGATTGATACAGATTGACTCTTTTCTAGGTCAGTATTTTGGCATTGTTTGAATCTAAAAAAGAAAAGATCCCAAGTCAATCGCACGAGATTCTCAGTCAACGAAACCGCGAAAGTCGGAGATGAAGTAGCAAATTTAGCAAAAATAGACAAAAGTAGATTGCTAAAGTTGCTACTGCAAGTGTAAGTAGGGAAAGACCATAAGAGAGAAAAGCACAAAGGGAAGTCAAGTGAACCCTTTCTTTATCATTCTCCATGTGCCTATACTCCTTCGATGTAAGACTGCAAAATGCTGCAACGGGGTTGTCCCTTAGTTCAAGAATTCTCGGTTCAAACTTCAAATTGGGGAAGACGGACACGTGAACTTCTGTTTGCGGGACCTCAATCGTACCGCCTCCGACTCGCAAGAAGTCCGTAACGTTTGAGTTTTCCTTGATGTTTTTTGAATCTGTTCGATCCTTTTGATCTTTTTTGAATCTTTTTGATCCTTGTCATTTTTGATCCTTTTTTCTTCTCAGTAGGGTACTTTTTGGCTTCAACCACTGATAAGGAGCGATACGGAGAAGTGGTCACACAAAGCATCATCCAGGCGCAATCTTGGTGATATTCAAATGAAAACGAAAAGCACGGGCTGATCAGTGGCCACTTCTTTTGACATAGGTTCCTTCCTCCAACCCGAAGAAGAAGGTGCAAGCTCCTGGCTAGGGGTGGGAAAAGAGACTAGAAACAAGATGGATGGGAACTGGAATTAGCTAGAATGCACAGATTGGAAAGGACTTAGGAAGGTTTGGGAAGAGGATGGAAGAGGAATCTTGGGAATCTGAGGCATCTGAGGAATCTGAGGAATGGGATACCCTTGGCATTTCTGTGCTCTGAGTTTCGGGAGGACGCCAAGAAAGCGGATGTACGAGGACCCTCGTCGCTTGGTGGTCTTTGGTGCTTTTCTTTGAAGCACTTGCGCTGCCCCCGAGCACCGGATAGCCATCTTGAAGGAATCGAGATGCAGTTGGATCCCTTGGAAGTTTGGATGTTCACTTCCTGTTGGATCCCTTGGACCTGTGGAACTTGACAGGAGACCGATCCTCAAGGGCTCGAGCCCAAGATCATAAACAGAAAGGGATTAGCGTTGGCTTAGCACATCTTAGCATTTCTATTCATAGCAGTCATTCAATGATTTTCGATGAATTTCAATGAGTCATTCTGAGACTCATTCTGAAGCATTTTTAAGACTTCCTTAAAGTCCACCAGAAGAAAATCAAAAGAAAATGGATGCTGGTTGCATTTGCTTGCACACCTCCATTCCTTGACATGGTCCAGCAGCAGCATTGATTGGGTCGATCCTGCAGGACCTCCAATATAGAGGTCACACATGGTCAAACATCTTCCGGAGAGGAGCACCCGTGACAGGACTTGCATAGTTTCTGTGGCCGAGGATCCTGAGACACACAGAACGGGTCGAAGATCAAGGACGACTTCTGCAAATTCAGATTCTTTTTGTGTCACTTCCGCGACTTCCGGATCTTTTGTTCACAATTTTGGGTCACCAGGAGAACTGTCCATCATGGATGTTACAAAGTTTGGCCCTGAGAATGCGTCGAAAAGAGTGCATTCAATGTAAAATGTCATTGTGCGCCTGCATTACCTCGCATATTGAGAATCAACTTTGCAGGTGTTTGTTTTTCTCATTTTTGTTTTGTTCCACCTTTTTGCCGTTCTGTTCTGTTCTTCTAAACGCAGCAAGTTCTAAGTTGAGTTCAGGGAGGGAGGAGATTTGAGAGAGAGAGGCTGGCAAGGGTGAAGAATTTTTTATGGTGATGCACCATCCGAGAAGGCCATTCGATTCCCATGCCCACAAGGGCGGAACAGGTCGAGTCTTGGTCGGGGCATTTCTAACTGGTACGGGTCCCTAAGGCGTTGAGTTTGTTTTTGTTTGTGCGTGGTCGTCAGCTCAAGGGGGATTTTGGAAGCTGTGCCTGGAGTAGCTTGGGTTGCCGCTGGAAGGATCCATTGAGTTGTGGGGAGGTTTGGGGTCCATGGGGGTTCTTTTCCCTTCAACTAACATGATGTCATAAGTACTCGTATAGCCGGAAAGTAGATCAAAGCAGCAAGAAACTGCGAGAAACTAAAACATTGAGGAAGTGCAAAAAAGCCAATCAAGCAAAAGCAAATTCCCTCGGAACACCCCCCACTTGACACTGCTTCCAATCAGTGTGAAACGATAAGGAAGACATAGGAAGACAAGAGAATGATAGCAGATCATGGCTCAGGCCAGGGGTGGCTTGAGGCAACAGGGCAGGAACAGGTAACGATGAGGAAAACTCTGTGCCGAGATGAGACTTTCCATGACTTTCCACATCGCCTGCCATGTCGGCACGAAAGGATGCGAAAGATCAACATTTCGAAGTGCATCCTGCGTGATCAGCACCGGGATAGCACCAAGATAAAAGGATCCAACACCCTGATGTAGCAGACACAAAGTCAGCGCAAGCAAAGATTTCTAAGGCAGGCCACAATGTTTTATGTGTTTCTTCTGTGGTTTTGCTGTGATGTAATGTTACATGCAAGTTGTCCTGTGAAGCGATAAGGAAGGAACAAACGATAATGGAGGGGTAATCAAATTTACAAGCGTTTTTTTTCACCTCACATGGAATCAGCCAAGTCAAAAGCGGTACAGTAGAAAACACAACAAGAAATGTCGAGTCAGAACGACGTTTTTGTTTTTATGTTTTTTTCAGAGACCAAAAAGTTTGATTGAATAGGATGGTTTTGGGAGTTGCCTTGGCTGGGTTTCAGAATGACCGAATGTTCCAGAATCGAGTCAAGAATGGTCTTGGGAGTCGCGGTGGCTATCAGAGATGTGACTATCATTGCCAACCTTTGCATTTTGAGTGGTCGGATTTCCCAACTGCAAATTGCAAGGGAAACAGACCCGGCAAGACTTTAAAGGTGCGATAAATGAGAGGCCCCTTCTAAACTGTAGAGCAAGAAATCCCATCCAAGACTGAATACAGCTCAGATAATCACTGGAAATGAAAGCGTTTCATGGGATTCATTTGAGAATTCGATTTGCAAGGACCAGAAGTGAGAAGCAGGCTTTCCCGCTTGACTAGATCAATTTTTTACGGAAGCTCTTGTGCAGACAAACCATTCGGAAATTTGATTTTGGCATGTTACTGAGGCAGGAAACAAAGCACATGTGTTCAAACAAAGCAACTAATCAATCATAGTTTATGAATCATAGTCATAATATATCATAATCATAACTACACTAAACCTTGGAAATCTTGGAAACCTTGGAAACCTTGGCACATGGCGCATTCCACTGTGGCAGGCAGATGCCGGCGCAACCGTTGACTTGAGCCCCAAGAGTGTGAAGATCAAGCTTGAGGAAGGCGGGAAGTGGAGCAGCGAGCTTCACATCTTCCCATCCCAAAGCATTTGCGATAAATATGATTTGATAATATTTGATATAATTGAATATAGTTTAATACAATTAATTTGAATCAATGTGAATCAATGATGTTTGTTTGGGTTCTCGTTTAGACTATTTTAGCGATGTTTGGGTTCTCGTGATAGATTTATACATTAAAATACTTATATATATATATAAATAAATGAATATTGAATATATAGATATAGTTGATAAATGTTTTATATATATATATACACACACACCGTATATACCTCTTTTTGTGCCAGATGTTTGGGTTTCCCCTTTTGGGTTCACCGCAATTCCTTTGTGTTTCAAGTCCTTTTCACAGCTCCAGGCGGCTGGACACGATTGCCATCGATTTCACGACGGCTCTCGGCACGCCGCCTGAGATTTCTGCTGCTCACTGTGCTTAGAACTCTTAATTGTCCAGTTAGGGAGAGACACTGCTAATGATCCTCATGGAAGATTGTACTAGCTGCGCCTGAACCACACAGCAAGAAACTCTTTGGTCACAGTCGAACCGTGAAGACTCTGCGACAAATTGATCTGAACAGAACAGTTTTAGCACCTTGCAACTCTGGTGCTTTCATCCAGTTGGAAAAACCTGGAAAAATTGAGAACACGATAAAGTGAACTTTACAAATACTACGTGGAGAGGTGTTTGGAAGTGCAAGTCGGACATTGAGGTGAAACAACATCAGCTCATCAATTCCCCTTTAGGGCCCTGACCCCCCAGGGGAGAAAGTAGTGTAACATACAGTTTGCATGTTTCATTTTGTTTCAAAACAGGCAGGGGGACAGGGTAAAAGTGTAACATACCAGCTTCAGGATCTACCCTCCTTGATGTTACATTTTAACCCTCCTTCTCTTGAGTGAACGCATGATAACATGCAAGATGTTGAGGTCACATAGAGTCAAAACACCTGAAAGTGTAATCCTGCATTTTTAGGTCTATCAGTTCATGTTGGAAGAAATCCAAAAATGTGACATGAGGATTTGCTGAATATCTCAGATTTCCTCGGTCCAAAACCCACACCAAGCACCCAAAAAATGGATGTGGTGATATCAGCTCTGTATTTTTCACAACAACTGGACACACGCACAAACCAGAAACAAGGAGACCCATGAATGACAAATTTGAAGCGGACCACAATTCGAAGTCCAAAACCATTTGTCAGCAGACCTCAATTCCACAGAGAAGCACGGGACAAAAGAAAAGACTTTAGAAGATGTAAGAAATTCAAAAGAGAAGATTTATTCATCATAGTTATGATTGAAGGTTTCTAAACAATTTGGAATTCCATGAGGAGTTCCAAAGAGAACTCGAACCCCAGAAATGGAGAAGGCAAGCCATTTGCACCCACCCCAACAGCACAATTCTTCAGCTCAAGCGTAGTTGCGAGTAGTGTACTGATTAAAAGAGGAGCTTTCAAATTGAAGAATCATAAAGAAATAAAATGAAAGATAATGACATATAACGAAATATAATGAAATATAACGAAATATGTTGTGAGGGAGTCCGTGGTGTTGAAATGTTTGGACTTGCGAAGTTCCCAGCAGCATCGTGGCTTGCACGCTGTTTGGAGGATGCAAGGCGCCTGTCTGAGTCGACAAGCTGGTGCCTTATTTCATGCTGAATCCATGCCCTGAATCCAATGCTTAGCAGTGCTGTAGTGCTCCCATGTGCCTCAGTAGTGGTTTGGAATCAGCCCATGAACCTCGCTGAGGCAAAAATGAAATGGTTAGTCCAGATACGGCGAGACATTATGCCTATCTATGCCAATTAAGTGTGTTGCTTTGAAAAAAATATGCAAATTGTGTTCATTCGACGAGCTTGCTGATTATGACAAAGATCGAAGAGATGGTAAATCGATGTCAGTGGTGCGTCGCACTGTAGAAACGGTTGGATTATGTTCACCTGAAATGCTGCCTGGGGCATGAGGCTTGCAGTCTCCATGGTGGGGAAGAAACGGACAGTGCTCCAGATGCAAGCAGTTCTCAAAAAAGCAACGAGTTTCTAACGCCTCCAAATGTTACACAGTTACACCTCCAAGTCGTGCTTGTCTCATCTTGTCTCATCTTGTCTCATCTTGTCTCATCTTGTCTCCATTCTTCATTCTTCTTCATCCCCTATGTTTTTCTTTCCCTCTTCACTCTTCATTCTTCATTCTTCATCCAGGCGCTCACAACGCTTTGGTGCAAGCGCTCGAGCGCTTGACCAAGAGACGTATAGAAGGAACACGCGACGTGACGGGCACCGAATGAGAGGCTGTTTGCAGTCACGAAATATTGATGCGGTCGAGACTGTGGATAGGCATTACTGATAATTTCAATGGATTCAACAATGGTGCCAAGCATGTTAGACAATGTTAGATACATGTTGGTATGATTGATGCATATTAAATCATATTAATCTCTATTCACCACTGATGCTCTGATATGAGATATGCTTTGATCTTCCTGAATTTCTGGATCTGTTGGAGTCAGACGAATTCCGAACGACTTAGGCTCGTGTGGATTTGTCTACGTCTGCAGTCGAAAGGCGCTGTATTGAAACGCTGTCAAGACAAGGGCGGAACTCTGAAGATCTCTCAACACTTGGCCCAATTGTCTATGTTGTGGATTCTTTGCGCAGTGCATTCATGGCCAAGTGAAAACTTCCTGCATATTCCTCCATGATTTAGGATTTAACTCCGATGTGATTTAGAGATATTTGGAGATGAAAGATGCAACAAGATGAAGAGAATTTTCAGGAAGACGGATGAAGCATTTTCAATCGGAGCTGATGAGCGTACGTTGAGGCAAATACGAAGTGAAACAGACGGAAAACGCATTCCCAATCTGCCAGCAGGGATCGTCTCCGTGTGCAGAAGTGGGAGCAAGCCTCAAAAACGCCTGATGAAAACGAAACAGAAACAGCTGGATATAAAGCAGCCATCAAATGCCACCAAATGATACGAAATGTTATATGTAAAACTTTTGAACTTCCTATTGAAGCCTTTCCTGTGGAAGCCTCTTCCTTTGAAGTCTCTTCTGCAGAAGCCTCTTTGAGAGAAAGCCGACGTGTTACGCTTGGCCGAGGCTGAAGTTGGAGCCTTGGCGATGGGCTTCCAACAGGGCCCTGGAAGGCGTGACTGAGCGAATCGGGCTTAAGCAATTTTCGATTTGCGAATGATCAAAACAAGGTGCAACATGTGCAACGCATAGACATTATTTAAAACAGTTAAGTTGTTGTTGTGTACTTGCAGCATTTCAACGTGGTCATCCATGATAGGTCAGGGCCACATACAATGGGAAGATCCAAAAAGCAATTAAATTACATTTGATATATAAAATTATATATTTAATTATATTTATTTATCAAATATAAATAAATATTATATATATATAATTTTTAGAAATTAATAAATATCTAAAAATATATATATATGATCCAGGTTCCTTCAGGCCCCCCCCCCCCCCCCCCCAGGGTCAGGGTACCCCCCCCTCCCCCCTGTGGTGTGGGGTGGTGGTGGGGAAGTGCAATGGTTATGGTCCCCTCCTCCCCCTGTGGTCTGGTGGTGGGGTGGGGGGATATATGCAAGTAGTATATATGTAGTATTTTAGTAGTATATAGGTAGTAAATATTATGTAGTATATAGACAGCATATATTTAGTATACAAGTAGTACATTATTAGTAGTATATAGGTAGTATTTTGGTAGTGTATAGGTACTATATATTATGTAGTATATAGGTAGCATATAGGTAGTATCTAAGTAAAATACTACATAAGTATCTAGATATATGTAAGAAATATGTAGGTAGTGTCAGTAGCCTTTTGCTACTATACAGGTAGTATTTAGGAAATACAAAGGTGTATAGTATGTAGGAAATACATAGGTAGTATAGAGGTACTATATAGGTCATGCAAGGTAGTATGCAGTTTTTAGGTATAGGTAGATATCTGTGGGTAGAGTGTAGATGTCATGTGTAAGTAGTTTATAATAGTGTAAGTAGGTATATTGTATATAGGTAGCATGTAGTTAGTATGTAGGTACTATATGGGTAGTATCATATATATGTACTTTGCATATTCAGCTTGTTGGTGTAAATGATAAATACATAGTATGTATGTACTATGTAGGTAATATATATTAGTGGTATGTATGTAGTTAACAGCAAATAGGTAGTATACAAGTAATATATCTGTAGTATGTAGGTAATATTGGTAGTATATAGGTGTATTTAAATGCTTTAAGCTCCCAAATGCATGCTAATGAAAGGGTAAGGTTCCAAAATGCTGCAAATAACATGCAAATGGGATGGTAAGGCTCTAAAATGCTGCAAATAGCATGCCAATGGGAAGGAAAGGCCTTAAAATGCTGCAAATAGCGTGCAAATGGGAGGGTAAGGCTCCAAAATGCTGTAAATAGCGTGCAAATGTGAGGCTGAGGCTACTAGGGGGGGGGACCCTACCCTTGGGGGGGGGGGCTGACGAACAACCGCGAACCGGGATCATATGATCCAGGTTATATTTTAAAATATATATATTTATATTTAAATAAAATAAATATATTAATATAAATATATTGATATATTTTAATAAAATTAATTAATAATTTATATTTAAAGATATAATTTTATAA
>VSDK01026730.1:3835-25157 GCA_009767595.1 Symbiodinium kawagutii
GGAAAGAGTAGGTGAAACTGGTCTGAAGCTGCTTCAAAAAACACCACACAAAAAACGACAACAAAATGTTTGCAACTGACGTGGTGCCAAGGCGCCGTGTCCACTTGCGGCTTGGTATTGCCATTTTGCACCTTTTCCATGGCCCTGGAAGCTTCTTCGCTCACATTGGAGATGGAGCCCCAGTTCACCTGACAGCTCCGGCAAGGCACTTCTCAGGCTGGCTGCCACCAGGTTCCACAGCACTCCCTGGAGTTCCACATAGGCTGCTTCACAACATCTACGAACCATCCACATCCGAGTTCAAATGCAAGAGCCACATCTGTTCTCAAAGAATCTGCATGCAAAAGTGCAGCGTCAGTTGGGATAAAATGGCAGTCTTCGATGATCTTGCCTCTGTTTCATAGTTACACAGCAGCTGGTGTCGCGCATCCCAAATACAAAACTCCGAAGACTGTCAATTTGGGAAACCATGGGCTAGCTCAGAAAAAAGAAAATACTTGGTAGAATCCAGGGGTAATTGAGAAACCATCAAGCCGTATGCAAAGTCCGTATCTTACTCTATCGCCCTCCATCGCTGTCAGGTCACCCTGTCATAGCCGGGCGGGGAAACAAAAGAAAATCCATCAACCAGTTTCTTTTTGACTCAATCTTTGTCGCAGTCACTGCTTTTATCATTCACACTACTCCCCCAATTTAGCTTCAATCAACCTTCAGTTGGCTGCCCTTTCTAGCTTCGCTTGTCGTATACTGATTGATTGAAAGCAACCAGCAGCACAGCCAAGGCGCCTGCACATCCTTCAAGAATGAGGGGGTCAACGTCATCTCCTTCACGTTATGGAACCTCTCCTTGGCATGGCAGCAACTCCTGCTTCGCCGTGCCGGGTGCCCCGGAACGGTCGTCAGCTTGAGCCGAGGTCCAGCGGAGTCACATGGGGAAGCTGCGAGTTTGAGTGCCAGGTCTGCTTCAAATAGCCAATCAAGAATAGGTTCTTGATCCCTCAATGATGATGGATAATCAGCATCAATTAATGATGCTTGATGATGGTCTTTACCTATTGGATGGTATTGAAATCCCTTCAGAAAGAATTGTGTGGATTAATCATGTTTTTTTAAGCCAGGGAACAAGAATACAGAATAACCAACAACCAGAGAAACCCGGGTTCGCAATCTTTTAAGCACATTCATGAACTAAACATGATTTAAACAAAACACATCCAAGTGAAAATCGACGCAAGTGATATTGTCAGAGAGACATGCCTTATATGGTGGATAGTATATCCACTTGACTGCCTTGATAGTGGCAATAACTATTACAACCCCTTAGCAATTTGTAGCCCTCCTAAGCCCTTCAAGATGGTCATACCATATCTCCGAATGGCTGAGTTGAATGCCAACACCCCATTCATATCAGTTAATCCCTTGAGGTGGTTCTATTGGTATTACTGCATTTGCCCAGGGCCATTTGCCCTCCCCCAACCATTCCTCTATGATATTATTAGTTAACCCTGTTGATATATGAGTCAATACCCGGGTTGTTGATACCACAACCGCACGTTTGAACGGCGCTTCGGCTGACGCCAGGGCGGCCTCTGAGGAGAGGTCTGCGATGCGATCCGAGCGTAACCTGGCGCCACGGTGAAGCTCAATGATGGGTTTTGCTTATGTAACCTTGGTGGCTTATAGATCCCTTGCAAAAAATATATTTTTAGTGGTTATATGGTAAATCAATCATATCCCCAAAACACTAAAAACCTAAGTTAGTGGGTATAAGCCATCCAGTAACCCATGGCTTCAATGAACTGATCATGACAACTGATCACTGATCATTGATCAGTTATGGATAGTTATGGTATCAGTTTAGCCATTTGATCAATCATGGTGGTACATCAATCATCTTATAGCTGATGGATGGTTATGAATGGCTTGCGATTCATGAGTCGATGATAGCGATAAAAATGATTGATTGGTGAATGATGTCATTAGATGTGGTTGATCATCTGGTTAGTACTGGTGGGGAACACTTGATGATGGTCAAAAGTCATGGACACTTGGCATTTTATGCTAATCTAAATGTATCAATGTGAAAAAGAAAAGGGAGATAATATGACAATGACAATATCTCAAAATATGTTGACTATTTGGGTAAGCTGAGGGAAACAGAGCTGGAGCATCAAAGTCATGTTTGGTGATTCACTGCATTCTCTCACCCCCGCCCCAGCTGCCATACCATTGCCCCTCCGGCTCCCAACTGCCTGTGCATCTGCTGACCTTGGCGGCATTGGCAGATCGGTTGTTCAAGCCATGGGCATGTTGGTGACCCAAGGTGAAGCATCTCGAAGGAAGAAAAAACCGTCAATGCCAGCATCAACTGTTTTTTGGGTCATCATTTCGAGCAGTAGCCATCATACATGCATATATGGGGAAACGTCATGGCGCCAACAGCATCTACACGGCTCAATGACCATCCTACAATGTGCTCGGCAGTCCGGACTCACTAATGTGTCCCTCCGAGGGGCGACGCAAGTTGTCACCAACTGCAAGTTCCACCGGCCGCAGGTCGGTTGCCACTTCGCTGATTTTGTTCTTTACATCTCTTTGTCGGCCTGCAAGAATAAAATTCCGGTTGTCAATCGATTATGGTCAAGATTTTGTTTCACTAGTGTTGTTTATCAATGGATCCATCAACTATCAACTATAAATTGCTTATGGTCCATCATGGGAACAAAAATGATTGGAAACAATGGATCCCCTATATGTAGGGGCATAACACGCATGGTTGACAATGAGGCGTTTCGGATAGAAATGATGGCTGAAGCCATCCCAGCACCAGAGTTGGAGGCGGCTTGACCCACCAGCCATGGCAGAGCTCGCCCTGGGCATCCTGACGCAGCTCAGTCATTTCAATCATCTGCTCGAACACGTCATCCGCGATCACGATGACTCCGGCCTTGGCAAGCGGTGATAAAGCAAGGTCAGTAATGGATTGATCATGCTCAATGTCAAGCTGGTTGATACAGTTGGGGAAAGCAGTAGGAGATCCAACCATTGATTTATGGAACATCTGATTCTTGCATTGAAAGGTATTGAAAGTAAATTAGGCAAGGCATCAGCTATCTATGGTAATTAAACTTGGTGGCAGTTTACTGATGCGGATCTCCCAAGAGTCATGCAAATCACCAGTTTCTGCTCCCCTGACGTCACAAAAAGTGCACGAGCTCAGGGATCCAAAAAGACACCGGATGGAAAAATCGAAAGCCCTCCAACATCTTCGAGTCTTTGTTTCAAAATCTTTCTCTCTCTATCCATGCGCGCATGAAGCACGTAGCATGACCCACAACAACAGGATTTGGTGCACTGGAAACGCCCAAGGCCCATGGGCATCCCAGCGTGGAGGTCATGCTCAACGTTGCGTTTCACGATGGTGTCGCAGATTTCCTCGATGATGTCATCCAGCAAACGCCTCGCCAGGTCTGTACCGTTGTGGGGTCCAGTAGTGTAGCCACTTGGGAGGTTGATGCAAATCTGCTGGGAGGTTGACGCAGTTCACTACCAGGGCTGCATGGAGACAGCCAGGATCAACCCATGATAAAGCCTTGCCATTGGGTGCCGGGTTGCAGCATAACAAACTCGTCTCTCCAACAAAGTGTCCACCTTGTACCTCTACCCCAAGAGGATCACAAGTTTCGAGCTTATCGAATCATATCAGCACAGCTTTTCAAGCGAAAAAAACCCAATATCTGGTGGAAACCGCGATGTATGGACAGCCTCCGACTGCCGCCTCTTGCGTCGAATCTCCTCGCCGATGAAGCAAAGCGTGGGCCGGATCTGTAAAGCCACCTCACCAAATGGCGGTTAGGGTCAAGGGCCGACTGTTCCCAAGGCAGTTCACACCACATAAATGGCGGCCAAACTTGTCGAACTGTTGGGATGTTCACCTGCCCACTTAGTTGGCGATGACCCATACCTATAATTATCCGTAAGATTTCTATAATGGCTAAATCATGGTGGCTAATTATTCTTCCTTGGTTCTGAAAGTTATTCTGGTTGGTGTTATGGTGCTGTTGCTGGTGGTGGCTTTGATTTTTCATTCTTGCGTCTTCACCTTCTTCTGGTTGGTGTTGTTCTCAGTTCTTGGCGTTGCTATGGTGTTGCCGCTGTCCAACATATCTCATATCATGTTTAGCCATTGAATAGCTATCAGTTGACCATGATCAAGAACCATCAAATAACAATCATAAATCCTTATAGTGGCTCTTCCTGCTTGGATGTGTGTCCATGGCTCAAGCCTCAATGGACAGCTGTTGGGTCTGCTGTTGGTTGCTAGGATGTTCAACACAGGGATAGGTTTTGACCATCAACAAGAACATCTATGAAAACCAACACGATCTATATGTTATATGTCTATATACAGATCCGCAGTCGCCCAGAAACCCATGGAACCTTTTTCTGGGTGCACCTAAATACATGAAAATCCTTTCATCCTTTTGCGAAACGCAATGGCCACCAGAAATCTACGAGGCTTACAAGGCCGCAATGACTAGCATCAGCACTTCCTCATGTGGCTAGATAAAGTCTTGATCAAAATGCACCGCCCCAGTTCACCAGCTATTGGTGGTCATCGTGGTTGACTATTAACCAGCTACGAATGGTCAGCTCATGAACCACAGGTATCCAGCGCGGTGGTTTCCCATCAAAAACTTGTGAAACCAAGAGGATCTCCCATCACAATGGCGATGGCCGCCTCAATCGTGAGGGTCTTGGAGCCACAAGCCACGAAGTGATAGATGTCTCGGTCCAACGCTTGCCTGGTAGGCAGGGACATCTCCCGCAACCGACTGGTGCACTGGCAACCAGCCCATGTATCAACTAAACACGTGACAGTTGGCAGGTCATGTAAAATCAATATGGATGTCAGCAACCATGAAGCCACAATCAACACTGTGCCAACGAAATAGTTGTCCTAGATTTTAGTCATATACTGTAGCCGATTTGACCAACAACAAGGCGGGACACCGTCATGATCTTGCATCAACAAAAACAACATCCATACAGCATTAATGGACAATACCTTTAAAGTACTTCCAACAACATACGCACCACTGTTGAATAAAGCCTCCCCCGCTTCGAGCCAACTTTCAGTCTATAGCTGAAGTCATGTGTTTTATGGCCAGCATCCCAAGCACAGAAAAAAACACATCCAACAAAGGCCGAAGTGAACGGCTGTGAACAACCAATGTCTATCAATCTATCTATCAATCTGTCTATCTATCTATCCATCTATCCATCCATCTATCCATCCATCTATCTATCCATCTATCTATCTGTCTATCAACTAAGCACCCCAAACTTTCCAAGGTCAAACCTACAGAGCTGACTGCAGGGGGCGCCTGCTCAGGGCCAGGTTGCCGGCCACCTCGCACAAACAGGCGCAAGCGCTGTCGAAGCCTTGGTAGCAGTCGTGGAGGTCACCAGCAAACATGGCAGCTATGTAGTCAGAACCAAGTCTAACCGTGTGAAACCAAATCTTATCACCATACATAACCCGACTTAACCATACTGAACTTATCTTAACTTGTTTTTTGTCAAACAAACAAACCAACATCCAGTAACCATAGGCTCTATAATCATGATTAACCATCGACCGTACATAATTGATCATAGTGCATGTAACTGGAGGCAGCTGCCACTCCCAAGTCCCCTCGGCGCTCCGACCCAAATTGGTTTCGATCCAACCCGGGCTTCTGACCTGGGCGCAGTCATCCGGGACCACAGCCCCTAAGGAGCCCTCAAGGGTTGAAGGCTCGGAAACCTGGAGTTAGGCATGATGGGTTAGTGACTGGTTGGTGATTGGGTTGCTGACTTATCATTGGGTTACGATTTGTGATCATTGGGATCATTGGTTTTTTTGACAAAATGAAAAATACTATGCGTACGTGCGTAGGCAAAAGGCAAAAACTATCAAACACTGCCGCTGCTGATACCTCGAATTGATCACTCAAACGACTGAGTGCTCCAGTGCTCCAGTGCACTGCTGGCTGCTTCCAAGGTGTGCATATGCACACAAAGCAGCTGCTGTAGACTTTGCGGTGGTTGCTCCAAATGGGGCACCCCAAGGGGTTGTTTATGCTTAAGTGATTTATATTGGATGATTTTGGGACAACCTCCATGTTCAGGAACCACCATGTGTATGTATGCTCACATGCGTTGTTGTCTTGCACATTCACGCCCACAACACTGATGTACCTCTCTTATATACATTTAGCATGGTGGACGTTCCACTTCCATGTTCGCAGTGCTGTCCGGCGTAGTCCCTCCAACATCCTCCCACACCCTTCCCGATGTTGAACACCCATGTACGCATACCCTCTACTCAGCTACTCTGGCTGGAAAATCTACAATCTTTTCGCCAAAATGTCAAGCCATTTTGTTCAACTGCTTCATTTCAAATCCCAATCTCACTGGGTTGGTTGATGGGAAAACTGACCTGGGAAACCCTTACTGTATCCACGATTTCATCAAACCAAATGCTATGGCGATGCGTCTCCTTGAAAGGGTCAGTTGACCGTCTCCCTCCAACCCCACCGCTGAGCTTGTAGACCCATCCGCTGACGCTATGCAGGATGCAATTCACCAAAACATCTGGCTTCTCCTGGGATCAGCATGAATGGTTTGAAAGCATGTGGACGAGTCACAACTAGCCTATTCAATGGTTGCGCTGTTTCCCTCTCTGGTGTTTCAACAAACTATTACCTGCAAGTATTTGGCCAAATTGAAGGCAGAACCACTTTCATGTCATTTCATATGTTCTTGTCGGCGGGAGCTCAATCCATACAAAATCATATTTCCGAAGGCTGTACAAACCTTTTGCCTAAATTAGAACACACCCGCTGCCGATGCGACAAAAAGTCACCCGGGTCGTTGGAGTATATCATAAGCCGCAACCAACCCGCAACCCCCAAATCAACAGCAAACTCTCAAGACCAGGTTCCTACCGCCCCAAGCACAACCTGTTCAGTGATCTAACTTCTTGCCAGGGCATCTCAGCGGGTTGGCCGTGCCTTTAGCAAACGCTGAGAATCTCACGTTTGGGAAATCAAATCATCAACCATCCATAGACACCATGACTTTATAACCATATCGTGAACTTACCCTCTATAACTCTATAACTACCATGCATGACTGATGGATGGCGTATACCTCCCATGAACCACCAACCATCCCAACGGGTAAGGCAGCTGCCCCCTAACAGCTGTTGCGGCCGCACCCAGGTGGCACCTTCTTAAGGTGCTCCATGATCTTTCCCACGTGGGTCAACTCGCTGGGGCCACACCTGAGCTGTTGGAGGCGCGATCGCCGGCGGCTATATGGAGCAGGTATGTGTATCACTATGCTGTGGCCAGTATGAGACAAGATAGATAAAGGAGCTTAATTTACGAGACCATTGAATACTTAGGACTAGTTACCTCCCTCTCTCATTAATGCTTGTCATCCAAATGATTGCACGTGAGTTCAACCATGATATCATGTTTAGTCTGCACTTACAAAGCGGGGATGCACATCCAAGCGCAGCCGAACCCATTGAAGCGACGCGGCTTCTGATGTCACTTGCCGGTCCTGGCCCCTGATCTAAGGGTTATATTCAGGTTCAAGCTTCTGTTGGTTTGGCAAGTTTCCTTTGGTCAGTCATTACAACCTTATATGGTGCTTCTTATCTACGTATTTGGTGGTTTTCAACCCCTGTGAACAATCTAATCGAATCAACCAACCTTCCCAAATATAGTGCGAAAATCATAAAGATGTTTAAAATCCACCAGCCATTTCTCCCTCATGGATCGCTACTGGTTTCCAAGGTCGCTCCCGATAACCCCGCACTGCTGCTGGATCTGCCGGGGCGCAGGAAGACCAAAGCGTTCAAGCGAAGGTTGTCACAAAGACGTGTGATCTGCGCAAGGGCATCGCGAGTTCCCGGTGAAGGCCAGGATTTCCAGGCATCCGTCATCATTTCATGGCAAGCTGTCTGGATAGGGCAGACCTTTGCAATGGTGAACAAACAGAGCCAAATACAGCCCACCTCTGAGGTGCAAACAAGCAACGGCAACACATTGCTTGTGAGTTGCACATGTGCCTTTCAACCAATATCAATCACTTTGTGCATTCTGCGCGCACCTTTGTGTGTGTGCATTGCATACGGTCTCCCAAGAAGGCGAAGAGGCTCGGTTTTGTTCATGAGTGGTGTGCCTGAGAAGTGATGAGTTTTGTTCTTTGAATGAATTTTATTGGATAGTCAATGAACCAGCTGAGCTTCAGTCAACCATGAGTCAATTAGCTGATCATGACCAATCAGCTAACTTTTATTAACATGTTCGACAAGTCACTAAAGTTTCTTGATCAAAATTGACCATCAACTTGAGCAATATCAACATCTATCAATTATGCATCACCCATCACCAACCGTCATTCACCGTCAAGTGACCATTGACCATTAACCACTAACATTCATCGCTACCAACCATGATCAATCACATCACCCTCAAGTAACCATCAACACATCCATTCAATTAACCATCCACTAATCAGTGGGTATTACAACTATTGACTAACACCTATAACCGGTGACTGACCATTAAACCTACCATCACCAACCATCCCCCACCATCCCCAACCATCCTGGACCATCATCAACCACCATCCTCGGCCATCACCCTATGTCCTGGTTGAGCAAGGTCTTGCTGACTCGCGCCATCGCGATGGTCCGCAGCATGTCGCCACCGCCCTGGTGACCCCCCCGACAGTGGCCCCCGCCCTGGACTCTGTGGTGAACGAACATCGCGATGCAAAATCCAGCATCTATAGCTGGTTTCCCGCGATGAAAAATCCGTTCATGAAATTGTGATTTTCCATTGCCGTGGTGTATTGTCAAAGGGTTAAATCGTGAGTTAGGGATGGTCAAGAATTAAATGGAAAGTTGTCAATGTTGTTGATAACCATGCTGCTTATGCATGCTCAAGTAAGACAATAGTTGGTGATGATGAACAATGATTATGATGACGGCTGAAAACTAAGACTCGTTGGTTAATATATCTTGCTTAGTAACTGTCGCTCAGTCGCTCATGAATGTCAATCCTGGTTGATTTTTTTGCTAGGGCGTGCGGCGGGTTTGCCCGACGCTCCTGGTTCATGGAAATAGTAATGGTTTATCATTATACTGACCGAATTGGCTGACAATCGTTGGCAATCAATATGTGCTACTATTCATCATGGTTAATCAGGGCTCATCATACTGAATCATTGTTGTTCAAAGTGATTTTGCCATGGTGATAATATGGGATCTATGGCCCACTGTGCGGTGCCAACTTTGTCTGCTCTGCGTCATGGACATAGTTGATGCTGTGGACCTTCAAAATAAAATTGTAGCATCAGAACTTCAATAGACCTCGTAGGCGAAACGGTGCAGCATCACAACATCATACAAGCCCAAAACAATTAAATGTATTTTTTGTGTATGAAAAGTATATTGGCTTACAGTAGATTTCCTGCGATTGGGAATGTAGCTACACAGTGCTTTCAAAACTACACAAGTTGTGAAAACTATACAGTAGCACAAGTGATTGCAGAATTCCTGTGACAACCCATCTTTTCATAACATCATCTGATTTCACAACAGGTCGACCTGGTCTTGCAGCGCTCCCAGCCTGGTTCATAAACATGTTGTAGGCCCTGAGGCGGAGCTGGCTGCTGCATGAGCACTTCGCATGCGCACTATCAGTAAACATCATGACCTGGGTCAACAATCTGACGTGTGCACCAACCATCATTAGAGTTGTTGAGCATCATAAGTCAGCAGGCTGTTATCAACCGCTGGTTGGAGTTATCAGCCGCTGGTTGCTGATTAATTCGACCTATTCCAAACATATCAAATGGATCAACCATCCCAAATATTGAGCAACAAAAACATGTTTCACACCCCCATCACAGCGATCCAAATTCTTAGCCATTGACCGTCACCAGTTTCCAATGACCCATCCAGCCTCACCATGCCGGCCGGTCACAGAGTCGGTGAACCCCAAACTTCATGGTGTTTGGCATCCAATATTTGGGTTATGTTGATGTTTGATATAGATGGATAGATAGTCGCTATAGATATATAATGATCACAGGGAACAGTCAAAATTGATTGAATCAACGGTTTTAACTTCAACCATGCTAAGTAACCCTATTTGGGCTTCCAACCCCCCTACCTCCGCAAGCAGCAACCAGCTCCAAGCAACGGAGGGATCCATCCCCCCCCGGGTAGCCCACAGCCACGCACCACCGTCCAAGTGGCTGCGGCTTGTCGATATCAAACTCGCTGCCCTTGAAGCTGCGAATGCCCAACAAGCTACTGCCCATCATCTCCTGGGGCTGTCGCTCCCGCTGTGGATGGTGAATCATGCGTAATCATGCGAGTGAGATAACAATCGTACCCGCAAAAAACCCTGGCACCCATTCAGAAATACACTGCCTCTATGCTCTACTTTTAATGGTTCCCAATCAGCTAACAATAAGAAACCCTCAATTAACCGTAGGTTATACAATAATTAAATAAACATTAGATCATTAGTCCAAATCAAATTTCAAATCAAACTCACAACTCCAACCATCTGGGTTGAAATGGCTATTTGTTGATCATGAGGCAACCGCTAATCAACCATGATTTAACCATTAGTTAACTATTACAGTTCATCAACTTACTCCATGATATCAACACAACCATCAAGCAACTACTTTACCATCCACTTGTCAACTACTTTACTTAACTATCAAGTATATAATCAACTTGTACCATAAATCAACTATATCACCAACTATATCATCATTAACTTTAACTAGTTAACTAGTTTCTCAACTTGTACCATGAACTTGTCAACCAACCATCCCACCAAACCATCCAACCAACCATCCAACCAACCCACCCCTCCGCTTTCCTTTCGGTCCATGAAGGCCCTCAGCCCCAGCATGGCGTTGTGGGTCCCCGAAGCCGCCACAGCGTTGGACAGCGACACCACCCCCACGCGCTTGCCCCGGGACCCATGGGATCCGTGGGATCCATGAGATCCGTGGGGCGATCGCGGGGACAGGTCTTCGACGCTGGTGTGGTCCTGGCATCTGGGCATGAAGAACAAGTGATGGGATATTTGTAAGGGATTAAGGTTTTCAACTGAGTATATGGCATCTGTTGGGCATCTGTTGGGCATCTGTTGGGCATCTGTTGGGCATCTGCTTTCAAGTTTTGTAAGGTTGTCTACTGAGTTGGTTAGGGATTAAGGGCTTTATGAGGTTTTCTGCTGAGTTTCTCTTCATGTTTGATATGTTCACTAGGGTAGTGTTTCAACCCATGGCCATAACCAGCTCCCTTGATGTTGTACGGTAAATGCTCTCATGCTGTCCTGTGATAGCGGGCTTTATCCATCTTTACCCATCCTTGCTGCAACCGGAGTGGATTCAGTGGGCCGTTGCTTTACGCAGAGCCCATGTGAAGCAAATGGTACTGCTCAGGGATCCATGGATGGTCCCACGTAGTCGCGAAGATGAGTTGAGAGCCGTTGATGGCCCGTTGCTACAACTTCATGAGTGCTGAAGGACTTCACATCCCGAAAGGCAAAGGTTGTGTGAGCTACCTACATACATACGAGAAAAACGTGAGTCAAATTGAGTCAAGCAAGAACAAGCCACTAGTATCTCCCCCCCGCCATTCAATATTTGATAGATATCATTGGAAAAGTTGTGTTCAAAAACATGATGAAAATGAATAATGCATATGGCATGAACATGTCCCTCGAGAAGGGTACAAGTTGATGGGATATGACTTCTCCTTGCAATGCTTCACAATTAAGTTGTTTCTGTTTAACATATGAATGCAAAACTTGTTCGACATGTGAAATATTTGCATACCATCTGATGTTATCAGAGGTGTAAATATGCGCATTGAAAGAATACGCATACTTAGCATTGTTAAATAACAAACAAGTAGATTGTTTATGTATTTCATGATTTATTTAACATAAATTGAACAGCGATTCCACTTGTATATGTAAATGCAAAACTTATTTTATTTTAATCTATTTGTTTATTCATGCCTTTCCCACATATGACAAAATATGTACCACTTGCAAGCGCATGCCTGCTGTATATGTTCTACTTTTATAACTTCTGTACGGGCTATGACCTGGGTCACGTTCTGCCAACCACAGGGTGGGCAGGCCATGTTGAACCTTGACCAAAGACCTGGGTGTCAACCTGGCCCTGGTCCTCCTCAACGTGCAAGGGCTCCAGTTGGCTCAAGAACGGATAGACGTTCCTGGGCTCCGTCATGGGATCTGCTCTGCTGTGTGGCTATGGCTGGCGCAAAGGGATCACCTTTTCGGGGGGAACAACACGTTCCCTGCGCGTTTCTGGTCGAGAGCAAGACGATTGGGTGGCAATGCATTGCCCACCTGACTTTGGTTTGGATCAGTGTTTCTACTTGAACCGCTTACCTGTTTTGGGGGGGGGCAGGTTTATCGCCTGTAGCTACCACACGACCACCATTCGAACGTGGCGTATTCCCGTCTGCTGCTTGGCTCGGGCATGTGGGTAATCATGGTGTGTGGTGGTTTCTTGCTAGCAAACAGAAAGAAGAACCGTTCGAACAAATAGGATTGGTATACATGTAATAAGGGTGTGTGCAATAACAGGGGTACAACGACGATGCTGATGCTGATGCTGCTGATGCTGCTGATGCTGCTGATGCTGCTGCCGATGATGATGATGATGGTGATGATGATGATGATGATGATGATGATGATGATGATGATGATGAGGAGGAGGAGGATGAGGATGATGATGATGATGAGGAGGATGATGATGATAATGATGAGGATGAGGATGATGATGATGATGATGATGATGATGATGATGATGATGATGATGATGATGATGATATTCCCATGCCACTGGCGTGTTGTACGGACTGAGTTCCCTCAAATGCTTGCCATCTTGCATGGAATTTGAAAGCAGCGCTGCTGAACGGATTCGGTTCCTGAACCTGAAATTTATGTCAGGTCCACGGCACTAGTTCGACCAATTTTCTTTTCTGCATTGTTCTGAGTGGCATTCAGTGGCTGTACAATGTCCGCCTAGCAAGTTGTGGCCGACCTCACAGCAGCGAACACATATCACCACTCAGGATCTTCAGCTTCAGCCATGAGGATCTTCAACTTAAGCTGCGCGAGCCCGAAACTATCGGTGGTTTCTGCGAGCCCGAAGTTATCGGTGATTAAAAACTTTCCATCTGCACCCTGCTCCAACAGGAGCTTGGCCACACCCTGGTGGCCACCTCGAGCAGCAAACGTCAGTGCCGTCAAGCCATCAACCGTTGCCGAAACCACATCTGCACGGTTCTCCAGCAGCACCTTGGCGACAGCCTCCTGGCCACCTCGAGCGGCACCCATCAGTGGTGTAAAGCCATCATTGTCTCCTGCCAACCATGCTCTCCTGTCGGACTCGCATGCAAGACTGCGGCGGATGGCTTCCAAGTGCTCAGAACCGACCTGCGCTCCAAAAAAGAAACACTTCCCCGCTGCGGCATAGTCACCATTGGCGAGCAAAATGGGCAGCATTGTGGTGGACAGCAGCGATCGCATGTAGTCGTCGAACTCCCCGAACACTAGTCCCGCATAATACTTTGCTAACTCTGCTGACTCTGCTGAATTTGCTAAAAGCCAGTTCTCGAAGAACGCTTGGGCCCCGCCGAGTGCAGGTATCTCCAGCCTACACCATTCAGCGGCTGCTTCGGCCCAAATCTCGAATTTGTCTGCATCCACTGAGCTTTGCGCGTTCATCATTGACACGCTCCACAAAGCCTTGCAGGCAGATTCCAGCATCTTCGCAGCTTGGCTGCCAACGATGACAGGTTTGGAAAGGGATCCATGACAGCTGATCAACTCGAAAGGCGCCTGCAATTCTTTCAGCCGAGAAATCTCGAAGAGACACCAAATGCGAGAAAAGGGCCGAATTTCTTCATCAAGGACCATCACAGCACCATCCTGGGCCTGTGCCAAAGCTGCGTTGAAGGGTCCTTGTCGTGGGTTTTCCCCGACCTCTTCAGCCTTCTGGTGCTGGTTCAATGCAAACAAGCAAATCCAAAAAACCATGGCCTCCATGCTCTCAACGAGTGCTGCCTTCTCCGAGGTCATCCTCTGCTCCGCCCACAAACGAAGCGCAGTGACAGTGCTGGTGAAGTCGTGGCCCCAATAGTGGGACACGAAGACATGGACAATGAGCCCGTATGTATTCACCAACTCAGAAAAGGATGATGTTTGATATGCTTCTGCGATGCTCTGTTGAGCGTCCTGCTGGCGGGCGACACAATGACCTGGTCTTGTCATTGGACCGACAACATAGGAGTCCATGGCGTAAAGGTTAGGGGCTTGCTTGAACTTCTCGCCATTCTCGATAGCTTGGGCGTTCTCCTTGTTGAACGAATCGCATTGCCTATCCAGCCATCCACTTTGCACAAACAAGGCATTTAGATGTTGCAGCTGGCCCAATGCCATACCACGTAGGGAGTGCGGAATTCTTCCTGGTTTAGCCACAAAAACGAGACGATCATGCAATTTGTTGTTTCACATGCCAAACAATACCCACTCAAAGAGCCTCAAGCTCACCATGCAAAAATGCAAATTCATCTTTCTACACATTTTAGCGATTCCAACAAGCGTCAAGCATCGCAAACGCTCCACTACGTGCATGTTTGATATGTTTGGACTCATCTAGGATTTTCTTCAAATTGAGGGATTAAAGCTAAGAGTGGCCCTAAAAATCTGAGTTCTAAAAAGTCTCAAGACATTCAAAAGTCTTGACATCTCCTACGCACAAAGCCAAATTTCTGCCTATTCATTGCAAGGCTCTGGTCACTTTGCTTCCGGATGAAGCCACCATGTCAGCGAAGCTTTCCTTGCTGATGCGCGACCTCCCGGCCATGATTTGCTCCAGCGATCGGCCATGGTCCCCTGGGCTGTCCATGCCATAGACTCGGGCCGCTTGCTTCAGCTCATGGAGATCAAGATCTCCGGATCCATCCAAGTCGCATCGAGTTGCAACGAACTGCGGGTCTTGAAGTTTGACCTTCAACTCGTTGCTGACACACAGCAGCTCGAGGTGCCACCTCGAACCCTCAGAGGCGTGACACGAGACTTCTGATTTGCTGCAGTTGCAACCCATACCGCGCTTCTGGCGGCAAAAACCGCGCTTCTGGCGGTCGCCAAAACTTGAACTGCTCCTCCAAAAAAGGCTCTCAACATCTTCCACCACTCAGAAAACAAATCTCTGCGGGTACTCCCAAATATTCCAAAGCAACAGCCATCGCATATTGGCCTTAAACCATTGTTTTGGTAGGTAGTGCAACGCCATCAATTTGGGACCCCTAAGGCGTGGGACACGCCCATGACAGGCCGCCAAGGTTGAAGGTCACCGGATTCTTTGCGAAGGCAACCCAAGATGATACAAGCATTGCTGATGATTCCTCGTTGACAATAGGTTCTCAAACAGTTTGGTAATACAGCATTTGGATCAGAACTATTTTTTCCATCTCCGCATGAGTATTGCGGCTCATGATTGTTTAATGCAGCTAACAAAGGGTTCTTACAGCACACTGCAAATATCTGGATGTCATCAACCACCCAGAATTCTTGGAAGGCACCATGCATGGTCGTACCCCGGATCTCTACGGTTGCTAGAATTCTCCAAGCTGCACACAGTCTAGAACCCATAATGCTTAGGCAGAACAAGTCATCACTACCAAGATCAATCACACCCCGTGTTCTTATTGGATTGACAATGAGAAATAATGGTCATTACAGTCAACCAGTAACAGCGCTGATCTGCATTAAACAAATATTTCACCATCAGTTATATAGCGATTGATAACACATGTGTATCAACCATCAGCTATATAGTTCACCGCCCACCAATGATCAGCAATGTTTATCAGCACCAGTTGTAGCCACCCCTTGACATTTCAAAATGACGTGGCACCCGTAATCACCCGCAAAATCATGTGAACTCGCCATCACAAGCCATATGCTTACCATCCAGAAATCACAGTTCAGTGATGATCAATTAAGCTCACTCACAGGTCAACATATGACTTGGTACCCAAAATATCAGTTCACCAACTAGCTGGTGGCCATAGGACAAACATCAATCAAACCACCAACCAATAGTTGTTTAACCACTGTTGTTCATTATGGCCTCCTAGTATTCACCATTATTTATGTTTATAATCCCAGTTAAACTACCACCCACTGGAACTCCTCACTGCAACTCATCCCTCCCAGGCCACCGCCGTTGCTACCGGAGCTTCCTGAGGTTTTCCTCCACGTCCTTCATGGGCCGCTCGCCTTCGCGCAGCTCGGAGCGGAAGCGCCAGCGTGCCCAGGAGAGCTCCTGGTCAGCCACGGGACGGGATGGTGGTGGTGGTGGGTGGGTGGTGGTTGGTTCAGTATGTGTCTAGGGGCCATGTAGGGATGGTTGATGGATGGTTTGGTGATGGTTGAACCCATGGTTGACTGGTAAGTTAGTGGGGAGTGTAGTGATGGTTGCAGTTAGTTGATGGTCAAATGGTGGTTAAGTGATTGTTATTGGCGGTAAACTCCTGGTTTGTGATGGTTGGTAGTGGTCAATGATGGTTTTTGGCAGTTTGATGATAGGCTCCGTGAACATGTTGAATACGAATTTGTGGAATTGATTGTTGGTGTAAACCTTCAATCAAGCACCAGTATCATTCCAAAATCTGTCTGCTCATGATCGGCCAACCAATGTTGGAGGTGTCTATTTTGAGGAACCGCCAATTCTCAAGCATTTTGGCTTATCTTTGTTTAACCTAAGCGAGTGTACTGGTTGGTTAAAGCGCCCTAAGTGTGCTTATGTCAAATGGGATATCTGAACAAATTAACGGCAGTCACTACTAGGCTACCACCTGGTGTCGACAATCTTCCACTGGTGCTAGCTAATGACTACATGGGAAACTGGTGGTTTAATCGGTGGTCAAGATATGTCAAAACCAGCAGTTTGACAAACAACAAGTGAACCACCATTGGTTGAAACAACCATTTTGAATTTGAACACTTACATCCTCAATCTGCCCACTATCAAAAAACGTTTGTCTTGAACATGGTAACCACATGAAACCACCCTTCAAAGTAGCATCATCAACAAACCACCATTGACCATGTTAGCAGCTAGTTAGCCAAGGTTCACTAACCAAAACATCATTTTAACCACCATTACCCAACATTTTCACCACCATCTGACCTCATTTTAACCACCATTAACCAAAATGTTCACCACCATCTGACCTCATTTTAACCACCATTAACCAAAATGTTCACCACCATCTGACCTCATTTTAACCACCATTAACCAAAATGTTCACCACCATTGATTCTAACTTAAAAATCTGAAACATGCTGCCACTTGTAGTGCCGTGCTGCCTTCGGCAGTGGTGGCAATGCATAGCTTCGGTGAGTCTCCTGGGTAGGTCCCACCGGGATGCTGTCGAGCTGTGTTGGAGATGCAGCTGATAAAAACTGCCAGTTTTATACACATTGTGCAACCCAAATGGGCGGCATGTGGCGATCTACGCGGGTTATCAATCTATGCGGTACTCCCATTGATCGATGACAATGCTGAAAAAAGGCTGAAAGTATGTCAGGTGATCAATGCGGCTGCCCTGGCCATGGCAAGCTCCAAGCAACGATAGGCATTCTTCAGAGCAAAGTGTCACACCCTCACGCCAAACCACTCTGCATGAACCGGATGACTGAATTGCACAATACAATAGCTAGCAGCACTAACCCCAAAAAACAGTTTACCTTACATCACTGGCAGTTCAACGTATAACCTCCAGTTAGCTACACTCAACAAATCATATCCAGCAGCCCAGGTCCCTGTGAGTTCAAATCCAGCTGTTAACGGTCCGCCCCCCAGGTAGGGTGCCACCCCAGCGCCGCCATGGTTCCAACTCTGATCTCCGCGAGCGATTCCGCCCGTTGCCCAAATTCCAGTGGGTCGGAATCGATCCGCGCCGGGTGGGTTCCGAGTCACTGCCTGTTGCGCTTCGAAACTGCAGGGTGAATGATAGGGACTTTATCATGGTGAAACAACGACCGGCTGTTGAATCATTGTTGGTGAATGGTGGATAGTCAGTGGTCAACAATGATGATAGGGATAACAAAAATACAGGGTGGAATGGTCAACGATCAGTGCTTATGAATCATAATGGTACAATAAGCAGGGATCAATGTCAACGATGACAATGAATGGTGGGTAATATGAGCAGTAACGGCGAATAACCAAATACAAAGTGATGGTTGGTCATGATTCATGGATCAAGTAGGTTTATCATGAAATAAAGTGAATATTAGACCCAGCTGTTAAAGCTGTTGGTAAAGCACCACCAATTTAACCGCAAAAGCTGCTGATCTATATACCATCAAATACCAGGATCTACCGGTGCTAGAATACTAAATATGACACAACATGGATCCTAATTGTCGCCTGTTCTTGTGCAACGGCAACATTTGTTTCTTCGCGTGCCAGGACGATCAAATTGAAAAGAAGGGAAGGGAGTGCTGAACAAATGAATCACCGCAGTGGGCAACAACCGTGACTTTCGCAACAAGCTGATCTTTATGGCGACCTCCAGTGTTTGCTCCGCTGGCCCAAGGGATGAGATTGGCATAGATCAACTGGTGATTTCTCAAGCAATGGGGGTACCCACGAATCATCCAATACTTGTTGGTGGTTGAACCACCCCTATGAAACATTATGCCTGTCAACCAACCATTTGTTGATGATTAATTACTACAGAAAATGAAAAGAATTATAACCACCAACCGGAATATTTATTACTTTACCCTCCAACAAATTAACGTGGACGCCACATGAGGCTGGGAAGATCAGTTTCCGCACTTGACTTGGCATACCCTTGTGGTGGGGCCTATGTTTGTTTTCAGGAGGGAACTTGTTAATACAAGAGAATCCGTTAAGCCAACCTATGCCAAGTTAATACTTGTTGCATCCGTTAATAATCAACCCACCAATCTCGGGGTTCCTTATTTTAAGAAACCATCCCATACACCAACCTTGCTGGTTCTTTCTCTGAGCCGCCCCGCCTGTATCTGATGGCGCTCTCTTTTGCCCCGCGCTGCTGATTGTCGGGGGGAAAAGCGCCGCCATGGCTGTTGAAACGATATTTGAATCAAGCTGCTGATGATGGCATTGCGTCAACTGGTGGCTGCAAGAAGGAACAGGAGCCTCAACTTTCGACTGCAAAAGTGGTTCATGTATATATACTTGATGTTTTGGCATAGTGGTGACAAATGTAGCAATATTCCTAGCCGGAAAGGGGCATCTGAATATAACTGCATGTTGCCATGAGGTCCCTGAAAATGATGGCCAACCCTGCAAAAGGTAGCGAGCAATCTGTGTGAAATGTGGGTGGCCCGCAAATCTGTCAGATTTGAAGTTGCTGCCGCAGCAAGGTCTGGAAGAAACTGAAAATGAAAAGTACTAAAGTTACTAACTAAAACCTAAGTTATTATATAACTTCCATTTGATTCAATATGAAAGTTATGTTAAAATGGAACTTGAGGTCCAAATTCGGCGGCGAGCAGCTGGGCTCTTGGAATCTTGGAGGAACCTCAGAGTTGATCGTCTATTTCTGGGACTGCGGATTGCAGGTGGTTACTTTTGAATCCACCCCCCTTGTCTCGTTCTAAGGCATCTCGAAATTTGATGTTAGAATCTGCCCAAGCCATGAGCATCTCGAGTACTGCATCTCTCAATCCCAGGTCTATGACATCTAAGGTCTCAGAGTACTTGGTGGCCTGGCCGACCCCAGATGGCGGGGCCCTGGTCCGCTGCTAAGGTCTCACTTGTCCACCCTGCACGCATAGATTAGGGGGAGAGTTGAATACAGCGGAAACTGTGAGGGAATCAATTAAGGATTGTTATGTTTTATAACTTATAGCGTAAAATATCGTATATGGATAATTATGCAGTGCCAATTTACGCTTGATAGACATTGATCGGCAAATATAATCAACGAGTACTGCTGAAAGCACAGAAATATTCACTGGTCCTGCCCTCAGTGGCAGCAAGCTTTGTTGCGGGTGTCCAAGCATCAGCCCGCAGTACCTCTACAGTACCCACTTTCCCATGGTTGGTGATGGTTTCCGCGTACCACTTGCTGATTTGGATTCCAGCTGTTGCTTGCAGGATTCTTTTTCATGATTTGGGGAAATTGGGGATGGTAAAAATTGGATTTCATGAACACAAGCGTTTTTATTCTCTATGGCCAATGGACCTACCCCCAAATGACTACTCACTAGTCTTTGTTGGGTTGTTCACCTACTTGCCTATTTGTCGGGTTGTTAATATCGACCCAAAGCCATATGGCTGTGGGATGCTCTATCTGAGTCTATGGTAGTTCGCTGTCAGCATAACCATTGGAACTTACGAATCCTCTGTGTTAGTGGATGATCAAAGCCCCAACTTCATCCAGCGAAATCTCAGCCTGACTTCGCATCGAAGTGAGCTAGCACGCACTTAGTTCATCGTAGCTCCCTCTTCCAAAAAGATCTCAGAAAAAATCAGACATCAAAATTACTTTACTTCGAGTGATCCCCACCATGTCATGTCATCACCACTTGTTGACTCCACTTTTGTGTGACGTTCTCTCCTACATACCTTCTGACATTCATTCTGACAAATCTTCTGACATTCTCTCTGGCATACCTTTGGACGTTCTTTCTGACATCCTTTTTGGCAAATCTTCTGACGTTCTTTCTGACAACATTCTACTCGGACATTCTTTCTGGCAAATCTTTTGACATTCTCTCTGACATCTCTTCTGACATTCTTTCTGACATATCTTTTGACATTCTTTCTAACATATCTTCTGCCAATCTCTCTGAAATTCTCTCTGAAATATCTTCTGACATTCATTCTGACATTCTCTCTGACATATCTTCTGACATTCTCACTGGCATTCTTCTGGCAAATCTTTTGACATTCTCTTTGACATATCTTCTGACATTCTTTCTGACATGTCTTCTGACATATCTTCTGACATTCTCTCTGACATTCTTTCTGGCATATCTTTTGACATTCTTTCTGACATCTCTTCTGACATTCTTTCTGACATATCTTCTGACATTCTCTCTGACATTCTTTCTGGCATATCTTTTGACATGTCTTCTGACATCTCTTCTGACATTCTCTCTGACATTCTTTCTGACAT